>JARLTB010000101.1:7280000-7422500 GCA_030141615.1 Unio pictorum | reverse complement strand
TTTTCAATAAAAGGCAGGGTTTTGGTGATCTAGTGTATTCCATTTGTTATCAGAATACTTATTTTTCAATACATTATATATATATATATATATATATATATATATATATATATATATATATTGCTTATTTGGCTAGTCTAACTACAATCTGCACAGACCCAGATCATATTGCTGTCTTTATGCAGATTGTTAGGAGTAGACCCTAATCTGCATGTACATTTTGCTATGGCAGATAAAGATCTTTGTTGTTTTCAGCTTGACTTGACTTATAACTGAGGATATATAGTAGGAGAGGTAAAACAATGTAGGAATTAACCTTATTATCTTATGCAAGCTTATGGTTAAGGCTGGCAAATATTTCATATAGAATTCAAGCCAAATCACAGCACATTAGAATTTTTTTTATATAATATTTGATTATCTAATAAAAGTCATTTTAATTTTTCAGATGAAAGACAAAGTGGCCAATTTTGAGAAATTTTTGAAAGAACATGAAGCAAAACGAAGGAGGGCAATACAGAAGTATCAATCAGAAGTAAAGCTTAAGGAACAGAAATCAAGGGAATATGAAACACTTTGTGAACAGATGGAAGAATTAAAAGAAAGGTGAGGTGGTTTTAAGAAGACGATGTGATTTTGTGTTAGCTGTTTTTGTTGCTGAAAGTTTTAGATTTGTTTTCAGTGTGTAGCTTTAGTTTTAATGTCCAAAATGCATACCATATATGCCTTTGTATAACAGCCTGTAGATTTAATGTACATAATGCATACCATATATGCCTTTGTATAACAGCCTGTAGATTTAATATACATAATGCATACCATATATGCCTTTGTATAACATCTTGTAGATTTAATGTACATAAACTTTAGATGAAATGTACATAATGCATACCATATATGCCTTTGTATAACAGCCTGTAGATTTAATATACATAATGCATACCATATATGCCTTTGTATAACAGCCTGTAGATTTAATATACATAATGCATACCATATATGCCTTTGTATAACAGCCTGTAGATTTAATATACATAATGCATACCATATATGCCTTTGTATAACAGCCTGTAGATTTAATGTACATAATGCATACCATATATGCCTTTGTATAACAGCCTGTAGATTTAATATACATAATGCATACCATATATGCCTTTATATAACAGCCTGTAGATTTAATGTACATAATGCATACCATATATGCCTTTGTATAACACCCTGTAGATTTAATATACATAATGCATACCATATATGCCTTTGTATAACAGCCTGTAGATTTAATATACATAATGCATACCATATATGCCTTTGTATAACACCCTGTAGATTTAATATACATAATGCATACCATATATGCCTTTGTATAACAGCCTGTAGATTTAATGTACATAATGCATACCATATATGCCTTTATATAACAGCCTGTAGATTTAATGTACATAATGCATACCATATATGCCTTTGTATAACACCCTGTAGATTTAATATACATAATGCATACCATATATGCCTTTGTATAACAGCCTGTAGATTTAATATACATAATGCATACCATATATGCCTTTGTATAACACCCTGTAGATTTAATATACATAATGCATACCATATATGCCTTTGTATAACACCCTGTAGATTTAATGTACATAATGCATACCATATATGCCTTTGTATAACACCCTGTAGATTTAATATACATAATGCATACTATATATACCTTTGTATAACAGCCTGTAGATTTAATATACATAATGCATACCATTTATGCCTTTGTATAACAGCCTGTAGATTTAATATACATAATGCATACCATATATGCCTTTGTATAACACCCTGTAGATTTAATATACATAATGCATACCATATATGCCTTTATATAACAGCCTGTAGATTTAATATACATAATGCATACCATATATGCCTTTGTATAACACACTGTAAATTTAATATACATAATGCATACCATATATACCTTTGTATAACAGCCTGTAGATTTAATATACATAATGCATACCATTTATGCCTTTGTATAACAGCCTGTAGATTTAATATACATAATGCATACCATATATGCCTTTGTATAACAGCCTGTAGATTTAATATACATAATGCATACCATATATGCCTTTATATAACAGCCTGTAGATTTAATATACATAATGCATACCATATATGCCTTTGTATAACACCCTGTAGATTTAATATACATAATGCATACCATATATACCTTTGTATAACAGCCTGTAGATTTAATATACATAATGCATACCATATATGCCTTTGTATAACACCCTGTAGATTTAATATACATAATGCATACCATATATGCCTTTTGTTACGTGCTTAGGCTCGAATAAGCAGCAACACAGAAAGAGTGAAAACTAACAAGCTTGTATAAATTGAACAATGAATTTATTTGTACAATTATTTTCATAAAATAAATAAACTTACAGTTTTAGAGAATCAAATCCAACATTAATCCAATATAGAATTCACAAAAATAATCCACTAATGGAATTGCAAGAGTCCTGATAAATAAATGTTCTAATAGTTCCAGGTTCGAATCTTGACGATGTAATCCAAAATGGCTGACAATGTCATGCGATGCAGTTCTTGTTTAATTATCATCCAAATGAATTATGAGCACATGTTTTCTCCTCCAAATAGATAATAAATCCTCTTTCTTCAATGAATTGACACAAAGTCCTGAACAAAATAATAAAAATTATAACTCAAACATGAATACACAACTGTTCATTTTAAAGCCCAAAATTCTACTGAATTGTTCTATCGCAAACAAGTCTATATAACTGTTTTTCTTAAGTAAACAAGTGATCACGTGATTTTCTAGAAATTCATGGAAGGTCACTACCTTCAGCAAGTCACGTATTCTAAATATTTCCTACACCCCAAGAACTAAAAATAAAAGTTATCCTTGAAATTAACCAATAGTTTTAAAGGACTGTTTATCAATCTGAAGCAAGGTCAGATATTGAGGTAACCAAGCCAAGGTCAGCCTATTTACCACTAGAATCTAAGTCAGCCTGAACTTTCTAGAAAAAATCTCCCAATTAATGAATATTAAACCCTAAATGACAAATTTGGATTTAATAATTATAAATAAATAAAATTAAATCCAATAGCCATAACACCTTCCCCCATAAAATAAAAAGAAAGGTTTATATGATAAAACTTTCTTTTTATCACAAACCAATTTACATCTAAGGTTATAAATTACACAATATAATGAATTATACACGGGAAAGAGCATCTGCAATTATATTATCAAGAAATAGCCTCAACCTTTTAACTTGTCCATGTCCCACAAAATGTCCTAAGAAAACCACTCTAGCAGGGCAGAACTCACTTTTAAATAAATTAACAGTCAGACATGCATTAGTGAGTCTGTCAAAAATTTTTCTAATTGTTGCTAGAAGTTCTCTCCAGGTGTCGTTGTAGATGATGACGTCACAATGTTCTAGACCCGAGATGATCGTTTTTATGAGACGTTGAATTGGACTTTCTTTATATTGGTCGAGTCCATTTGGAGTCACAATATTGACATTTCCTTTGCTCTTTCTGTAGTGGAATCTTCCAAAATCCTTTCAGAAGGTCAAAATTTGGTGACATACCTGGCATTCCCAATTTTATCAATACAATTGTCAATTCTTGGTAATGGGAATGAATCTGTTTTTGTCACCCTGTTCACCTTCCTATAATCAGTACACATACAGAAAGTTTTATTTGGTTTTGAAACAAGTATGCATGGTGAACTCCAATCACTTTTACTGGGCTTGATAAAATCATTCTCCAGCAAATATTGAATTTCCTTTTTCAAGAATTCCTGTTTTAGTGGACTCGTCCAGCATGGATGCTGTTTGAAATTTTCAATTTCAACGTCATGATAATTTTGTTTGTCCTTGTAAGAATATCTGGACATAAGTGCTCATATAATAATAATAACTTTCAGTTCATTTCTATCTTGCACTTGCAAATGTGAAAGTTTCTGGTCTAGATTTTTCATAATTTTTGAATTCCATCGATTTGTCGCTCCAATGTCAGTAGAATCCGACGATATTTCTTCACTAAGTGGGACAGGCACAACTAAATTAATTACATATTTAACATGGCTATCTCTTTCAATATACTGGTACTCCTATAATTTATTTAGATCCCAGGAGCACTAATACTATAATTTAACTAATTCATTTTCTTCTTAACTTTGTAAGGGCCGTAATATCTAATTTGAAGAAAAGTAAGAAGAATGAACAAGAGTAACACAACTCCATTATCAGACTCAAAAGTTCTCTCCCTTGTAGTTCTTTCAAACCATAGTTTCATTTTTAACTTGAATTGCTGAATTGGGCATTCATTCATAACTTGCTGGAAAATTCCAGACATGAAGTTTGAACCTTGATCAAACTGAATAGATTTGGGAAGGCCATACTGAGTAAAAAACTTTATCAAAGCTTTTACTGTAGTTTTAAATTTTATATTCCTCAACGGAATAGCCTCTGAAAACCTTGTTGACGCACACATTATGGCCAACAGGTATTGGTTATCTGACTTGGTCTTAGGTAAGGGATCTACACAATCTACCATAATTCTACTAAATGGTTCGTCAAATGCAGGAATAGGTTGCAGATGAGCCTTAGGTATCTTCTGATTGGGTTTTCCTACCATTTGACAAGTATGACAAGATCTACAGTATTTGACAACATCACTTTTGATTTTTGGCCAATAGAAATGAGTCAAGATCTTGTGTTAAGTTTTATTAATCCCTAAATGACCAGCCAAAGGAGTTTCATGGGCCAAATTAAGTATTTCCTGTCTGTAAGGTTTTGGAACTACTATTTGATAGTTCACTGACCACTCATCACCAACAGGTACCTCGGAAGGTCTCCATTTTCTCATAAGAATTTTAATTTTAATGACATAACAGACAGGAACTTCAGTGACTTCATTCTGATTTATGACCCATTGAAACAAACAGGAGATCTCAGGATCTTTTTCCTGTTCAATGACAAGTAACTGTCGTTTATCACCCTAATTAAAAGAATGAGTTGTTAAAAGAGGATCACTATGATCAATACCTTCTGATTGATCTAAACCAAAAATAAAAGTGACCTCATCAAAAACCTGACCTATACAAGGGTCAGTTGAAGGAATGCTGCCTTCTGTAACATCATTCTCAAAATCATCACCCTGATTAGAATAAAGAGAATGAGTTGTTAAAAGAGGATCACTATGATCAATACTTTCTGATTGATCTAAACAAGAAGTAAATGTGACCTCATCAAAAGCCTGACCTATACATATGTCAGCCATGGGAATACTGCCCGTTTCAACTTCATTCTCAAGAGCTTTCTTTGCCATAGCTCTGGTAACTGTACAAGCTTGACATATATCAGGGATTTCTTTTTCAATTGGATCAACTTTCTGATCCAAATTAGGCTTGTCAGTTACAAGTGGATTAACCACAACCTTGTCCCCAGCTAAGTCGTTGCCTAGCAATAAATCTACACCTTCGACGGGTAAAACCGAGACAGTTCCAATTGTCACAGGTCCTGACACTAAGTCTGATAACAAATTTACACAATGGAGAGGAACATTAACAAAGCCGCACTCTACTCCCTGAATAAGAACACTTTCATTAGAAGAAGACTTCTCAGAAAAAGGCAAAGTACCTGATATTATAAAAGACTCTGAGAGGCTCCTGTGTCCCTTAAAATTTTAATAGGGGTGGGATTGGCTGAATCACCCAAGAGTGATATAGAACCCTTCGATATGAATGGTTCATAATTCTCCATATCAAAATCAGACTGGGATTTATTAGACCCAACAAATGTATTGCTTTCAATACATGACTGTGACCTTGACCTCTTCTAAATAAGAGCATTCGGAACAGGTCTATCTTGATTCTGATGCCTATTTTTCAATTTGTAGCAATCAGAAATAACGTGTCCTTTTTTCTTGCAAAAGTTACACGTCGGAAGAGACAAGGATCTAGAATCAAACTTCTCTGAAGTCTGATTTTTGAAAGTTGTGTTAGTTTGAGTTTTAGAAGGGCTTGAATTAGGCGGAAATACTTTTCTGCCATTTAATTGTTGAGTAAAAGTCTTGTTAACAAAAGGAACTTTATGTGTCAAAGAATATTCGTCAGCAGCTCGAGCAGCATTTTCCAAGGTTTCAATCTGATGCTCATCAAGATAAGTTTTAACATCATTATGGACACAGTTTTTGAACTCTTCAATTAATATAATTTGCTTGAGATTTTGGTAATCTTGCTCGACTTTCTTGGCTAAACACCATCTATCAAACAACTGCTCTTTTTGTCTAGCAAATTCGACATGAGTTTGTCCAGCTTCTTTTCTATAATTTCTGAATTTTTGCCTATAAGCTTCAGGGACTAACTCATAACCTCTTAAAATGCATTCTTTAACTACGTCATAATCACCACTTTTCTGAACAGACAGTGAAGTGTAAATCTCACTAGCCTTACAAGTAATTACACATTGTAGTAACTGAGTCCAATTCTCTCTTGGCCACTTTAAATTTTCTGCAACTTTTTTAAAAAGAATAAAATATTTGTCTACTTCTTTTTCTTTGAAAGGGGGCACTAATCTAATATTCCTTGCTAAATCAAAATTTTGATTTGAAGTATGATGGTGATTCTCACTTGCCAGCTCTAATTCTTTCATTTTACACTGAAATTCCCTTTCTTCCTCCTCTCTCTCTCTCGTTCAATTTGTTTTTCTTGTAACCTTTCCTGTCTCTCTCTCTCCTCTTTTTCAAATTGTAATTGTTTTTCCTTCTCCCTTTCCTGAAATTCCAGCTTCTTCAACTCTAATTCTCTCTCTCTCTCCTCTCTGTCTATCAATCTGCATCTGCTCTTTTTATAATTCAATTTGTTTCTCTTTCTCCTCTTTTTCAATTCGCATCTGCTCTTTTTGTAATTCAGTTTGTTTCTCTTTCTCCTCTTTTTCAATTCGCATTTGCTCTTTTTGTAATTCAATTTGCCTTTCTTTCTCCTCTTTCTCTCTATAATATTGTAATTGCTTTTCTTTCTCTCTTTCTCCTTTTCCTGAAATTCTAGTTTTTTTTAACTCTAATTCACTCTCTCTCTGAAATTCCAGCTTCTTCAACTCTAATTCCATCTTGAATTTTAATTCTAATTCCTTCAGTTTAATGTCAGAGTCTGATGCAGACTTACTGACTGGAATCAAAGCACTTTGTTCCAAAAGATCCTGTTCTACCAAATACTGGACCAAAATCTTTTTGATCTCTTGTTTCGTTAAAGAAGCCTTCACTTCAAAAAGATCGTATTTTTTGGCAAGTTGAACCAACTCATCTTTTTTGAAAAGATCTAATTGCTCCTGGGTAGGATTAGAAAGAAATATTTCTACCTTAGATGTCATTTTAATACAAGCGTGTCAGTCTCACCAAAGATTTAAAATTTTCCAAAACTAGGGGAAATTCAAATTTAAATTCAAATTTATTTCAATCCCAAGATGAGATCCCAATTTCTATGTTACATGCTTAGGCTCGAATAAGCAGCAACACAGAAAGAGTGAAAACTAACAAGCTTGTATAAATTGAACAATGAATTTATTAAGTACAATTATTTTCATAAAATAAATAAATTTACAGTTTTAGAGAATCAAATCCAACATTAATCCAATATAGAATTCACAAAAATAATCCACTAATGGAATTGCAAGAGTCCTGATAAATAAATGTTCTAATAGTTCCAGGTTCGAATCTTGACGATGTAATCCAAAATGGCTGACAATGTCATGCGATGCAGTTCTTGTTTAATTATCATCCAAATGAATTATGAGCACATGTTTTCTCCTCCAAATAGATAATAAATCCTCTTTCTTCAATGAATTGACACAAAGTCCTGAACAAAATAATAAAAATTATAACTCAAACATGAATACACAACTGTTCATTTTAAAGCCCAAAATTCTACTGAATTGTTCTATCCCAAACAAGTCTATATAACTGTTTTTCTTAAGTAAACAAGTGATCACGACATGATTTTCTAGAAATTCATGGAAGGTCACTACCTTCAGCAAGTCACGTATTCTAGATATTTCCTACACCCCAAGAACTAAAAAATAAAAGTTATCCTTGAAATTAACCAATAGTTTTAAAGGACTGTTTATCAATCTGAAGCAAGGTCAGATATTAAGGTAACCAAGCCAAGGTCAGCCTATTTACCACTAGAATCTAAGTCAGTCTGAACTTTCTAGAAAAAATCTCCCAATTAATGAATATTAAACCCTAAATGACAAATTTGGATTTAATAATTATAAATAAAAAAAATTAAATCCAATAGCCGTAACACTTTGTATAACAGCCTGTAGATTTAATGTACATAATGCATACCATATATGCCTCTGTATAACAGCCTGTAGATTTAATATACATAATGCATACCATATATGCCTTTGTATAACACCCTGTAGATTTAATATACATAATGCATACCATATATGCCTTTGTATAACAGCCTGTAGATTTAATGTACATAATGCATACCATATATGCCTTTCTATAACACCCTGTAGATTTAATGTACATAATGCATACCATATATGCCTTTGTATAACACCCTGTAGATTTAATGTACATAATGCATACCATATATGCCTTTGTATAACAGCCTGTAGATTTAATGTACATAATGTATACCATATATGCCTTTGTATAACACCCTGTAGATTTAATATACATAATGCATACCATATATGCCTTTGTATAACAGCCTGTAGATTTAATATACATAATGCATACCATATATGCCTTTGTATAACAGCCTATAGATTTAATGTACATATATGCCTTTGTATAACACCCTGTAGATTTAATATACATAATGCATACCATATATGCCTTTGTATAACAGCCTGTAGATTTAATGTACATAATGCATACCATATATGCCTTTGTATAACAGCCTGTAGATTTAATATACATAATGCATACCATATATGCCTTTATATAACAGCCTGTAGATTTAATGTACATAATGCATACCATATATGCCTTTGTATAACACCCTGTAGATTTAATATACATAATGCATACCATATATGCCTTTGTATAACAGCCTGTAGATTTAATATACATAATGCATACCATATATGCCTTTGTATAACACCCTGTAGATTTAATATACATAATGCATACCATATATGCCTTTGTATAACAGCCTGTAGATTTAATGTACATAATGCATACCATATATGCCTTTATATAACAGCCTGTAGATTTAATGTACATAATGCATACCATATATGCCTTTGTATAACACCCTGTAGATTTAATATACATAATGCATACCATATATGCCTTTGTATAACAGCCTGTAGATTTAATATACATAATGCATACCATATATGCCTTTGTATAACACCCTGTAGATTTAATATACATAATGCATACCATATATGCCTTTGTATAACACCCTGTAGATTTAATGTACATAATGCATACCATATATGCCTTTGTATAACACCCTGTAGATTTAATATACATAATGCATACTATATATACCTTTGTATAACAGCCTGTAGATTTAATATACATAATGCATACCATTTATGCCTTTGTATAACAGCCTGTAGATTTAATATACATAATGCATACCATATATGCCTTTGTATAACACCCTGTAGATTTAATATACATAATGCATACCATATATGCCTTTATATAACAGCCTGTAGATTTAATATACATAATGCATACCATATATGCCTTTGTATAACACACTGTAAATTTAATATACATAATGCATACCATATATACCTTTGTATAACAGCCTGTAGATTTAATATACATAATGCATACCATTTATGCCTTTGTATAACAGCCTGTAGATTTAATATACATAATGCATACCATATATGCCTTTGTATAACAGCCTGTAGATTTAATATACATAATGCATACCATATATGCCTTTATATAACAGCCTGTAGATTTAATATACATAATGCATACCATATATGCCTTTGTATAACACCCTGTAGATTTAATATACATAATGCATACCATATATACCTTTGTATAACAGCCTGTAGATTTAATATACATAATGCATACCATATATGCCTTTGTATAACACCCTGTAGATTTAATATACATAATGCATACCATATATGCCTTTTGTTACGTGCTTAGGCTCGAATAAGCAGCAACACAGAAAGAGTGAAAACTAACAAGCTTGTATAAATTGAACAATGAATTTATTAGTACAATTATTTTCATAAAATAAATAAACTTACAGTTTTAGAGAATCAAATCCAACATTAATCCAATATAGAATTCACAAAAATAATCCACTAATGGATTTGCAAGAGTCCTGATAAATAAATGTTCTAATAGTTCCAGGTTCGAATCTTGACGATGTAATCCAAAATGGCTGACAATGTCATGCGATGCAGTTCTTGTTTAATTATCATCCAAATGAATTATGAGCACATGTTTTCTCCTCCAAATAGATAATAAATCCTCTTTCTTCAATGAATTGACACAAAGTCCTGAACAAAATAATAAAAATTATAACTCAAACATGAATACACAACTGTTCATTTTAAAGCCCAAAATTCTACTGAATTGTTCTATCGCAAACAAGTCTATATAACTGTTTTTCTTAAGTAAACAAGTGATCACGTGATTTTCTAGAAATTCATGGAAGGTCACTACCTTCAGCAAGTCACGTATTCTAAATATTTCCTACACCCCAAGAACTAAAAATAAAAGTTATCCTTGAAATTAACCAATAGTTTTAAAGGACTGTTTATCAATCTGAAGCAAGGTCAGATATTGAGGTAACCAAGCCAAGGTCAGCCTATTTACCACTAGAATCTAAGTCAGCCTGAACTTTCTAGAAAAAATCTCCCAATTAATGAATATTAAACCCTAAATGACAAATTTGGATTTAATAATTATAAATAAATAAAATTAAATCCAATAGCCATAACACCTTCCCCCATAAAATAAAAAGAAAGGTTTATATGATAAAACTTTCTTTTTATCACAAACCAATTTACATCTAAGGTTATAAATTACACAATATAATGAATTATACACGGGAAAGAGCATCTGCAATTATATTATCAAGAAATAGCCTCAACCTTTTAACTTGTCCATGTCCCACAAAATGTCCTAAGAAAACCACTCTAGCAGGGCAGAACTCACTTTTAAATAAATTAACAGTCAGACATGCATTAGTGAGTCTGTCAAAAATTTTTCTAATTGTTGCTAGAAGTTCTCTCCAGGTGTCGTTGTAGATGATGACGTCACAATGTTCTAGACCCGAGATGATCGTTTTTATGAGACGTTGAATTGGACTTTCTTTATATTGGTCGAGTCCATTTGGAGTCACAATATTGACATTTCCTTTGCTCTTTCTGTAGTGGAATCTTCCAAAATCCTTTCAGAAGGTCAAAATTTGGTGACATACCTGGCATTCCCAATTTTATCAATACAATTGTCAATTCTTGGTAATGGGAATGAATCTGTTTTTGTCACCCTGTTCACCTTCCTATAATCAGTACACATACAGAAAGTTTTATTTGGTTTTGAAACAAGTATGCATGGTGAACTCCAATCACTTTTACTGGGCTTGATAAAATCATTCTCCAGCAAATATTGAATTTCCTTTTTCAAGAATTCCTGTTTTAGTGGACTCGTCCAGCATGGATGCTGTTTGAAATTTTCAATTTCAACGTCATGATAATTTTGTTTGTCCTTGTAAGAATATCTGGACATAAGTGCTCATATAATAATAATAACTTTCAGTTCATTTCTATCTTGCACTTGCAAATGTGAAAGTTTCTGGTCTAGATTTTTCATAATTTTTGAATTCCATCGATTTGTCGCTCCAATGTCAGTAGAATCCGACGATATTTCTTCACTAAGTGGGACAGGCACAACTAAATTAATTACATATTTAACATGGCTATCTCTTTCAATATACTGGTACTCCTATAATTTATTTAGATCCCAGGAGCACTAATACTATAATTTAACTAATTCATTTTCTTCTTAACTTTGTAAGGGCCGTAATATCTAATTTGAAGAAAAGTAAGAAGAATGAACAAGAGTAACACAACTCCATTATCAGACTCAAAAGTTCTCTCCCTTGTAGTTCTTTCAAACCATAGTTTCATTTTTAACTTGAATTGCTGAATTGGGCATTCATTCATAACTTGCTGGAAAATTCCAGACATGAAGTTTGAACCTTGATCAAACTGAATAGATTTGGGAAGGCCATACTGAGTAAAAAACTTTATCAAAGCTTTTACTGTAGTTTTAAATTTTATATTCCTCAACGGAATAGCCTCTGAAAACCTTGTTGACGCACACATTATGGCCAACAGGTATTGGTTATCTGACTTGGTCTTAGGTAAGGGATCTACACAATCTACCATAATTCTACTAAATGGTTCGTCAAATGCAGGAATAGGTTGCAGATGAGCCTTAGGTATCTTCTGATTGGGTTTTCCTACCATTTGACAAGTATGACAAGATCTACAGTATTTGACAACATCACTTTTGATTTTTGGCCAATAGAAATGAGTCAAGATCTTGTGTTAAGTTTTATTAATCCCTAAATGACCAGCCAAAGGAGTTTCATGGGCCAAATTAAGTATTTCCTGTCTGTAAGGTTTTGGAACTACTATTTGATAGTTCACTGACCACTCATCACCAACAGGTACCTCGGAAGGTCTCCATTTTCTCATAAGAATTTTAATTTTAATGACATAACAGACAGGAACTTCAGTGACTTCATTCTGATTTATGACCCATTGAAACAAACAGGAGATCTCAGGATCTTTTTCCTGTTCAATGACAAGTAACTGTCGTTTATCACCCTAATTAAAAGAATGAGTTGTTAAAAGAGGATCACTATGATCAATACCTTCTGATTGATCTAAACCAAAAATAAAAGTGACCTCATCAAAAACCTGACCTATACAAGGGTCAGCTGAAGGAATGCTGCCTTCTGTAACATCATTCTCAAAATCATCACCCTGATTAGAATAAAGAGAATGAGTTGTTAAAAGAGGATCACTATGATCAATACTTTCTGATTGATCTAAACAAGAAGTAAATGTGACCTCATCAAAAGCCTGACCTATACATATGTCAGCCATGGGAATACTGCCCGTTTCAACTTCATTCTCAAGAGCTTTCTTTGCCATAGCTCTGGTAACTGTACAAGCTTGACATATATCAGGGATTTCTTTTTCAATTGGATCAACTTTCTGATCCAAATTAGGCTTGTCAGTTACAAGTGGATTAACCACAACCTTGTCCCCAGCTAAGTCGTTGCCTAGCAATAAATCTACACCTTCGACGGGTAAAACCGAGACAGTTCCAATTGTCACAGGTCCTGACACTAAGTCTGATAACAAATTTACACAATGGAGAGGAACATTAACAAAGCCGCACTCTACTCCCTGAATAAGAACACTTTCATTAGAAGAAGACTTCTCAGAAAAAGGCAAAGTACCTGATAATAAAAGACTCTGAGAGGCTCCTGTGTCCCTTAAAATTTTAATAGGGGTGGGATTGGCTGAATCACCCAAGAGTGATATAGAACCCTTCGATATGAATGGTTCATAATTCTCCATATCAAAATCAGACTGGGATTTATTAGACCCAACAAATGTATTGCTTTCAATACATGACTGTGACCTTGACCTCTTCTAAATAAGAGCATTCGGAACAGGTCTATCTTGATTCTGATGCCTATTTTTCAATTTGTAGCAATCAGAAATAACGTGTCCTTTTTTCTTGCAAAAGTTACACGTCGGAAGAGACAAGGATCTAGAATCAAACTTCTCTGAAGTCTGATTTTTGAAAGTTGTGTTAGTTTGAGTTTTAGAAGGGCTTGAATTAGGCGGAAATACTTTTCTGCCATTTAATTGTTGAGTAAAAGTCTTGTTAACAAAAGGAACTTTATGTGTCAAAGAATATTCGTCAGCAGCTCGAGCAGCATTTTCCAAGGTTTCAATCTGATGCTCATCAAGATAAGTTTTAACATCATTATGGACACAGTTTTTGAACTCTTCAATTAATATAATTTGCTTGAGATTTTGGTAATCTTGCTCGACTTTCTTGGCTAAACACCATCTATCAAACAACTGCTCTTTTTGTCTAGCAAATTCGACATGAGTTTGTCCAGCTTCTTTTCTATAATTTCTGAATTTTTGCCTATAAGCTTCAGGGACTAACTCATAACCTCTTAAAATGCATTCTTTAACTACGTCATAATCACCACTTTTCTGAACAGACAGTGAAGTGTAAATCTCACTAGCCTTACAAGTAATTACACATTGTAGTAACTGAGTCCAATTCTCTCTTGGCCACTTTAAATTTTCTGCAACTTTTTTAAAAAGAATAAAATATTTGTCTACTTCTTTTTCTTTGAAAGGGGGCACTAATCTAATATTCCTTGCTAAATCAAAATTTTGATTTGAAGTATGATGGTGATTCTCACTTGCCAGCTCTAATTCTTTCATTTTACACTGAAATTCCCTTTCTTCCTCCTCTCTCTCTCTCGTTCAATTTGTTTTTCTTGTAACCTTTCCTGTCTCTCTCTCTCCTCTTTTTCAAATTGTAATTGTTTTTCCTTCTCCCTTTCCTGAAATTCCAGCTTCTTCAACTCTAATTCTCTCTCTCTCTCCTCTCTGTCTATCAATCTGCATCTGCTCTTTTTATAATTCAATTTGTTTCTCTTTCTCCTCTTTTTCAATTCGCATCTGCTCTTTTTGTAATTCAGTTTGTTTCTATTTCTCCTCTTTTTCAATTCGCATTTGCTCTTTTTGTAATTCAATTTGCCTTTCTTTCTCCTCTTTCTCTCTATAATATTGTAATTGCTTTTCTTTCTCTCTTTCTCCTTTTCCTGAAATTCTAGTTTTTTTTAACTCTGATTCACTCTCTCTCTGAAATTCCAGCTTCTTCAACTCTAATTCCATCTTGAATTTTAATTCTAATTCCTTCAGTTTAATGTCAGAGTCTGATGCAGACTTACTGACTGGAATCAAAGCACTTTGTTCCAAAAGATCCTGTTCTACCAAATACTGGACCAAAATCTTTTTGATCTCTTGTTTCGTTAAAGAAGCCTTCACTTCAAAAAGATCGTATTTTTTGGCAAGTTGAACCAACTCATCTTTTTTGAAAAGATCTAATTGCTCCTGGGTAGGATTAGAAAGAAATATTTCTACCTTAGATGTCATTTTAATACAAGCGTGTCAGTCTCACCAAAGATTTAAAATTTTCCAAAACTAGGGGAAATTCAAATTTAAATTCAAATTTATTTCAATCCCAAGATGAGATCCCAATTTCTATGTTACATGCTTAGGCTCGAATAAGCAGCAACACAGAAAGAGTGAAAACTAACAAGCTTGTATAAATTGAACAATGAATTTATTAAGTACAATTATTTTCATAAAATAAATAAATTTACAGTTTTAGAGAATCAAATCCAACATTAATCCAATATAGAATTCACAAAAATAATCCACTAATGGAATTGCAAGAGTCCTGATAAATAAATGTTCTAATAGTTCCAGGTTCGAATCTTGACGATGTAATCCAAAATGGCTGACAATGTCATGCGATGCAGTTCTTGTTTAATTATCATCCAAATGAATTATGAGCACATGTTTTCTCCTCCAAATAGATAATAAATCCTCTTTCTTCAATGAATTGACACAAAGTCCTGAACAAAATAATAAAAATTATAACTCAAACATGAATACACAACTGTTCATTTTAAAGCCCAAAATTCTACTGAATTGTTCTATCCCAAACAAGTCTATATAACTGTTTTTCTTAAGTAAACAAGTGATCACGACATGATTTTCTAGAAATTCATGGAAGGTCACTACCTTCAGCAAGTCACGTATTCTAGATATTTCCTACACCCCAAGAACTAAAAAATAAAAGTTATCCTTGAAATTAACCAATAGTTTTAAAGGACTGTTTATCAATCTGAAGCAAGGTCAGATATTAAGGTAACCAAGCCAAGGTCAGCCTATTTACCACTAGAATCTAAGTCAGTCTGAACTTTCTAGAAAAAATCTCCCAATTAATGAATATTAAACCCTAAATGACAAATTTGGATTTAATAATTATAAATAAAAAAAATTAAATCCAATAGCCGTAACACTTTGTATAACAGCCTGTAGATTTAATGTACATAATGCATACCATATATGCCTCTGTATAACAGCCTGTAGATTTAATATACATAATGCATACCATATATGCCTTTGTATAACACCCTGTAGATTTAATATACATAATGCATACCATATATGCCTTTGTATAACAGCCTGTAGATTTAATGTGCATAATGCATACCATATATGCCTTTCTATAACACCCTGTAGATTTAATGTACATAATGCATACCATATATGCCTTTGTATAACACCCTGTAGATTTAATGTACATAATGCATACCATATATGCCTTTGTATAACAGCCTGTAGATTTAATGTACATAATGTATACCATATATGCCTTTGTATAACACCCTGTAGATTTAATATACATAATGCATACCATATATGCCTTTGTATAACAGCCTGTAGATTTAATATACATAATGCATACCATATATGCCTTTGTATAACAGCCTATAGATTTAATGTACATATATGCCTTTGTATAACACCCTGTAGATTTAATATACATAATGCATACCATATATGCCTTTGTATAACACCCTGTAGATTTAATGTACATAATGCATACCATATATGCCTTTGTATAACACCCTGTAGATTTAATATACATAATGCATACCATATATGCCTTTGTATAACAAACTTTAGATGTACCGGTAATGTACATAACTTTTAGATGTAATGTACATAATGCATACCATATATGCCTTTGTGGAGCTACAAAGCCTGGGCAGTCTAGAATGGAGAATCAGCTGTTGCCCATGCAGCAGATCCCCCCTCTCCACGCAGCTGGTGGACCCAAGGGAACGACAAATGTTGCTACAGCTTGGCACCAACGGCGTCGCAGGAGTTGCCGGAATGACGAAGTCAACGCCAGACCGCCTTAGGGACTCCGTCTCTGGATTTTCTGGGGGGTTTACTCCCTTAGCCTTCCCGTGAGTGGGTATAGCCGCAAGGCAGCGGAGGTTTGGGATCAGAGTTTTCCTTCTCCTGTCGTGAGCAGCAGAAGCCCTTCTACATTGCCTTCATAGACCTGACCAAGGCATTTGACCTGGTCAGCCGGAGCGGACTCTTCAGGATCCTTAAGAAGATAGGCTGCCCCCCACGACTGCTCGCTATCATAACATCGTTCCACGAGAACATGCACAGCACAGTGTGCTTCAACGGCGCAACATCAGAGGCCTTTCCAGTCAGCAGCGGAGTGAAGCAAGGCTGTGTCCTTGCGCCAACTCTCTTTGCCATCTCCTTTTCCATTCTCCTCCAGTACGTCTTCAAGGACTGCAGCGAGGGTGTGTATATACACACCAGGACTGACGGAAAGCTGTTTAACATCGCCCGTCTCCGTGCAAAGACTAAAGTTACAAAGGTTCTCATCCATGAATTGCTCTTCGCCGACGATGCAGCCTTGACATCACACACGGAAGATGGACTGCAGCAGCTAGTATGCCGCCTCTCCCACGCCTGCAAGGAGTTCGGACTGACCATCAGTCTGAAGAAGACGAATGTAATGGTGCAGGACGCAGACTTCTCTCCCACCATCGCCATTGATGGGTACAAACTGGAAGTTGTTAAGGACTACACATACCTTGGGTCCACCATCTCCAACTCGCTCTCCGTTGATACTGATGTAAATGGCCGGATTGCCAAGGCATCAGCAGTTATGGCGAGACTGAACCAGAGGGTCTGGGACAATCACAACCTCACCGAGAAGACCAAACTGCGCGTCTACCAGGCATGCGTGCTCAGCACACTCCTTTACAGCAGCGAGGCATGGCCCACCTATGCGAGTCACGAGAGGAAACTCAACAGCTTCCACCTGAGATGCTTGCGGCGCATTCTGCGTATCCAGCGGCAAGACAAAGTTCCCAACACAGAGGTTCTGAAACGCACCAGCATGAACAGCATGTTCTCCATTCTCAGCGAGAGGCGCCTTCGCTGGCTAGGCCATGTTAGGAGAATGGACCCAGGCCGCATACCCAAGGACCTGCTGTACGGCGAGCTAGTAGAAGGTGCACGAACGACTGGAAGGCCACGTCTGCGCTACAAAGATGTCTGCAAAAAGGACATGAAGACAGCCAACAGCAACATAAACAATTGGGAGAGCTGTGCTGACGACCGCTCCGCGTGGCGTCTTGCTGTCAGACAGGGCACTCAGAAAGCCGAGGAGACGAGAAACACAAACCTCGCTGCAAAGAGAGCCAGGAGGAAGTCGAACCAAAAACATCCTCAGCAAGCATCAGCATACACCTGTAGCAAGTGCAACAGAGACTGTCACTCAAGGGTCGGACTCTTCAGCCACTCGCGAAGGTGCAGATAGGACACCCAAATCGGAAGCTACACCATCGTCTCTCGAAGACGGACGGATGCCGACGATGACGATATGCCTTTGTATAACACCCTTTAAATGTAATGTACATAATGCATACCATATATGCCTTTGTATAACACTCTTTCAGACTGTGCACAGCACAGATCCAGATCTGCATTAAAATTACCCAGCAGTGGCAGATCAAAAAACTAAACTTTTTATTTTATTTCTAATTTTAACTTGACTGTATTGACCCCAATTTTCTGGTTCATGATGTGATAAAAGATGTAGATTATTACTGTTCAGTTTAATGTGTCCAAGACAAAAGTTTTAAAAAATATTTTGCATTGAAATTAGGTAATTTTGAAAAATAGGATAAATTTCATCAGTGATACCAAACTACCAATGTATTACCTTAAAGTTCAGCTGATTTTGTAAGTGCTATGTACTTTCATAATTATTACAGCATGGGTCACTTCTTTCTAAAGGCAGCTTGGGACATAATCAATGAGGTTTTATTTGTCTGTGATTGAAGCAATTGGTAACAATAGCTTCACACCATATTTGTGTTAATCTGTTATGATATTATTCTTGTGCATGTGACCTGTATAACCAGTTGTTGCGCTCTGTACTGTGTATAACCATGTGAAGTCTAAACCCTTGTTTTGCACTTTACTGTATTTACCCATGTGACATGTGACCTTCAGTTGTTTTTTAACTGTATTTACCTATGCAACATGTGACCCTCTGTTTTTCTCTTCACTGTATTTACTATTGACATGTGACCTGTTTTTATCTTCACTTGATTTATGTGTGACATGTGCCCTTCTGTTTTGCTCATCACTGTATTAATGTCTGACATTTGACCTTCCTGCTTGATAAAAAGAAACCAATCTGTTGTTTAGACAGTGAAAGTCTTTATTGACAGTGTCAGTTTTTGGATGGTAGAATTTTTACAAGTAAACTCTTACAGGTCTGGAAAGATTTCCATTTGGCTGCTTGTCATGGCAGGCATTGAGTGACTTGTCTTACATCAGTTTTACTCATCTGACACTGTACATTTCTACTGAAAATGCTACTTGCTCTTTTGCAGCCACTGCTCATCAATACAAGCAGATGAGTGAAATTTTCCAGCCCGTATTATTGTATGATTTACACACTGCTGTTGATTGCCAGTATATTTATAAACAAAGAAATTTATCTCAATGCAGTTGTTCTCATACATGAAAAGAGGTATTTCAAGGTCATGTATGGAGACTTCTGTGGTTAACACACTTTAACTTCATACCAGTGAACTCCATCTCCACTGTTCTTATAGTATTGTATTGCATAGGTTGTAAATTACTGTGTGTAAAAACGTTACAAAAGCTGTAGCCATTGATGTGTTAAAAATATAACACTTGAATAAAGATTATTGCTGTGATTCAGAATAGTTCTAAAGGCTATTCAGTACTCTGTAAGATTGACACTAAACATAATTATTTTAAAGGCATATTACTAAAAGCTATATAATAACCATAAAACAAATTGAGATATTTATAAAATTAGGTTAAGTTTTGACTATAAAAGAGGGTGGAATTTCAATGAGATATGTGAATATTTTTAGTGCAACATATATCTTAAACTTTCTTATCCCAATTAGGACACAAAGCTTGGGTCACTATAAAAGTAGATTTCATACACTTTCATCCATTTGTGTGAGAACTTTGTGTGACTTCCAAGTCAGACAACATTATTTTGACTAGATGTGAAAAAATATATGCTGTTATAAATGGGAGATTTCATTCAGTAATAAATCTACAAACAATTATTCACATGTTTATCTACAGTTATTAGATTCCAAAAACACTGATTTGAGAAATGGTGTATTTTGTTTTTATGTTTAGTATGCTGCATGATGCATAATGTCATTTTTACCTCCATAGCAGATTTAAACATCAGCTTTATGGAAAGGGCAGAATGCATGTACTTCAAACTTGATTCCAACCATGGTAATTTCAATTTTCATCCATCATTGACTTTTGTGTGACATTTCAGTTAAACATAGATGCCCAAACCAATCCTGTTTAACGCTGATTGAACTCTTTAGTAATCCAACCATAATCTATTAATGTCTTTAAACTTTTTGGAATTATATCATTATTCATGTTGAACACCTACAACACTGAAGCCAATGGACCTTGCCAACTGAAACCAGCTGACCCTGCTGACACAATCAATGGGATGTTAATTATTTGATGCTGCTTGAAGACTTAACAGTACTGTATCAATTTGACATTTATACACAAAATTATACTAAAAACTACACAATACTGTATCAGCTTGACATTTATACATAATTATACTAAACACTTTTCAAAATTATATCAGTTTGACATTTATACATGTTTATAGTAAAACTGAAAATTTCTTTATGTGTTGTAATATTTGTCCTTTAGTATTATAAAAGATTTTTAAAAATGAAAATCATCCCTCTTTTGAAGTGAAAAAAACTGACCAAAGTTTAAAAATCTCCTGATTTGTTGTAAGCTGTCCTCTGTTCTTTTACATGTATGAAGAAGTTAACTTTATCCTTACAATGGTATTAGAATAATAATGTGCTTGCTTTCAGGAGTGATAAAAGGTATTTGTATCAATTGGGTTTTTAAATTGATGACATTACTCATTAAAAAGAATCTTTGAGATGTGATAGAGTAATGAAGATGTAATAACAACATCAGTTACGGTGTACTGGTCTAATAAGGTATAGTAGAAAACTAGAAAGCATGGTGGAATCTGCTAGCAGCTTCCCTATAATTTATTTACTTGGGAAGAATGCTAATTTTTTTTATCAGGCCCAATTTAAATATTACATAAGCAATAACAGGGCCGGGCATTAACTTTTAAAGTTACTTGTTAATTCAGGGCAGTGAAATTCATGCCTGAGACTAGTTATACTTGTCCAAAGAAATGGTCAATATTAATTTCTTTCATTTATATCTCTTTTACAACCAATGGGCTGCAGTTCCCTGGGGTGGGGGTGGGAGGGGTTAATGGGGTTATTCAAAGGGTCCATGAATAGATTTTGTCATTATATATTTTCTCAATTAACCGAGTCAAAAGGTACAAATATTAGCACCTGGCATTGGCACATACATTAAAAGTAATCAGTAGAACAAACAACATAGACCCTGATCTGAAGGTGCATTATTCTATAGCAGATCAGGATCTTTGACTTTTTTGTTGTTTGACTTGATCTGTTATTGAGTATATACAGTACATATTATAATTCTTTGATTTTTGTTAGTTATTGCTCCATTGGCCTTGCTTCTGGATGTAGTATTCGATTGAATTATGTGAACATAGCTAGTTCATCAAATTTCAATGAACAACCATGAAACTTTGTACATGCTATGGCCATCATCTGGAAATGTACACTTCAGCAAACCAATGTAATACTTGTGATTTTTGTTAGAGTTATTGCTTTTTTTTGCTATGCAGATGATACAGTATAAGACAGAATCTTGTGAAAGCCATTTTTCTTGTAGTTTTTTACGGATCACCATTAAGCTTGGTACATAATATAATTTTCATTTCGAGGTGCACATACTGACAAATCTTTCTTTTTGTGAGTTTTGTAAGAGTTATTGCCCATTTTGAATTGCAGCTGGATGCAGTATATTATAGTGACTTGTGAATGCAGTTATTCTCACAGTAAATTGCTATGATACCTATTATGGCCATCATGAGAAGTTTTAAATGTTGAATTGTAATTGTACTTGCATTATATTCAGAGTGTTACACCTTTTTTTCCCAACAAACTGCATCGGTCTGCTGGCATATTATGTACTGGCAGATTGTGATCTGTGCAGTTTGCAGCTGGACACATCTTAAACACGACTATACATGTATACAGAACCAAGTTTCACAGTGATCCAGCAAAAACTGGGACTAAATGTGTTCACAAGACTGTGGCATCCAATGTAGTCAGCTACATTAAAATAGGCAATAACTCTAACAGAAATTATGGGTGGACAGGGATTGTTTGATGAGTGTTTCGTCTGATGACCATAACATGTACAAAGATTTACAGCGATCAATTAAAAAGATTTACAAGGTTCTGTCACAACAGGAAAAAACGGCAATAACTCTAACAAAAAAATCACAAGAGCTCATGAATTTGTCAGGAATGGATATCCTCAGATGATGATAATATTTCCTAAGTTTCATAGCAGTTGATTCAAATCTGTGATGCTAGTCATGTTCACATTATTCACTCATACATTGAATTCAACTGCAATTCAAAAGAGGCAATAACATTTATGCAAATTATGGAAGCAAACATCATTAGGTATTTTCCAAGTTTAATGGCCAACTGTCAAAAATGTTTAGCCCCGTCACTCTAACAAGAGTATATGCCAGATTGAGCCATGTTGATATGAGAATTGCTTTACATCCCCTTTCTTAATAGAGTAATGCATATAGAAAAGACTCTTAACTTTGATAAAATTTCCAGCAGAATGCATGGTTTGCGACATCTTTAACTTAAAAGTATAATAGACATGAAGAAAAAATATGATTTCATGTTGTCTTACCTTTATGTTTCTGTTTCAGAATACGTTTTTATACTTTGGTTCCAAAATGTAAAGCAATCACACATAATGTTATCCTCATCCAGTCTGTTGTATAATAATATTTCAAAATGTAAAGCAATCACACATGATGTTATTCTCATTAAGTCTGTTATATAATTTTATTTCAAAATGTAAAGCAATCACACATGATGTTATCCTCATGCAGTCTGTCATATAATACTATTTCAGAACCTAAAGCAATCACACATAATGTTATCCTCATGTAGTATGTTATATAATACTATTTCAAAATATAAAGCAATCACACATGATGTTATCCTCATGCAGTATGTTATATAATACTATTTCAAAATATAAAGCAATCACACATGATGTTATCCTCATGCAGTCTGTTATATAATATTTCAAAATGTAAAGCAATCACACATGATGTTATCCTCATGTAGCATGTTATATAATACTATTTCAAAATATAAAGCAATCACACATGATGTTATCCTCATAAAGTCTGTTATATAATTTATTTCAAAATGTAAAGCAATCACACATGATGTTATCCTCATGCAGTCTGTCATATAATACTATTTCAAAATGTAAAGCAATCACACATGATGTTATCCTCATGCAGTCTATCATATAATACTATTTCAAAATGATTGCTGAAGAAATGCATTTTTTCCCCCTATTTTTCAGGCAAAAATATTTGGAAGATAAGCTTGCAAAATATAAGAAGTTTGAAGAATATTTGTTACAAGTAATTGATGTTATGCCAGAAGGTAGGTGAATTTCAGTAATTGATGTTAAGGTAGGTAATTTCAGTAACTGATTTTTAAAAAAATAATATATACATGTATTGATCATGTGACCAATTCTAGTTAAATACTTATGCAGATTCTATTTTACACATGTATTTACTTGAAAATTATTTAAAGGCTCCTTTGATTTACATTATTAAGGATTTAAAAAGTTTTTGTTAAATATTATCTTGCATGACATCATGAAAACTTTGGTAGAAGTTACCTCCCTTTAAAGTTGAACTCTTGGGTAGATGCTACCTCCCTTTAAAGTATAAACTTTAAAATACATTGTATCTTGAAAACTCCTAATGGATTTTTAAGAAACTTTCACTGTTCTTTATGTTAAGATGCTCTTTTTCTATTATCATGTTTCAATATCACTTCAATAATAACATGATGTAAGCATACGATCCAACCATGTGACTGTTTACGTTAACACGTTTTATTCACGACCTCAAGATGACAGTACCATATCTAAAGTTTTAAAACAGAAGATTCAACTTAACACTGCTTAGATCTACCTTCACATAGGGCACTCAGATATGGGTTTATGTAGATTGTTGGGACTTAATTCAATAGAGCAAAACAACATAGACTCTAATTGGCAGTCACATACTTTCCTCTTTAATATCATTGGTAATTATCATATCAGTGCTAAGTTCATGGTAAAGATGTTTTATTTTAATTGCTTCATGGAATGTTTAGAGTTCTGTCCCTTGGTTACTGCATTTTGCCTGGTGAATCATCTGAGTTTAGTATGTGTCATACCTTTCACTGCTTGTGTTTTTATCTTGCAGATTATCTTCCTGTGACAGACGATAAAATCAAGGGTCTTATGATGAGACATAGGACGTTAAGTGAATCTAACAAAGCTTTGATAGATAATCTCGAGTCTATGTCAGATGAGGTAATAAAACACTTTAGGTATAATACTCAATTTTTGCATGCTTATATTTAAGTAGAATTAATGCAGTATGGGGGTGGGGCAGAGTGGTCTAAAGAGTTCACCTTTATTGATCACTGCGACCACACTTTTGTGTGGGTTTGAATCTTAGGCTTGGACATTGGTGGTATGTGAGAAAGCTTGCTTCCCATGGGTTGGTGGTTTTCACTAGGGCTTTCTTCCTCCTCAAGTCATTCTGGCCACCTATCATAAGCTGAAAAATGACATGAAACCCATAGCAGTAACTACTGTACTGGGCTGTCCATTATACTCAACATTTTAAGTACTTAAATATTAATATCGACATGGAAATATGTTTAGATCGTCTAGAAATGCAGTCTTTTGCGAGTTGGAATACATTTAAGAAAGATTTGGAGTGAAGTTTAATGACAGAAAGGCCTAGTAATGTTTTTTGTGGGTATTTAAAAGAGTGTTGATAAATTTCCATGTAGCTTTTTGAAAGGTGTATTTATGAAGCATATTGTCAAAATGCACATTTTTTTTTATTATTTAAGACATGTGAAAATACAAATATGATTGATTTCTGTCTTTTTAAATAAACCAGATAAAATACTGTATTACTGGGCTAAAAATCAAATAAATTTGTCAGTGAGCTTTAAGTGGCTGAGTGGTCTAAGGCACATTCCTGTACAGATCATTCACTTATCTAACCTTAGTCTGCATCAGATCGAGTATTGGCTCAACCAATGTGAATGTGTAAGAAAGCTTGTCAGACAGTATCTTCATGTGGTTCAGTGACTCTCTCTGGGGTCTTCTTCCACCATGTACAGCCTATCTTATGCTGAAAAATGGCATTAAAAATACTTTTCATTGTGAAGAATAGCTTTTTAAAAATCCTTTCTTTAGCTTTATTTTGTACAGAATTCATTTACAGTAAGTAGTGTACACACAAAACGGGAAATGAAACATAAATTAGGAAGACTGAACAATTTTCTTATTCAATTTCTTTTTGACTAATGATTTATTAGTGATCCATGCCCCAATGTTTTTAACTTAATTCTGAATTAATAAAGTTGTTGTGTTTTGTAATAGAATAATTAGAGACAAGCAACTAAAAGAATATTGTTTTATTATCTTTTCAGTTGGAGAAGTTAAAAATAGAGTTAGATGAACTAAAACAAGAACACAACAAGCGAACAATATCTATTAATAGCCAGCTTTCCATACTACAACAGACTCATGACAAAGAGCAGGATAAAAACAAAAGATTAGACAACCAGTTTTTAATGAGCAAGGGAGATATACGCAACAGGGTATGTTACATTACCAGACATATATCATGCATAGCAACAAGGTATGTTGCATTACCAGACATATATATATATATATATATATATATATATATATATATATATATATATATATATATATATATATATATATATATATATATATATATATATATATATATATATATATATATATATATACCATGCATAGCAACAAGGTATGTTGCATTACAAGACATATATATATCCATGCATAGCAACAAGGTATGTTGCATTACTAGACATATATATCCATGCATAGTAACAAGGTATGTTGCATTACCAGACATATATATTCATGCATAGCAACAAGGTATGTTGCATTACCAGATATATATATCCATGCATAGCATTTAGTCCTAAACTTGTGTTGATATCTATAAGTATAAAGTATGGTTATCTTCATGCATTTAGTCCTACCCATTGTGTAAGCATAAAGCTTGGTTATCTCCATGCATTTAATCCTGCACATTGTGTTGACATATGTCAGTATAAAGTATGGTTGTCACCTGCAAATAGAAAGCTTGGTTATCTTCATGCATTTAGTCCTGCCCACTGTAAGTATAAAGCATGGTTATCTCCATGCATTTCATCCTGATCATTGTGTTGTCCCCTGGAAGTATAAAGAGTGAAATGATATCCTTTACAGGTGAATTGAGTCAAATGTTGCATGAACTTCCTGTGAAGAGAATGCTAGTGACAAACACAAATTCAACAACAATTACTTGCCCAACTTGACATTCTATTAGACAGCTGTTAACAGAACTCACATGATAGGTCTAGTACAAAATCATTTGAATGAATGTAGGACTGGTAGCCATTAAAGTGTACATTCCTGTCCTTTAAATGAATAGAGTGAAGCATTTACAAAATGATTGATGGAGCATATTTCTCCATTAGAGAAAGCTCTAGACTTAGTCCATACATGAGAAAGACATAAGTAGAAAACAGCTCTGCAAGGTCACCAAAAGAGTGTACTTTCTAGAATGAGAGGAAATGTTTAACTGATTATGAATGGAATTTGCCAACAATCCATCTATCCAAGTGGAGATCACTTTTGTCGGACGTACACCTTGTAGTCAATTGATCTTTAGTTATTTTATTCTTAAAAATTAGGTTGAGTGGCTGGATTTGTGAGGAAGTAGTTGTTACCCTAAGATATTATGATTGGGTAATGTATGTTTTGAAGATGATATTTACCTGTGATTGCCAGGCATCCATATTATTCTGTGGTGAGGGCCATGGTGGGTATCCTAAATGACTTCAGATAATTATTGAATTGCTTTTTGTTTTTTTGTATTAACAATGTTTAAATTGTTTCTGTCAATGATATAATTTTCATCACTATTTTGTACTATTGTTTTCCAGAGAACAGAGTTGGGAATGATATTAATGTCAATAAACAACATGGTAGAGAAGTGTCACACACGACCCTTGGATGAATTGGAGAGCAAACAGGATAGTCTGAAAGTAATAGAATACAAGCTGAATAGGATAAAGGTAGTCATTGAGAGTTATCCACTCATGGGTTATTTTGTTCTCTTTGTAACATAGGATAGAACTTGTGTTGTGCTTTCACCTACATTTGTTGATGTTGTAGTTATGGTTACACTGTAATACCAGAAAGGAGAACATTATTCACATGCGATACAATAGACACAAGTGATAATTATGTTGTTGTTGTATGCTTTAATGCCATTTTGCAGCATATGATAGGCTATACATGGCAGCCAGTATCAATGGTGAAGGAAGAACCCAGGAAGACCTGGAAAGAACCACTGACCCACAAGAAGCTACTGGCAAGCTTTCTCACATACCCACATTAGATAAGCCCAAGACTTAAACCCAAGCAGACGGAGGTGAGATGGCAGTGATCCATAATGGTGAGTGCTTTAGACCACTTGGCCACTCTGGCCACACAGTCCATCACTATAACACTGTTCTGGGAGTTGCATAAGAGTACCATGATACAGTTGAGGTCTTGTTAAACTGGGATACATTACACACAGTACAGAGGTCCATCACTTTAACACTGTTCAGGGAGTACTACAGCACTATTTGCCTCCATTTACCTACAGCACTGCTTGCCTCCTTTTACTTACAGCACTGCTTGCCTCCTTTAACCTACAGCACTGCTTGCCTCCATTTGATTACAGCACTGCTACCTCCTTTTGTTTACAGCACTGCTTGCCTCTATTTTCATACAGCAATGCTTGCCTCCTTGTTGCCTACAGCACTGATACCTGCTGTTACCTACAGCACAACTTGCTTACTTAAGTATATTTATTTTGTTAAGGACTGTACATAATCTAAACTGTTAAATTGTGTTGCTTATTATCAGTTGAAGTTTGTTTATCAGCTTAAAAAAGATAGTACATGTGGGATCTGGTCCCTGTGTAACTAAGGATGGTAAGATTAAACACAAAACATATTATACAGTCCTTTTTCCCTATTAACATTATGTTGTTAAAATTGTGCAATATTTCTCCATACTCCACTGCTTCATTCTTCACAACACTAGGGACTATTTTTTATTGTCAATAAACAATGATGAAGCTTTCTAATTTATGTCTTTGTCTTTGGATGAACTAAACAAGTTGAGACATATGAAAATTAATAGTGTGTTCAATGAGTCACAAAAGAAACTTTTAAAAGCACCATGGAGTTCTAAAAGCAGGATGAGATACATAGAGCATCCTGGTCATCCACTGCACTCAACTTTGTCTCCAGCTGTCTTGACATTGTCGTGCTGCTGGAAAAGATGGTTTTGTGCAAGAGAGTGAGAAGACAAGCTGTGCAACTCTTCCTCACTTGAATAAAGTCACCATGCAAGTCATTCTTGTCATCCACCCATCCCATTTTATCACCCACTAAAGTCTTGTGGCAACAGTCAGGCGACGAAGCAGCAGGTATGAGTACACTGGCAGCCATTGCCAAAAACCTGCACACAGGCAGCTCAGGCCATTAGGGACATTCACAACTGACATGGAGCAGCAGTGGAATCTGGCAGCTCCCCCCCCCCCCCCCGAGTACTGATTGGTGAATTGACTGGACCTCCCAAGAGAGTGAATGATAGACTCGTGACCATGAAACTCCCTCTCTTGTTTGGAAGAAAGTACCTTACCATCATTAGTTGCTAAACTTCTACCATCACCAACCCAGATGAAGTGAAGGTCAAGTTCAATGAGGATTTTCACTCCATCACTGCTGACGTTCCATTGGCAGATAAGCTCGTCATTCTTTACGATTTCAATGGAACAGTAGGCTGTGATCACATTGCTTGGAATGTAGTGCTAGGAAAGAATGGAGTGGATTAGTGTAAAAGATATTGGTCTTTCTTTTTCTCCAGACTTGCACTGAGCATAAATTGCTGATCACCAATACAGTCTTCCACCTCCCTACCCATAAGTGATAGTCATGTATGTACCCATGCTGTAAGCTCTGGCACCTCATTGTCAGTAAGTTGGACAGGCAGGATGTGCATGTGACGAAGTCCTTGTGTAGCGCTGACTGCTTGACAAACCACGGTCTCATCATCACCAAGCTCAACATCCACATTCAGCCTAAGATATGCCCACAGGGAAAGAAGGCTCAGAAATGACTGAACATCACCAAGCTGAAATGTACCAGTACCAACAGTCTCTTGTGGATGCCCTGGAATAATGTCTGAAATCCACCCCTCTCGACAATCAGAATGTGGAGACCGACTGGGTGGCATTCAGAGAGCTCGTTTACAGCACACCTTCAGAAATCCTAGGACCCTCACCCAGAAAGCACCAAGACTGTTTTGATGAGAACTGTGTTGACTTGACAAATTTATATATATTGTGCAGTATTTCCACAATGGCATGCAGGCACAAGTCCAGGACAATCGAGAGACATCTGAGCCATTCCCAATAACCAATGGCATCAAGCAAGGTTTTGTTTTGGCACTGACACAGTTCACTCTATTGCTGACTAATGCTTTCAGAGATGGAGAGGTTGGAGTCAGCACCAGGTACCATACAGATAGAAAACTATTCAATCCCAGGAGGCTTCAAGCAAAAACCAAGGTCATGACAGACACCATCAGCAAGTTCTTATTTGTTGCTGATGTCTACTCCCTCAATGCTGGATCACAATTTGATCTGCAATGCAGCATTGACAAGTTCTCCAGCTCCTGCACAAGCTTTGGTCTCACCATCAGTACCAAGAAAACTGAAGTCCTGCATCAGCCGGCCCCTGGGAAGCCCTATGTTGAGCCCAACATCACTGTCAATGGCCAAAAACTAAATGTAGTGAACTGCTTCACCTACTTTGGCAGCACACTGTCACAGAGCATCAATATTGAAAAGGTGAACCTTCGCATTGCCAGAGCCAGCACAACTTTTGGCAGATTGTATGCCAACATCTGGAATAGAAGAGGCATCAGCATCCAGACTAAAGTTATACAGGGCAGTTGTGCTCCCCACACTACTTTACACATGTAAAACGTGGACGGTGTACCAACGCCACACCAGGAAGCTGAAGCACTTTCACACCACAAGTCTCTGGAATATCCTCAACATCAAGTGGCAGGACAAGGTTCCAGACACTGAGGTACTCACCCAAGCAGGTCTCAAAAGCATCCCTACCATCCTGATGCAGTGCCACCTATGCTAGGCAGGACATGTATGCATGCCAGACCACCGGCTGCCTAATAGACTCTTCTATGGTGAGCTACAGCAAGGACAGCAATCCCACGGAGGTCAGAAGAAATGCTTCAAAGACAATCTGAAAGCTGCACTGAAAGCATTCAACATAAACCCTGATTCCTGGGAGCAAATAGCAAGCAATCGAGTCACTTGGCATTCTTCTGTGCACAAAGGCTCCAAGTTGTGCGAGTCTAGCAGGACAGCAGCTGCAGAGCTGAAGGGGTAAGCCAGGAACACATGTGCCATCAACCCTACTAGAGATGTCCCACTCATCCCCTGGCCATTATGCAAACAAACATTCCATGCAAGGGTTGGCCTCATCAGCCACCTGCACACATACAGAACAGAACCAGCACCTCCAACCCTCGGATGACTAGGGGAGGTTCTCATCAAATCGATGGATGAACAACACACATTTCCAACAGAAAACACATTCCAAAGTAAATTGTATTACACTCCAAATCAAAATTAATCTGATATTCTTTAACATCTTCTTGAGAATTTCAATTTAAAGAATTTCATATTTTTTCAAGTGTTACGTGTTTAGACTCTAATAAACAGTAACAAGAAAAAGTGAAAACATGTTTTGTAAAATTTAACTAATTTATTTCCCTAGGAAAAAAAGGTAAAGATAAGAAAAAAAAACTTAGTTTTAAGAAAAAAATCCGTAATTAATCAATGCTTGAATGAACTTGAGTTCCAGTCCCAACAAAATTCAAGATGGAAGGCGATGACGTTTGCTGTGGTCAGTATAATACTGACGTGTCTACAGTTCTTTACAGAACTACAGTAATTACCACTCTGGTGTCTGAATTCCCAAACAAAATTAAATAAATGTCTTTGTCCAAGATTTAATTCTAAGCACAAGTATTTCCAAGATAAACTAATCTCTTAGAATCCAAATAATTTGAAGAAATATTAAAATATAACTCAAAACTGGTCACAAAGTATTAAAACACTTGATGTCGAAATGTTTTTAAAGCCTAACTAAAATTATATCTCTAATCATCACTATTGAACCTGGCTACTGTGTAAAACAGATGTCCAGATGACAGGTTACAGGAAAAACCAGAACTTAGCAATTACAATGTAGAAGCTATTTACATCTAAAGTCATGTACTCTAGTACAGCCTTGGTTTCACTCTATATGAAACCTGCACTAAGAACGAATATAAAAAAATTGTTTACATCAAATTAAGAATTAAGGTGAGGAGCAAGGTCAACCTAGATACAATGTTCCTAATTTTAGGTTTTAGAAAAACTAGACTGAATTTCTGGAAATATCTCCAGTAAATTAAATTACATTACAACAGCATCTAATGGAATAATAATAAAAAATTAAAAACCAACCAACCAATAAACAGTTAAATCAAATCAAACTTAAATATATGTAACACCACCTTAAGTTATGATTTTCCACCTTATGCTAATAATATTTCTTGAGTGGAGCTATGTGCGAATGAATACTGTTGCAGCTTTTTTAACTTTGCTCGTGTATGTAGTTTGGAATCTAGCAGAAATTCAATCAATTCATTTTCTGAAGAGGTTTTTCTTTTTGTTTTTCAGCATTTGGTAGAAAAGCAAAATTTGTAGCTTTTAAATTGGTTATTGCATTTATATAGGAACAAATTAAGTTTTTTCTGAGCTATCCTGCACTTATAATGTCATGCAGCCCCAAAAGATTTGTTCATATGTTGCCATAAAAATGCTGTGTATGTGTGATTTGGATTTTTAACATAGCTTTAACAATATTTCAGTCTTGTGCTAGAATGTCTGCAGTATGGCATCATGCCGCAGACAAGTAGCATGATATCCCACCCAGTCACATTATCCTGACATCAGGCCAACCAGTCCTAACACTAACCTCTTAATGCTGAGTGCCAAATGATGCAGCTGTATGTATCATTTTTGTAAGTCTTTGGTATGACATGGACAGGGATCGAACCTATGACCTCCTGCTCTAACCTCTAACCACTAGGCCATTGGAGCATTTTTCAAAATGCTGTAACCTATAAATACTTTTAATACTATAAATGATATGGGCCTGAAAATCGTGGTTGGAACATAAAAATTGATGGCCAAGTTTACATACTGTTTGCCATATCAAGCAATGCAAACTAAGCCAATGTAAATGATCCATAGAACTAGTAGTTGTCCAAGCAAACAAAGTTTAGAGAAACACTGGCCCTACATAACTTTTTGTAAGAGAAACAATTTATAACATTGCAGTTTTGTTTTGTATAAATTTTCTATAATTTTCCCATCTAATTTGATTCATTTCAGGATTATGTAAATGATCGTTCTGATGTTGCTAAAATGGCAGTCCCAAAAGATTCTGTGGGAGATAGCAAGAAAGGAAGTGAAGATCATTCTCGAAGATCTAAACCAAAGAAGACAGTTACCCTAAATGGCTGACCTTCATAATTTCAGAGAAACTCTTCAGGAAAGAGAACAAAACTATTTGCTACTCCAGGTGTCTAACAAGAAGATAGAACCATACAATGATTTATTAAGAATTAGTGCACAGAGGGGTTAAAAGGGAAATAGTGCCATAAATGTAATGCCTGTTCTTTTGGATACAAAATATAATACCGGTTTCCATGGAGAGAGCTATCATGGTAGCTTGTTTGACTGGTTCACTTCCAGCAGAGTTGTTTGGATAAAAGTGATGATGATTGCCATTCTATAGGTGCAGTATTGTTTATTTGATAATCCAGTGTCACAATATGGATATCTTGAGTATATCCATTTAGTTTTTCCTAGCTTATGAATTAATGTCTTTTCAAAAAGAAATAATTTTGAAAATTCACTGGAGCAAATTATGAAAGATAATTTTTTACTTTTTTACTGTGCTTAATAGACATCAATCTATAATAACCTAAAATTTTGATATGTCATTGTGTCACTTGCTTTGTTTAGTGGCAAGTATGGCCACCTGTTATTTAAGAGTGTCAGGCTCAAATTCCAATACATGCATATTTGTCAATTATTTTTTTTTAATAATGTGTTTATGCCTTTAGTTAGGAAAGATAATTATGTTGCTGTTGGACTCACTATACTGCTATGCCCCTTATAATGTAAGTATGGACTCAGAATACTGCTATCTCCTTATAATGTGCATAGAGACACAGCATAATGTTACCCCCTTATAATGCAAGTATGGACACAGCATAATGTTACCCCTTTATAATGCAAGTATGGACACAGCATAATGTTACCCCTTTACAATGCTAGGATGGGCTTATTAAATTGCTTTAATTTATTTATGTTATTGCAACTTATTTCACTTTCATTTATTTATGGGCAGTTGAGAACCAAATTTAAATGGATTTGCATGAATTCTGACATTGCCATGTGGACAAATTTGTGAAATAAATTCTATTTTTAGACTGAGTAAAATCTTACAAGGTCCATTCCATTTATACATACAGAGGAGGCACTAATTGAAATATCTACTTGGATTTTCTAATTGCCTTGAGTTCTAATAAAAACTCTGTATACCATACTGCTAAAATGTTCATCTGCCTCCCTTTGGTCCAATGCATATTATAAGGAATAATTCTCAAGTCATTTTACTTTTTTCATGATGTAATGTTGAAGTTTTGAAATTTACAGAATTTTACATGCTACTGATATTCATAATTAACAAAGGATAAACAGTGAACAATTCCATATATAAATGTAAAAAGGATGAAATATTTGATTATTTTCAGATAGTCTTTTATACTTGTAAAGTTGTTCTGTAGTGTTCGTGCGAATTTTAAGGATGCACTGCCTAAATTAAAGAGTAATGTACATATATATATATATATATATATATATGTATTATAAATCTTTGAATCTAAATGATTGAGTACCAATTTGAGTGTGAAAGTGTGTACATGTATGAGCAAGAGTATTTATATGTGTGCATGTGCACATATGAGAGAGAGAGAGAGAGAGAGAGAGAGAGAGAGAGAGAGAGAGAGAGAGAGAGAGAGGACAGTGTTCCTTACATTATATATGTCACACAAACACAGGTCCATGTATGCAATACACACTTACCTACTTTCCATAACTGAAAAGCTCATAAACCTCTGTCATGTTATGGAAAAGTCATTGTGTAGTTGTATCTTGGAAAGTTTGTATAACACTCTCTCTCATAAAAAGTCACTTATTTTTAGTACAAAGTTACATACATTTTCATAAACTGATTCTGTGATAAATTAATTTTATTTTAAATGTATTTTCATGTTCTTGGCACTTTTGTAGGAACATTTTATTCCTGATACTGTACATCATAAATTTTCAAAAAGTGTATTGTACAAAACATGTACATGATAGAATATTCCTATAAAGTTGGAAACTATACACAACAATAAATACATTAGCTATGTTTAAATCACTGACTTCGTTCTCCATTGATTCACAACCATAGTTATCATAACCTGTTTTAAACATATAGAACAACCAGTAGCACATCTGTAAATCAGTTTTCTGTCTGTCAGTCTGTCTGAAAAATCTGCAAATAAGTTACCAAACAACAAATTTGTGAATTTGACTGATGTAATCTGGCCCTGGATTTCCTAAACTTAATTTTTCTCACTCAAATAGAAATTCTTGAATATTTTAAGTATTACTTGTTTGCCAACAACTAATTTTTCCAAGCACATTAGGTAGCATCAAAGTGAAGGAAATAAGAGTCATAATATTTAGAATTCACCTGAAAAAAGCATTGCTTCATCTCTGCAAAGTAAAGGTGAGGATTTTCTCAACTCTGATATATCTCTAATCTCCTTTTTAAAAATAACATCTTGCTGAATGATTTGAAAAATAGTTTTTGTCTCTACAATTGAAATTATCATCCAGTATATCATGAACATGATTTCTGACAAATCTCAGTTTTTTAGGGAAAACATTTTGAGAAAATTTAAAAAACTAGTACAAGGTGGGAAAAAGTAATAATTCTTCTTTTCTTATATTTTCTGCTTATTAAAATGATATTCAATACCAAAAGTTACAAAGTATGCAATAATTTAATTTTACATTCTAATCTACAGATTCCTTAAATACCCCTAAAAACAGCCTTAATCATTATACAGACAACTATGCCTATTAAAAATATGTGCTGAACATTCATGCTAAAAATAAACATTGTACTAATACTAAAGTATATATACTTGCTTATAAGTTGAAACTGCTAACAATAAATATCCGGATCTGCAGTAGCATAATGTGCCTGCAGATCAAGGTCTGTGCTATTTGTTCTACTGATTACTCCTAACAAACTGCACAGACTCAGATCTGCCAAATCTGGCAAATCTGGCTCTGTGCAGTTTACACTGAGATTCATCTTATATGCAAGTATATATGGTACTAACTACACACTGAATTTCTTCCCTACAAGGTAAAATAGCTAATGTTAAAGTTAATGGCCTAATAATTGATTCCCTGACAGCCAATATGGCCGCCTGTGTGACAAGTCTAACTAAATCTGAAGATGAAGATCAGGAACCAGGTAAAGGATAACATAGTGTCAAACATTTGTAGATACTTTGAATGGCAAATAACTTGCTAATGAAGAAAATTAGAAAGCCTTATCACAGATTTTTTTACCTTTGACCTCTGAATGCATGGCCTTGCACCAAGGTCTGAAAGGTTTCAAAACCTTACAAGATTTCCAGGTGGTTAAGATCTGGAATTTTTTTAATGGAATCTTTAGAATAATTGTTACCATGAAAGAACTTCAAAGCTATCACTTTGAACCATTTGTTGGCACATTCAGCATATGAGCTTGCTAATGAGTACTCATTTATAAGACATGTCCAACTGCAAACTGCACAGACCCACATCTGATGTAGTATAATGTGCTGTCAGATCTGGGTCTGTGCAATTTATTAAGAATCGCCAGAAGAACAAACAGCATAGACCCTGATCTGCTTGTGCATTATCAGGATCTTTATTGTTTACAGTCTGACTCGACTTATAATTGAGTGTATATGGTAATCACAACATCATACTGCAGACAGGATTGTAGGCACTGCCATGCAACCAGATCCTTATCCAACATGACATAAAGAATACAGATGTGACATGAAATTTGTAGAAAACTGCAGAGTTGCTTTGTGGTATACATTAAGTTAATGTCACATCAGAAACATCCTTTTCTGAACAAAAGATCAGTAAGATCCTTCATGCTAAGTTCTGAATCAAGAGGTCAAAGATCATAATTAAATATTTAGGCATTTCATGGCTACCTACTTATATACTTCATTGACTAATAGTTAAATCAGATTTATAAAGGTATCAAGTGACATCTAATTTTCCCAAGCAAATATGAAAATGTCAGCCACTGGAATTTTACAACCTAAATATACACCATAATATAGTAAAATAAAAAAAAATGATACGAAAGAAATTTTGTATTTTGAGATCTGGTAGAATGTGCATGTTTTTTTCACAGTTACATGTGCTAGAATATGCACAAGTTTTGATATTATTGTTACAATAAAAAACTTGCATAAGTCATTTATTTCTGTTGATCATCTGTACTTTATAAACATAGTAACTAGATCTGTATTAGTATGCTTGCCATTGCAGGCCAACGTGTCTAAGTTCCTACAGTTTCAAAAACTCTAAAAATTTTAAAAATTGCTATATTATTATAAAAATCAAGCCATGTACATATGCATATAAACATACCTACCAAACTTATCAAACTCGGTGATATATTTTTCTTAAGCATGGTCAAATGATTGTCAAAAAAGCATATGTCCAAATAGCTCAAAAGCCTGCAACAAATATTAAAATTGCTATAATGGTTTGAAACCCCACCAGACTATGTATATATACAAATATGCCTGCTGGGTTTCATAGTCTTTCTATATAGTGATTTCCTTTTGCTTTATCATGCCAACAAGCTAAAATTGTAAAAAAAAAAAAAAAAAGTAAAATCTCAAAAGTTCATAAATGTGAAAACGGATTTTTCTCTCAAAAACATACTCTAATGCTCTGATAATCTAATTAAACATCATCTACAAATACATACTAATATTCTGGTACATTTCATTTTCTTAAATTGAGCGGATGGGCAAGTGAAAATAATATTTACACCTACTGCAAGAAGTGGGGACAAATAAATTTTGAAATAAGACCAAAATGAGTGAATTTTGCTGGCACACTCAACAACAATTTGAAATCATATAAATTAAAACACTTTTCAAATAAATCAATGAACCAATTTCATCCAACATCAAATAAATTAATGAACCAATTGCATCCAACAAGCATTCTAATTAATATAGAATAATGAATAAATATATTAATGAGAAACACAATGTAATTTAATCTTGATAAAAATCATGCTATTGATTTATTCTGTGTTTGATAGCTTATTTTAAAAGAAAAAATTATTACTAGAAAAATAGCTTCTCTATTTGGAATTTGACAGATCAACATAATAAAGTCCTGTTCTTGACAATACCTGCCATCATCTTAAAGGTCTTCATTTAGACAGGCTTGTCAAAATTAGCAGTGAGAATTGAATAAAATGTCATAATCAACCAGCAGTTTCTGTTAATCAATCAGTGATTAATTAGGTTGTCTCAGACTGCTGAGCTAACAACCCAGAATAGTTTTCAAATAGCTTGACTTGGAAACTGCAGGAATAGCATAAAATAGAATTTTGGCCACAAATCATATGTAATCAATTGGTCATTTCGATGAAAGTGACCAAAGCTTGACCAAATCCAATAGCTGGAACATCACTGAAATAAGTAATGAGAATGCCTGGCTAAAAATGTTGAAATTCTAACAATATGCAGGAAAAATTAAGAAAAAAAAAGTAAAGTTCATAACTAAATCTTTTACCTTGATACAAATTAGTAAAATGTTATTGCAGTTATCTGTCAAGATAGTTGAGGGATCTTAAAATGTTTACAAGAGTTTGATGCATTAACATGAAAGTTTCCTTAAAACTGTAAGCAAACCATTGTTGATCATGTTCGAAAGATACATTCCTTAGAATGTCAGACTCTGCAGCACCTTACAAAGATAACCATCTTAGAATAACATGTTCTAAATGAATTTACTTAGTATAAACAGCATTACCCTCACTATCATACTATCTTAGATGAATTTTATAAATTCTCTCATATTGTGTTCTTAATGATTTGACTTAGTTTATACATTAAATTCTCACTAAAATTTGTTCTGAATGAATTTAGTATATATTATGCCCTCATTATGATGTATTCTGAATAAATTTACTAGTATACACTATTCTCTCACTACGATGCTATTCTGAATGAATTTACTAATACATTATTCCCTCATTATATTGTGATCTGAGTGAAATTACTATTATACACAATATTATCTCGCAATATTGCTATTCTGAATATATTTACTTAGTCTACAGTATTTCATCATAATAACACTCTAAACGAACTTATTTCATATATATATATATATATATATATATATATATATATATATATATATATAGTATTCCCTCACTATTATGCTCTGAATAAATTTATTTAGAATACACAATATGCCCTCATTATAATGTGTTCTGAATGAAATTACTTAGTATATACAGCATTTCCCATTATAATGTGTTCTAAATCAATTTACTTAGTATATACAGCATTTCCCCATTATAATGTGTTCTAAATCAATTTACTTAGTATATACAGCATTTCCCCATTATAATGTGTTCTAAATCAATTTACTTAGTATATACAGCATTCCATCATTATGTGTTCTAAAAGTACTTAGTATATACAATATTACCTTAGTATAATGTCATTCAAACAAGCCATATAAGTGCACTGTCTTTTATAGGTAAGTTTGTCTTATATGGTAAATAGTAGATAGACTGTATGTACTTGTTAATAAGCTGGGTCATTTCAATGCATAATGTGCTGGCAGATCAGGGTCTATGTTGTTTGTTTTATGGACTACTCCTAATAGCACAGACCCAGATCTGTCTGCAAATTATGTCATGGCACATGTGTTTAGCTAGATTTGATTTACAACTAAGTATATACAGCAGTATTATTCTCTACATAATTTAATGAGATCCACAACTATACCATATAATAATTACCACATTTTACCTTATTATGAGGCACTAATGTAGATGAAAGTGTAATAACAAGGCACTACTGTAGATGAAAGTGTTATACTAAGGCACTACAGTAGATGAAGTGTTATTCTAAGGCACTACAGTAGATGAAGTGTTATTCTAAGGCACTACAGTAGATGAAGTGTTATTCTAAGGCACTACAGTAGATGAAGTGTTATTCTAAGGCACTACAGTAGATGAAGTGTTATTCTAAGGCACTACAGTAGATAAAGTGTTATTCTAAGGCACTATAGTAGATGAAGTGTTATTCTAAGGCACTACAGTAGATGAAGTGTTATTCTAAGGCAGTAGATGAAGTGTTATTCTAAGGCACTACAGTAGATAAAGTGTTATTCTAAGGCACTACAGTAGATAAAGTGTTATTCTAAGGCACTACAGTAGATGAAGTGTTATTCTAAGGCACTACAGTAGATAAAGTGTTATTCTAAGGCACTACAGTAGATGAAGTGTTATTCTAAGGCACTACAGTAGATGAAGTGTTATTTTAAGGCACAACAGAAGATGAAAGTGTTATACTAAGGCACTACATTAGATGAAGTGTTATTCTAAGGCACTACAGTAGATGAAGTGTTATTCTAAGGCAATACAGTAGATAAAGTGTTATTCTAAGGCACTACAGTAGATGAAGTGTTATTCTAAGGCACTACAGTAGATAAAGTGTTATTCTAAGGCACTACAGTAGATGAAGTGTTATTCTAAGGCACTACAGTAGATAAAGTGTTATACTAAGGCACTACAGTAGATAAAGTGTTATTCTAAGGCACTACAGTAGATGAAGTGTTATTCTAAGGCACTACAGTAGATGAAGTGTTATTCTAAGGCACTACAGTAGATAAAGTGTTATTCTAAGGCATACAGTAGATGAAGTGTTATACTAAGGCACTACAGTAGATGAAAGTGTTAATTCTAAAGCACTACAGTAGCTGAAGTGTTATTCTAAGGCACTACAGTAGATAAAGTGTTATACTAAGGCACTACAGTAGATGAAAGTGTTAATTCTAAAGCACTACAGTAGATGAAGTGTTATTCTAAGGCACTACAGTAGATAAAGTGTTATACTAAGGCACTACAGTAGATGAAAGTGTTATTCTAAGGCACTACAGTAGATGAAGTGTTATACTGAGGCATTACTGTATATCACATTTCAATTGTCTGTCTAGATAATAAAAAATCTAAAGTTTTCATATCATTTCAATAATCATAATACTTCTGCTGTTGAATGAAATGTACATGTATATGATAATTTAGAAAATGTGTGACCTGCTTTATGGACCTTGTGGACTTTGTCTTCAAATTCTGATGTGGGCTCAAAAACTGTCATAATGAAAAAAGTCAATCACCAAAGTAAACTATTTTTCAAATACCCCTTAAACTATTATGTTACAGAGAGTAACATTTTCTATCATTTTATATGCAATGATCCAACATGGAAATAGATATTTTATAAGTGGAACACTTTAATCTTCACATAAATTTTTTTTTTTCTTTTCATGGTTTTGGAATGAGTGAACCCTCAATTATAGAGGGCATTAGGTGCCTGCCTTTACAGCTCACTCAAATCTCACCTCTGTCTGCATGGGCTAAAGTCTTGGCTCAACTAACATGGTTATGTTAGAAAGCTTGCCAGTAGCTTCCCATGGGTCCATGGTTCTTGCAGTGTTCTTCCTTACCAAATATACTGGTCACCAAATAGTCTATGATATGGTGACAAGTGATATTAAACTCATAAAGCCAAAATAAAAACCTTAATTATTAGGAGAAATCCATTTATTAAAAAGTTTTACAAAACAGTCAAACATTTCATCAGCAATCATACCTAAGGCTCAAACAAGGGTTGTGCCAGAAAAGTGATATGTACATCTCACACCTGCATACATACGAATATCAGATAATAAACCAGTAATAATTCACTATGAAGATGAAACAAAATGACCCGTCATTTTTACTGTTAAAAACTGCATTATTAGTCTAGTTTATGAATAAAAATTAAAAAATATACAATATTTAACATCAAGTAAAAGCATTCTAAAGATAGCTTTGAATAAATGCCAAAAACAAAAGACATCATTTAATTTCTGAAACAAAAATATAAATCTTAGAAATTGGAAAAAAATCTGATTTGTCTCTGGATCACAACGAAATTCACATCAATCATCTACAATTTGTTAGTTACTTTAGAAATTTGTATCATCTCAAAAAAGAGCACAATAAACTAGATGAAAGAGATCTACAATTTTGTGACTAGTCTTAAAAAAGTGAGCAAAATAAGCTTTCTTCTGTACAAGATATAATTTCATGCTAATAATCAAGTTAGAATCTGCATAGATATTTGCATCAAAAGTACACATTTAAATACAGTATAACAGAACTTCAGTCATATGCAAGAATAACTTTCTATAAATACAGAAAATATTTTTTATTCTATTTTGTGATTGTTTCTTAATTTTCACATTTGAAAAAAATGTTTAAAAAACTGTTTCAATATTAAGTTTAAAGTCCATTTAACATTTAGGTGAATTCCTTTGACATAAATATCTTTTCTTCTCATGCATAACTTGGGGTTTTATTTTGATTTGAAGTTTCTTTAGTCACTACACTGGCAAATGTCAATGGAGGAGATAATACTAATTTTAAAACAATATGTTCACACTACTGATAATGCAAAGTGCTTCAAGATTGTTTGTGCAGTAAAATTCTAAAAGCAATAGAATGGTTAATTTTTGCATCTAGTCGAACACTGTGTCTAAATTGCCAACGTGTTTAATAGCTTTCCTGCTTGCGCAGGTGAGACAGAAATCCTAACACATCATGGTAAAAACTTTTAAGGACACAGTACTATCAAAGTTTCAACAAAGCGCAACAACTAATGTATAACATATAACTTTTAAATACTTTAACATAGAATATTAACATGGGTGATGATGCTGTCACCATCACCTGAAAATTGATAATGTCCAGCCATTCACAGGTGAGTCAATTATTTTCCGCATCTTCTTTATATCAATCTAAGATAAATCATTAGTAATTTATGCACAGCCTACAGGTATCTTTCCGAAACACCTGTTGCAGTTAATAAGATCTAAAGACAAAATATGAATGCAGTTAAATATATATCCTTTAGCTAAGAGAACAAGAATAGAATTTCCTGAATTACTGGATGATAAATCATTAAGTTTAATTTTCCATGTAATGGAAATGTACAAACATGTTGACTGATCTTTATTTTATTCCAAAAATTCAAGTAATTCCCTGATGGCAAAAACTTATAAAAAAAATAAAAATCAAGTTTAAAGTTATCAAATGTCATACAGACTTGCTATTATGGCTCAACTATAAACAACACCCTGATCTATTGTTGCATATTGCACCAACATAAATGGGTCTATGTTGATTGTTCTACTACATACTCATATAATAATACATACACCAAGATCTGCTGGTGTATCATGCAAAAGCAGGTCAAGATCTGTACAGTTTGCAGTTGGATACAACTTATAAGCAAGTACATGTATATAAAATATGTCAATTTACTAAATGATATTTAACTCTATAGTGTAAATGTTCTGCAGAGTGAAAAGATTTGCCAGGAATTTAATAAAAGACCATTTCATCTTTTTAACTACTGAATGTTGAAATCATCTTTGATATACCTCAGCAATAAAAAAAATTTCAAATCTGTAGTTGTAGTGGATATACTGAATACCAGATTGGCCCAATTTGTAATTAGGTAAAGCAGACATCATCAAAAGTTCTTAGGTAAAAACCCCTTCTTATAATTATCATCCATTCAGAGAAACTGAATTTTCATTACAACAATCAAGGCAGCCATATTGAATGTATGACTGGCGTGATTTTCATTTAGATATCATAAGAAACCTATTGGTGAAAACCCTATGATGATATAGCCATCCATTTGGGAGTAGAGATAATATATTTAAGATGGTCACCATATTGTGGGTTAGTCATTTTCACTTTGCCAAGCAGACATTATAAAAACTCTTCTTATGAAAACCCTGTGTTAAAATGATTCTCTTTTTAATAGTAAATAAAACAAGAATTTCAGAATGGTCAGATATTTGATGCCAGATCATCACAATTTTAATTTAAAATTAACTAACATAAGAAATCTTGTAGTGAAAACCCTAGGATAAGACCATCCCTTCAGGAGTAGCAATAAAATGATTTTTAAGATGTCCACTGCTATGGCAGCCATAGTAGACTCCAGATCAACACCAGTTTGGGACTGACTAAACATCATATGTAGACTTTTATTGAAAACCCCATGCTGATAAAATAATCCATTCTGGAGTAGAAGAATAACAAGATTTTCAAGATGGCTGACATGCTGGCCATATTGGACATCAGATTAGCACAATTTAAGATTAAGCAGGCATTTTCGACAGAAAAAACCATGTGGATATCACCATTAAGGTGGAGTAGCAATAACAAGTATTTCAAGATGGCCTCTCTGATGTCCAGATTGGATTTGTGAGCAGCACCTTTTTTAATTAGAACAAACTATATCATGGGATGAATGTGTGTGTAAAGATTCCTGGTAATCCTCTGCATATCTTAGGAGAAGTAATGATAAGAAATTTGTGCTAATGGGTATATGGACAATCGACAACATACCATATCTTAAGCTCATCTGGTTTATGACCAGTACAGTCAAAAATAAATTTTTAGATATGGAATCTAATTTTTTTAAAAATTGAACTACCAATGTTATAATTAAAAAAATGTATTCAAATCACAAAAAGTAATTGCTGGTCCATACCAGACTACATGTATATCATGTTAAACGTATAATGCCTACGTAAGACAACAGGCAACACAGTAGGAAACATTAAAAAAAAAACATACAACAAGCTTTTTAATATCACATTGTCTTAAATTTAAAATTATGACTACAAGATAAAATCTGCATGACTGATAAGTAATTTAAAAGAAAGGATATTACTGTTTTTAAAAGAATGGACTGTAGCTTTTTACTTCCACCTACTTGGAAGTACTTCTACATACTTGTTCAATCCTGGAATTAACCTGTGTATGATGCCCAAACAACTTCAAATAAGAGAGACGCAGATCTAAGCAATCTGATTTTAATCAGCTCTCCACTGTCCTATATGAAGATCTGACAGTGACCAATGTTACTACCATAATTGCTAATTTTATCAGTCAATGAGATAAAGTCTTGTATCTTCACATTTTTGACACTAAACTCTATGGCTGAAGAGCAACAATGCATGCCAAACAATATGATTTACTTTCAGATTTCTGAAAGATGCATTTCCTTTGGATGATTCAAAGGTCCATGGAAAACAAAAAGAAGGACATGTGTGATGTGAGAGTAGCTGTTGGTAAAGTTTGAAATGATCATGAATTTTAACTCCATGGAAAGCCAGACCAACCATACTGTCTCCATACTGAAATTTGGCAGTGATTATACTCTTATTCAGCCAGTTACAAGATGGCTTTGAGTACCAGGAAAACTCTGGATTGAGTACAAGGAAAACTCTGGATTAGAAACTCAGCAAGTTCAGTTTGAGAGATAAGCAATCCATGCAATGCTCTTGGGAGAATGGTGAAATAGTGTATAAAAAATTTGCTACACAGATGGATAAAATGACCAGCAGCTTGGTAAGCAAAGACATCTCCTTTTGCTTAATAACTATCTTCCCATGATTGGCCAACCCATTAGTCATTGTAATTTAATGCCAGTACATAACAGATACATTAGCGACACATGAAAAATGACATTATTATAAGTATTAAGTCATACACGTAACTTTATCATATTTGCACTTAAAAGGTACAAATACAGATACAATACCAATTACTTTTGTATTTCATCTTAATTTTGGCTCTTTTCTCAAGAAAGAATTCAAACATTTTAAATAAAATACTCAACTCTTTCGTGGTTAAACCATCCACACGCGTGTCTGTACCAACTTTATATCCAAATTGTGAAAATCACATGTGGAGAATGTGTAACAGTTATTAAACATCCAGTCCAGAAACTCCACAGTTTAATTTACATCCCTTAAAGACTGCAATAGATGTTCACAAAACTTTGCAATTGTTTCTGTTACATATATTCATTCTAGTATATGTCTGTTTTCTCATGGCCAATTATGAGTTAACAGTCATCTGCAAGTTTGTCATGTGCTTAAAATATTCAGAAATATATCACTTCTCCTTTTTTTGTTCTTTCCATCAATATGATGTTGATAAAAGAAGGATAGCCTTCCATAGCCTACAGCTTTAGTTTTCTCCAGTTCTACATTTAATTAACGAAATACCACTGAATAAGGACTGATTGTCATGCTCTCTGCCCATGTTCTGCCAGCAGATACATCAAATGTGTATGCAACATCATTCTCCAGGCTCAAAGTGACTCATAGGTATTTCCAGTAAAAGTTTCCAAGTGGCAGTAATCTCATCCAATTTAATCCATAACTTTTACTGCCAAGCTGAAGTACCTAAATGTGACAATAGTTGTATAAAATTGCATGGCAATCCTCAAAGTAGTTTCAAAGAAACAGCAATAACAATGCTACTGGATGGACAGACAAAAAACAGTGCATGGATAATGGAATACAGAGAACAGATCATCCTGCTGGTCTTTGACCAGTTGAGCAAAAAGATCTAAGCCCTTCAGGTCTGTTTTTTTCAAAGCCAAATTATGTTCAGTGTTATTGAGAAGAAGCCATTTCAAGATTTTCTATTTTTAGCAATGCTGGCCATATTTGATGATAGATCAGCATCATCTGTTCCAATCTGAAAGGCCTGTAAACCAGAATGTTCCAGAAATTTGGTTGAAATCAGTGTAGTGGATTTGGAGAAGACATTGGAAACAGCAAACAATAATAGATGCACAATGGAAGATGACAAAAACCAGATGCAGAGCCACAACATAAAGTTCATATGGCCAGGTGAGTTTTAAAAACTGGTTAATTCACAATATTCAAAGTTTTGGGGATTTGAAAGTCAGCAGCAACATAAACTTTACTTAAGGTTGTGAACAATGATATCCATTTATCATTTCTAAAATTCTGTGAGTTACTTAAATAAATGGACGTGAGACATGTAATTGTGAAATTCTGATCAATAGCATCACTTTATGTCAAACTTTTGTCTCTATGTTTTGAGCAAGTCCTTTCTTTTGTGTTGTCTGACTCTGCTGCTGACTCTCATTTGCTACAGGTTGTGGCTGTGAAGACTGTATTTGCTGTTGTTTTTGTGTTTGCTGTTGTGAACTGGGGTGCACATTCTGCTGTAAATTTTGTGGCAATTGAAATTGCTGTTGCATTTGCTGATGTTGCTGCTGTTGCAGTTGATATTGATTTGGATGAGAAAGCTGGTACTGCTGTTGATGGTGCAGCTGTAACTCTTGCTGCTTCTTCTGTAGCTGTTCATACTGCTGCTGCAGTAGCAGCTGTTGTAGATAGATAAAATTTGGATAATTCTGAAGCGGATGGTAAAGCTTCTGTGGCATGGCCCTCTGTGAAAGAAGCATTTCTTCTTGTTGAGCCAACTGTCTCTGGTAGTGCTGTAACATCCCTGGCTGCACATTCTCATACATAGTACCAGCATCCTGGGCAGCCATAATATGTGGTGTCATCTGCTGCGGCTGAAAACTTGTTGTGGCAGGAGACTGGTACATCTGCAGTGGCTGTAAACTTGTTGTGGCAGGAGTCTGGTACATCTGTTGAGCTTCAGACTGGTATCTAGAAAATTATTTGCAAAAATGTTAAAGGCTGAACACTGAAACAATCTTCAATAAGGATATTCTTCATATATTATGTGGATAAATATGCGTAAAAAAATTCTGACTTCCTATATACTTTATTCCCACCAGAATGCAAGTATTTAGCCCCCAAATGCTCAAAATTTGACTGACTTACTTCCCTTGACCAATGCTCTGTTTACATCTATGGGTGATGTCACTGAAGAATAAACTGATCATCTAAGTTGTTTCAACATTAATTTACAATCTATCATTTCAATATATCCTGTATAAAACAATGTACTTCTGTTTGGCCTGAATTCTGATTTATTAACATTTTTTCATGGTCTGAGATATCACAATTCATGATAGACTTAAGCAGGTGGCATTTGGGAAAAGAGGAAATGCATAGTTTTTCAGTGATGCCAAATAATATCAACATTTTACCTGGACAAAACTGAAAAAGTATAATTTTTAGAGACAAAATATTGTTATTTCCAACACCATAGTTTACATCCACTTTTTCAACTCTTGCTCATTAGACTTAAACAAGTCCAAATGACATAAGGACGACAGATGAGCTTTCGCAAAAAGTGAGTTTAGAATTAGGAAAAAAGGATACAATCATCACCGCTAACTATAATGAACTGACACTTGCACAAGTTTTCATTGCTAGGTCAATGGAACTTGAATGTTCTACATAGAAAATCAGCCTGAGAAGGCTATTTTCTATTTATGCAATCAAACTTGAAAATCTTCTAGGGTCATACATTATACAGAAATGTTACTGTCACAACGAAGTTTCATGGACACAAGAAAAACAACATGGAAATTAGACAAGAAACCAGTGACCTGCTAAAATGATAAAGAAGGATAAATGTCTATTTTCAGATTTTCTTCTCAAAAGTAAGATGAAATACAATGACATTTATCTTTTTAAATATTACCTAAGAACTCTATTTAATCATATACACACACACAAATCTTTGATAAAACTAATTATTTCATATGGTTTAATGCGATAATTTTGTATTAATTTATACATGTACACTTATATTAGTTGCAGATATTATTTTTTCAGAATAGAAGATGAATATTAGTAGAAATTATCTTTATCTAAAATGTCAGATTAATAATATTCATTAAATAACAATAAGAGCCATTTCCCTGAACTTCAATTCCTTCATGTGCAGGTACACACAGGAAAAATTGTTTTGCATATTTGCCATTCAACCATGTTATAATGAGGATGTAATGTTTTGGGTTGTGATGAAAAATAGTCTTGTTTTCATAAGTATATTGCAGGTACATCGTTATAATATTTTGTCCTTTCATCAGTTTTTTTTATATATAATTCATTACTTTTATTGTAAATCTGATCAAAGAATACTCCAAGTTAATTTTGTAACATTTCTTGACATCATTCTCTTGCAATTGCTGCATAAATACTGATCACATATTGAATACTTGTCAAAGAGAACATTTTTAGGAAAAGGTAAATATTAACTCACATACCTTTGTGGTGTAGACTGTATAGGTAAAGGTAAATAATAACTCATACCCTTGTGGTCTAGATTGTATGCATAGGTAAAGGTAAATAGTAACTTGCATACACTTCTAATACTAACTGTATAGGCAATGTACATAGTTAATTTACATACCCTTCGCATACTGATTGTACAGCTAAATGTAAATAATAATTCACATACCCTTCTAGGACAGACTGTACAGGTAAAGTAAATATTAATTCACATTCCCTTCTAGGACTGACTGTACAAGTAAATGTAAATAATAATTCACATACCCTTCTAGTACTGACTGTACAAGTGAAGGTAAATAATATTATACCCTTCTAGTACTGACTGTACAGGTGAAGGTAAGTAATATTATACCCTTCTAGTACTACTGTACAGGTGAAGTAATTAAAAATTCACATACCCCTGCTGTGCAGACTGTATCTGTGAGACAGCTGAGCTGCTTGAGACAGGCATAACTTGCTGACCATCTGAAAGACTCTGATCTTGCTTGGATTGTTGTTCGGCTTTTTTCTGTTTCTTCTGATCAATTTCACGCAGAAGAGCAGCCCGATATGCCTCATAACTCATGACAATCTTTTCAAGTTCCTGCTTATACAGGCGAATCAGCATGGCATCAAAAGTTTCCAACTGGTCTTTTTGAAATAACTCCCACTACAGAGTAAAGAATTTATATAACTGTACACATTCTACTTCCAACCATTCCCAAAATGACATTACTGCTTTAAAACAACCCATTTTACTATTTCCATTTATTAAATATCCTTTGAAAACAAAATATATGCATTCTCAAATTAGATTAATTAATAGTTTTCTAAAATTTCAACATATTTATGTATCAATGAATCGTTTTAGTATAATACTTCATATTCACTGCAAGTAAAATAACTGGATGAGAACAAAAATCAGTTTCATAAACAATTTAATCTTCTTTTGATTGAATGAATCTGAGGTTAAGGCTAGTACAAAAAAGACATCAAATTATGAGTTAAAATAAAGCCTGAAATGTAAGTATAAAGGTCAAATTTTTCTTTTTGTTCAAGCACACTTCTTTTGACATCAAACACATTTTGCTTGTAGTCTGTCTGTCTAACTAACTAACTATTAAACCATCCATCAATCCATCCATCCATCCACCCACCCACCTATCTATACTATACTATACTATACTATACTATACTATACTATACTATACTATACTATACTATACTATACTATACTATACTACACTACACTACACTACACTACACTACACTACACTACACTACACTACACTACACTATACTATACTATACTATACTATACTATACTATACTATTAGATATAACTTCTTTGGTAATTTTGATTACTGGTATAACTTTCTAATGTGCTAGAAAGTCACAAGAAAACAAAAAAAAAATAACTTTTTCTTTGTAAAATAAATATAACACAAAAGTATCCCATATTTGGTTTCAGCTTCAAGTGATATTAGTTTGTTTTAGTTTTATTCAAGCCCTGATTTCCCATGAGCAAGTTCAAATTTATGATTAGCTCTGCTAACAATGATTTGAATCACTGATGGTTATTACTCACTAACAACCAAATAATACTAATTAACATAAATATGCCATGTAACATGTAGTGGAACATTTTTAAATAATAACTTCAGATTTACCCAGTGTTTGAATGAGCAAAGAATTGATTTAGGTCTTAATTATTATTACATTTTTGAAGTTTTTCAAACAATTCTATTTTGACAAATATTTCTAGTCCCTTTTGGTTTTAAACAGTTTGTACTAAAATGAACTCTGCACTATACCTTTAATTTATGATCATGTTCTGGGGGTGCTTTAGTATAAACTCCCAACCACTCAGGTATTTCTGGAATAAAGGAAATACAGAGTATAAAAAAGGTGCATGCAATGGTAAGTCAAACATCAATAGGAAACAGACTATAACTGTGGAAAGCTGTACATAACAAGATCAGTGGCCCAGTCTTCAGACATATATTTGGGTGACTTTGATTAAGACATACACAACAAGATCAGTGGCCCAGTCTTCAGACATATATTTGGGTGACTTTGATTAAGACATACACAACAAGATCAGTGGCCCAGTCTTCAGACATATATTTGGGTGACTTTGATTAAGACATATACAACAAGATCAGTGACCCAGTCTTACAACATATATTTGGGTGACTTTGATTAAGACATACACAACAAGATTAGTGGCCCAGTCTTCAGACATATATTTGGGTGACTTTGATTAAGATATCAAGTAAATGTATTGTGAACTGAATTGATATGGTATTGCTGAAGGTAGATGGATTAAAGTGGATTGCCTGAGGATACACCATGGTAATCAACCAGGACTGATCTGATGGCAGGATCTGAACCCAGACCCATTCAGTTGCAAGTCAGGCATGCTATCCAATGAGTCATGATAGCTCCAAATTGAAAGGGAAGTGCATAATCTTAATGTTGGGTATATTTTATTCTTATTTAATATACTCTAAACGTAAAAAAAACTTATAAAAGTACTGAGACCACTAAATATTCATTGAACAGGGTACCAGTTTTAACGTTAGGGAAGACTGGATACCGAGCTCAATATCTATGAATGGGACCATTGGTTGTAATATCAGCATGGAGTTTTCCTTAGTTTTCAGGAACTTTTTTTATCATTGTATTCACCTTCTACATAGATCTGTCTGTGCACTTAAATGAATCTAATTTTCTTCTGGCAGGCTACTACAACATTGTGTTTACATTGCCAGCATATGTCTTTGGGGATATTTATCTAAACAAAATGATATGAATAACTGATTTTGTTCAGTAAGTGCATACAAACTTCAATCATGACAACATACAGGTGCTGTGTACTGGCAATCTAGTGCACAAAAAGTTTGTTTTCTTATATATTAAAGATTGACATGTATAAAAAATGAGTTTGTAACCTAATTCCTTTTGGCAAAGTGACTACCATCAATTACATCCTAAAACAGGTACAGCTGCTGTTAAAATCATTAAAAATACATGTAATGATCTATTTATGTACAAATCTCATAACTTGCTCTGTTGTGATTTGGTGAAGGTATTTTTCTATCAAAAATATTGTCAACATCAGCCTAAACATACATGGATATGTGAAAGCATCAAGACTCGCATGTTATACAGTGAAAGAGGTATTACTGATACAATTTTTTCATATGAACTAAATCTCATAAATCTAAAGAATACATGAATATTCTTGTTAAAATATTTTGTCATATGTTTGAAATTAAAATTATAACAATGGGTTGAAATTTTTTTTAAATTAAAACATTTGACTAAAGAATCACAGGGGTTATCAACAGTAATTTGTTCAAAACAGAAAACAGCTGTAATAACTCAACATGTAGTTTAAATATAATTTTAAAAATATTTTCCCAACCCTTATAAAGTTCTTTTGACATATTTTTTCCATTGTATTCCAGGTGGATTGTTCTGTTAACTGTGCTTTTACATTTACGAGAATTACTGCTCATTTGAGAAATAATGACAGTTTACACAATTTGAGAAATAATGACACAACAGTCTTTTGAAAAGTCTGCATGGTTTTGCAAATGATGCAGTAATTTACTTTTTGACATATATGAGTAGTTGTATCTATCCCTTTTTTAAAAGCTTATTTTATAAGCAAGTATCTGACACTAATCAAACCATGTATTTCACCTTGATGTGCGATGCACTGATTTTTCTAAAAAGAGCATGTTGAAGACATGGAATACTCCCATAACAATATTAACAGTATTACATCCTGCTGAGAGTTCTATGTTATGATTTTTGGTTACATCTATTAGTTCAATCACCTACTTAATGTATGACATAAACAAATTCATGCCAGAAGCAAAATTCTTGGCTTTACATGTTTAAAACAAATGGAGAGCAAAAATATTCATTTGGAAGCAGGTTTTAAAACTGGTGCCAACAGGGACTAACAGTTACACAAATTAAAATATCTAGAAAATTCTGACTGCATGAAATGGGGTGGTAGCCTTTGGTAGAATCAAATACAAAAGTTGTTTTCTGTGACTGACGGACTCCAATCAAACATACCTATCTGACCTCACCCATGTGTATATAGCAGAAAGATACTTATGCTCCTTTTCTGACAATCGTATATTTATTATTCCCATTATGAAAACAAATGTTCTTTTGCATTCCAGGGCCCAGCAACATGGAATGAATTGCCCACTAAATTTAGACAAAAAGACTGTGATCTCATTCAAGAGTGCTCTTAAAACTAACCTGTTTTGACTGCAAGAACACACATAAAGACCTATTTTCAGCATGTTTTATGTTTTATAAATTCATGGTGGTTGTTTTTTGTTTTTGAAATCATAATATTATATATGTTTTTTTTATGCTATAGGTGTTTTCTAATGTTGTTAAGTGCTTAGAGCTTCTAGAGATTAAGCGCTATGCATAGTTTTCAAGGTAGGAAACAATATTAGGTCTTTATGTTTGTTCTTCCAGTCAAAACAAGTCCTCATTATTATTATTTCCATCTCTCATCTGTTGCTGATGGTAACAAAGGTTGGCCACAGTTGGGCACCCACACTGTGCAACCTAGTGTTGGCACCTATCATTACTTCTGCTTGGAGCTTCTCCAGTGACACAGGATTGATCTAATCTTGGGCATGATCATGACTGTTTGGGATTTGAAAAGGTCTGCATAAAAAGACAGCCAAGTAGGATCATGTCTGCTGCCACATTGAATAAACCAAGGAGTTGCAAGAACTATCTCATTCAAATCCAAGTCTTGTTGGAAATGGACTCAATGAGATCAACGAATTCTGGTGATGTGAACACAAGGAAGCCACACCAGATTCTGGTTGCCTCCATATGCAGATCCATAAAGTTCTGGGATGGACAGAGGCCTGACTTTCCCAGTAAAACAAAAAGCCAAGATGATCAAGAAGAGAAACTAGATCAATCCTGCCTTGGAGTATTTTAGAACTTGCCATGTGTTTTTGTAGGAAATCCAGGTTTGCTACCATCGATGATGACGAAGACCAGAAAAGGGAGCTGATGCAATCCAGAAACCAAATAAATGGTCATTGGCTGATGTTGAGGGCAAAAGGAATAGATAAACTGACAAAATTGTTGTGTTAAGCAAAAACCAGAGAAAATGTTTGTGACATGAAGTGGATAGGAATGTGAAAAATATGTTAGATTGAAACTGGCAGCATACTGGTCCAATCAAACAGAGAGGTGGAACCAATTCACCATCTCCATCTTGAATTAGCTGAAGCAACTCCAGTTGATTGGTCACAATTAGCTGCATGCTTTCCTAAAGAGAAACAGCTTTGAGTATAACAATGAGGATTGGGACCATGTACTTGCGCCACTTTTTTCTATTTTTATGAGTGACCATATCTTCTGTTGTAGATCTTATGGTGTAAGCCAATAAAGCGAGAAGAGGGCAGAAGTTGAGGGGGTTGAGGAGCTAGTTGATGAACATAACCCTAAGTCCTTTCAAATAACCTGGATTACCCCAACCCCCTTCTGAGGCAATATGGAGATTCAATGAGTTCATAAATCATTTTCTTACCACCTCTGAACAATTGCTTCCTAGAGATCGATGTTGGTGCACATGTGACAGAGAAGATTCCCTGTCTCGATGCCACCTAACATTCCTTTTCACTGATTGGTTTGAAAACGTGTGTGGGTTGAATGGTGAGGCGGAGGGTCAGTTCACGAGTTGCTTGCCTCTGAAATTCTTCCTCCAAATCCAAACAGCATCATCCAGAAAGAGAAGGTATGATAAGGTTGGAGAGATGTGGATTGCAAACATGCAACACATCATATTAGCTAAACCCATCAAAGTATTGGTCATGGTATGGTGATCAGCTCTGGTCACTGACCCTAGCAATACTGGATGTCACCTCTCAAATATGGCTATTCCCAGGTGTCTGCAACAACATCCAAGACCAGCTCTAATGGGATGGAGCAGATTTGTTTCTTTACAAATGAAGTAATTAAGACAAGTTTTAAATAGGTATTCAGCTGTTTTGTTTTCAGCCACTACGACTGTCCATTGCGGCTGGGTCAGTAACCCGCTAATGCATGGTATTGATGTTTCGCATTTCTTATACAATGGACTATTTGATTTGCTTTGTGTGTGGAGGTGTGTTAGTTTTAACCAATAAAATTGGGTTAAACATATAGCTGATGCTATAACCTTTCTGTGAGTATTCGAACTATGAAGAATAAGCAAGAGCAAAGAAATGGGTAAGTATTTCTGGATATTTTAAGGAGTGCACTGTCAGATAGATAAAACTTGTCTTTCTGCATTGAATGAGCCCCAAATCATGTTTTTTGAAAGTATTATTATGCCACACTTCGATATAAAGATTCCAAGATAATCGGGTACCCAGAGTAAAATGACTGCTATGGCTTATCACATGTTTACAGTTTGTCAGTGATAACAGGTTGTTACGTTACACATTTTCACTGAGTATGCAATTCAACATGCATTCAATGGAAACAATTCACACAACTCTTAAAAAGTATGTTAACAATAACGTTTCTCAGCTTTCATTGGGGATGCGACTTTACCAGGAAAATGCAATACATGTTTCCAATAAATTGACATAAAATAGAAAAACAATCGGAATGAAGGTTCTTCTATTTTGTGCTCTTTTATGATATTTACTGTTAATTTAATTAATATAATCAGTTATTCATTAGTTTATAGTTTTAAAACCCAGTATATATATATACCAATTTCAGTATTTGAAGGTTTGATTACATTTTCCAGACCCTAACCACTCTGCTTTTATCTAACTTCAAGGCAATAGTACGTGTTACTAAGGTTTACTGGTTAGAGTATAATATAAACTAAATTGAAAACGTCCTTGTAATTAGAGCATTTGCAATTATAATAATTATAAGGACTTGGCATTTGTCCCCAACCCAGTCCCGAATTTGTCCTTAAATGGCTAAAATAAAGTCAAAGACCACTAGAAATTGAAGAAACATAAACTCTAAGGACACTTTAAATATGCTTTGTAAAAATTTATATTTACTAATTCCATACAGTTGAATTAATGTTTGAACTAAATTATCTTTCAGATGTTTATGCACAACTAGTGTTTCTAGAAGGTGATTTTCGGTTTGAAGACATAAGTCAACTAATTCCAAACTGGGAATTTCAATCTTTTGAAAGTTTGCTCATACTTGATCTGTCTGTGTCATCTGGAACTTTGGATTATTTAAAGAATCTTACAACAGGACAATTTCTTTGCCTTATACATCCTGCCAAAAACTTTGAAGCATACAGCCTCACTGTCAAGAAAGAATCTAGTTGTGGGTCATTATGGTATGAAATTATGGCTTTTTTAAGCCCCGATTTCTGGAAAGATTGGTTGAGAGGGATGCCAAAATTAAAAAACGTAGACTTATGCAAGTGGAACATAAACAAAAACAGAAGGAGCAAATTTTAAAGGCAAGAACACACTTTTGTAAAGACCAAAGAGCTTTGAAAAATATGAACGGCAACAGTTGGATCAAATTCAAATATGGAGGCAGTGAGCTGATTGTGTCGTGTTGAAAATCTTGACTGCATGAAAGGCGTTAGTAGTATGTCAAGGTCCAAATAATTTCATGTATGAAGTAAATAATAATCCGAAATTATAAGCTAGACCTGAATACTCTGGCAAATATACATGGTGTAAATCCTGCAGATGAAAGTGACTGGAGTTCAACTGATGAAGAGACATTCAATGTCACAACCTCTTGTGCTAAAATCATCCAGGTACCACAGTGCATGTACAGTTAGTAAAAAAAAGATTCAGAACATGAGTGGAACTCATCAGATGAGGAAATATTAGATATGTCACAACCTCTTGTGTTAAAAATCATCAAAGTCCCACAGTGCATGTAAAGTTGGTGAGAAAGGTTAAAAAAATGAGTAGAATTTTTCAGCTGAGGAGCTCTTGGAGATGAGAACAATTCTGAAATTTTTTTCTTTCTAGTTTTACATTGTGTCAGACTAGTATCGGGAGGTTTTTTTTATAGTTGCAATTTTAATCCTTATTATTCTAGCAAATTGTTTTTTTTTTGTAAACAAACACAAATTAATAATGTTTGCTTTTATACATGTATATGCATATGTATAAGATTGTAACAGGCAGCATCTGATGTTATAACCTTTTGGAAAATATAAGATTTTAAATTATTTCACAAAATGCTGCATTGTACATTATATAGAATACATTTTTGAAACTAAATTGAGTGAACTGGCACATGCAGCTTGTTATGCTTGTATTAAGAAAAATAAGTATAATAACTTTTATTATTCAAAGAAAAATATTTAAATTGCTAGAAAAGTTGGGTAAATTTGTTAATTATCTCCCCTTAAAAGTTGGAGAAAACAAATCATTTTTCAGTTAATTATATAGTAAATGTAGATATGTTTTAAACATATTTTTGGTGTTTTATTATTTAGGCCACCTATAGATCACTTTAAAACAGTGTTTACTTTGACTAACAATCTTTCTATTTTCTGGTGATGGACATTTGGAGTTGGAATTTTTGATAGAACGAAAAATGCATATATTATAATATGGCATTTTTAAGACCATCTTATCTATTTGTTTGCAATACATAAAAAAGTAGTATTTCCTTTAGCATTGTATGCATAGGTGAAACTGTTTAAAGACAACCTACAATGGTGAGAGAATTAGTGAAATATTTTGGTTGATGAACATAAGAAAATGTATGTTTTGACAGATTTTGTCATTTTTCAGATTTTTAACCGAGTTTGTAAATAAAACTAAAGTCATACATGCCAACCCCTGACGAGGAAATGGTGTAATCCAAGTGGTCAAAAAGCGGAATCCAGGCAGAAAAGGCGTAATCCACATATAACATGCTAAAATTTCAATAAACAACGATTATTTGCCCTGATCATCTTTTAACATCCTTTACTGTTTAAAGTTTTCATATGTAGCACTTTTACCTTTACACACATCGACTAGAAACCATCTTAAGACTTTAACGCTAAATTTTAAAATTCTTTCCACACGGCCGGAAATAGATGTCATGTGATGCTGTACTCTTCTCTTTATATTTAGAGGATTATGTTATATTTATTTTTCAGGTTTTTTTCGGTTGCCTTTTTCTAATTTATCTGGGAAATTTTTTAAAGGGGATATTTTTACTCACATAAATGCAAAGACTAAAATAAAATATACTTTTTAAGTGCTAAAATATCTTTAGACTGGTTCTGCAAGAAATATGGATTAGAACATAGTTTCTGCGCGTAAAGATTAAATTTGGAAAACCAGTCTGCTCTCTCCTCACTAAGCATACAGATTCTATAAATAGAATTCAAGATCAACAGTAGAACCAGGTTAGCTATAAATAGAACATGATACTGTTATGAAAGTCCACGGTCAAGTGTACTCTTATATTGTAGTTACATAAAAGCCGTCTTTTCTAAATACGGTCTGTGGGATTAATGGAATGTTAATAATAACAAGAAAACAAATAATTGATTTTTTTGGGAGGTGGATATACCAAAAAAGCGTAATCCATATATGTTTAAGCGTAACGCGTAATTTAGTGAAAAAAAGCGTAATGATTTTGCCAAAAGCGTAATGGTTGTTATGTATGTAAAGTTAACATTGTTCTTTTTCTCAGATACATAGTACTACATATCAAGATCAAACTAAGAGAAATTTATTTTGGATAAAGTGCAAAGATTAAACAAAGCAACAAACACATCAAAAAAGTTAAATTTGGAATATACCTCATATGTTTTGTAATGAAATATGTCACTTTTAGGAAGCATTATCTATAACAGTACAAGAGATAATGCCATGATTTTTTTTTTACTTAAGTTTTAGAATGTTGCATAGTTTGTGGCTCTTTATACTATTGAAAAGAATGTTTTAAAACTTAAATATACTTAGTATGCTGTTTTGACTCATGGCGATGGGCCTCCCTAACATGCAGAAGGATTATCTACCTATTCTGATAGAGAAAAGGGGTCTTATCCTTGTACTGACTCCAAAACCTTCTCAGAGACCAGTCAGATTTTAAAAAAACACTCCCTTTACCAGGTGGCTCAATCCCATCATCAACAATGGACCCAGGTGACTGAAAGGGTACACTCCACCACCACTTCTGCCCTTCTGGATGAAATAAGGTACTAGACCTCTCTGAGGGAAGAGTGGAACTTGCTCTGTTTTATTGGAAGAGAGGGCGCTGTTCCATTCTTATGGATGGGGTAAGAATGTTAATGTAAAGTCATACCAAATGTAACCAGGAAAAACAACTGAATAGCGGTCAAGAACTACAAATTAGAGCATACAAATTCTTAAACAAGGGGTAATTCCACACAACAAAAAATGATGCATATAAAAAGAAATTGTAAATCATGACCTAAAATACAAGGAAGGAGATTTCACTATGATGTAGAATTTATGCAGCACATAATGGATGTGAATGGAAAAGAATAAAGAACAATGCGTATTATCAAGGTATCTACAGGATGGGCCAGGGACAATCTCTTTTCTAGATTCAGCTGGTTCACCATATTGGGAGGCAGAATTCTCGTCTTAGTCAAGGAATTTTCTGCCAGGAAAAGTACCAGCTATGCAACAGCAACAGTTTTTGTATTACTGATGTTAAAATATTGAACCAATTTTTTAATCTGCAATTATCTTGTCTGAAGCCCAAAATATGTTCCCAAATACTAGTGATGGTTATGTTCCTTCCCATTATCCTTCATTCCCATTATGACAGAATTTAAAAGCAAATGTAAAGTAAAGTGAATAAGGCTGTCTCATCAAGAGGTGCACAACATTAATCCAACAGAAGGGTTGCTCAAAAATGATGAAATCAGATTTAACCTGGATATTATAAATGCCAAACTGTTTTTAATTTCATACCACTCTATTAACTTCTAGAACCATGGTATCTCAGTATTATGAAGGGTGCATGTGTTATTGAAGTCAACATGAAAGGTCAGCTTTGGAGGAAAAAATAAATGCCCAATTGTTATTGTTGTAGGAACATCAAAAAGCTGTAGAACAAAGTATGGATTGGAAACAGCAGCTTGTCGACATAAGCAACTAGAAAACAAAGGATTTGTTCATTTTGGGGCTTCTATCAACATACACATTTATTTGTTATCTCTATGTTGACATAAACAGGACAAATTTGGAAGTAGCAATAGACCATGGGTGCAGGAATTTGCATTTTCATTGACATAGGTAGCTTGTCGACATAAGTCAATTTAAGTGGGTAGGACTGTATGTAAAATGAATGGAGCAATTGATAAGCATTATGAATAGTGGGTAATGTTGTTCTTTCCTCATATCACTTAAGACAAATATGACTATGTATCTTAAGATGCGTGTGATGTTGGGTCATTTTGTTTCTTTTCAAATTATATGCCTCCATAAAATAGCAGAGGACTTAACAATAGAAATTTGAGATGCGCATGAAAATATAGCACAGGAATTAACAATAGAAATGTGAGAGATGCAATGACAAAATAGCAAAAGGATTAACAACAGAAATGAGAGATGTGCATAATTATTTTTACTAGAACAATATCCTAACATCACAAATCTGAACAAGAAATGGTTTGAAACAAGAAGGCTCCCACCCTTCACGCACCCCATCCCCATGATGCTGACCTAAATGTAAAACTTAAACAGGCAGATTTACAAAATGGTTGAATTGACCAGGGAGCTAAAAATGGCTACCAATCATTGTTACCTGTGTTAAGGTAAGGGTTAGCAGGGACTAAGTTTCTGCCCCTCCCCTGATGAATATCATGGCCTGTGGGATGAGGCAGCATGTTCTCCTGCTGTCTGTATCCATAAGTAAACTGGTACTGAGGGATGACAGGGGTGCATGGGTGGTTGTACTGGGCCTGCTTTGTGTAGTGGCTGAAATTGGAATCAGATGCTATTAAAACTAAAATAATACTTTCATTCTCTGAACAAATTTGCATGTTCTTAAAGGTAAATACAGCATAAAGGTAAATATAGAATAAAGGTAAATACAGAATCAAAGAACCTCTGATATTAAAAGAAATTTTAAGTCAGTTTATCACAATACTTATCGACTGCATACATCAATTATTGACTATTTCTTGTTCACTGGCTTTATTTTCAGTCCTATGAAACAATCTTTCTGTCAAAATGTTTTAAATGTGAATGCTACTGCCCAACCTCCATGTCTTGAGTATTGATAAATCTGACAAACAAATACAACAAATGAAATAAAGCAAATGAAATTTACAATATTTTAATTCTATAGCAATTGCAAGTTCCCAGATTTTCATATGCATTTTGAAAAGGGGCAGGGAAAGAGGAGTTATGTACCACAACAATATATTAATATGCTATTGCATTCATGTTTTCCTTTATAAATACAATATCCATTTTTTCTAGGCTCATTTTTCTTTTCTGCCTGAATAATACAAGAAACAAAGTAATCAAAAAGTTCTGCTAGATTCCAAAGTAAATATACAAGTATAGTTAAAGAAATACACAAAAACAGTATTTATGTGCATATAGCCCTGCCCTGTGACTTTGAACTTGGTAGAAAACTGAATGCTCAGTCATTCAATTAAATAAAGAAATCTCATTTTGGTCTAATTAAAATTGAAATTTATAACACCATAATTGACTGTGCCTTGAAACAACTATAATTTCCAGTTGGTCTGTAATGGAGGGATTTAGTTTTTCTGTAATATCTCCTTTATCTAGTTGTGATGGACTTGAGTTTAGCAGGGTTAATACCATACAATACACCTGTGACTGGAAAGGCTGGTCTTGAAGCAGACTACACATGTATTTCGGTTGTCATAGTTTTTAATCATAAAGTGGAAAAAATATTAAAGTCTTTTATCTGAAATTCTCAAGAAGATGCAGGATTAATATTGTTTGTTAGGGAATATCAAATTTATTTCATTTTGGAGTGCAGTAAATTCTCCTTTGGAATGTGGAAAGTTCAATAAATGTAGTCTTGACTTCCAGTACAATTTTGCTCTGTGGATCAAATTTTGTAATTCTGATTAGCTGAAATAACTAAAACAGTACATTATTATTATTGCTATTGCTATTACCAACTACAGACATACTTTTTGTGCCATCACTTGCAGGCTCTTAACTGGAGGGACCTAGACCAATACAGTTGTAATAATGACCATCAAAATATAAAAATCATCATATGGACAGAACTATTGGTCATGAGAGATACATGACCTGTATGACTTGTACAATAAATCCAAACATTTTCTCAACAACAGAAATAAAACTGGAAAAATGGTAAAGTAGCTGGGTTGTGAGAGCCCATTTTGCCAGTTGGAAAAAGGTGTTTTGTTGTCTTGGGTATTAGCTTTGAAGCTCTTGGTTTTCTAGCAAAGCCAACTTCTTCGATTGCATTTTATTCTCAATTTTAGTGCCTTCTTATGCTATTTTTTAAAATGAACTATGTGAATCATTATTGGCATTTATTTGCTGTCATAAAGCCATCACTAGACATTGTGCATAACATGTCTTTTGCTATGTTAAATGTTTCTATTGTGACTCAATGAACTCATCCACATCATTAACTTTATTATCTCTACTTTCCAAGGAACCAAACAGCTTGCTTCATCACACCAGACAAATCTAATAAATCAAAATCTCCAGCATCATCTACATGAGGGAACATTGTTTGTTTGCAAAAAAGTAGTCCCCCAACACATGATACTATTTTAGATGTGTTGTGCAGTATGAAGTACTGAAGTATGGAGAAATACTGCATAATTCTGACTATGCAATGATAATGGAGAAAAAAATGAGCTTATAATAAGATACATTGTTAATTCAGGTAAAAACAGCTCATCTGACATTTCACTTTTGTGACCTCCATCACAATGTGCCAGAATATGATCCTGGAATCAAATTAATTAAATTTTTATAAATTTCTAAAAGTCCATATAACAGTGATCTGGGTGCCTAAAGTTATGTTGCAGATCAGTACACCATAATTCTTAGAAATAATATGCGTCATTGCCATTTTACTTGTATTCACTCAACTCTGATTGATTTAAATTGCATCATTCACGTAAAGTGTACCTGTGTACTACCCAAATTCTTAAAAATATATTTGCATTATTCTATAAAAAATAGACTATATATGATTTATTTTTTAAATTTATTATCCCCGTAATAGGTTGACCACTGGGTCGGGGAACCATCCCAAGGTCACCTTAAAATCTAACATTTCTGATAATCTAGGGATAATAAAAATAATCAACACAAAAGGAAAACACTCTCACACACAAATACACACAAGCATATGACACGATCTAGGTGACATTGTGATATTACAGTATTTTGTTCCTGTTTAGCATAAAATCAGATACATATAGGACTATTTATGATTTAGATATATCAGAAAATTTCAAGGTAGCTAAGTGCTTGATACTGCCTATCAATCACTCGACTACCTTGGTTTCTTTTAAAAAGAGTGCTTCTATAGACAGAGTAATCAAAAAAGTAGAATTGTCCCATTGATTCAAATGAAAATGATGTACGTATGAGTAGGTCTGCTGGTTGCACTAAATGTTAAAGTTATTGCCATTGTTCCCTTGATTATAATTCTTGAGTTTAGCATGAGTCCCTTGAAGGAACTAAAGCTCTAATGTCTAATGTCTAACTAATGCTCTAATGTCTAACTAATGCTCTAATGTCTAACTAAAGCTATAATGTCTAACTAAAGCTCTAATGTCTAATGTCTAACTAATGCTCTAATGTCTAACAAGAATTTCCAGTAAATCAGCATAAAATAACTTCTTTTTAACTGCTGAGTGGTGCAACCATCTTTGATAAGTGATTTAAAATTAGACACTGTGATACCCATTATTGGATTTAAGTTCAATTTTCATTTAAGGCAAACAAGATACCATCATAAGACTTTTGATAAAAATCCCATAACTCTCTATTAAGGAGATAAGTGCAGTGACAATATTTTCAATATGTTCATTTTGGTTGTTATATTTGAGATCAGATTGGCACCATTTTCATTCAGGACCAACTAAATATAATCAGTCTTCTGGTGAAAACACCTTACTGATATGACATTGCAACACGATTTTCAAGATGGATGCTATGGTAGCCATACTGGATGTAATATCAACACCATATTCATTTCAGACTAACTAGACATCATAAGAAGTCCATGTTGAAATGTCCCTCTATCTAAGGGTAACAATAACAAGATTTTGATATTGGATGACCAAACAGAACTATTTTCATTTTTGACCAACAAGACATCATAATAAGTTTTTGGGTGAAAACACCCATGTGGTGGCCATATTGGATATCATTTTCATTTAGGTTCAACTACACAACATAAGATTTTTTTGTAAAAACTCCAATGTTCATATAATCATCTCATCATAATAAGAAGCAATAACAAAATTGTCATAATGGTTGCTGTGGTGGTCATATTTGATGTCTTTGCAGTACCATTTTCATTCATTAATCCAAATAAACCTTGGGATAAAAGTGCGTAAAGGTTATGCCAATCCTCCAAGTAGCTCAAAAGTAGCAACAACAAACTAGTACTATGTAACATGATATGATGGAAGACAAACAATGAAAAAGCAAAAGAATAATGGAAAGTGAAAGCCACCTTGAGTTAAGCATGGGATCTATTATATATTAAAATCTTCTGGCTTGTGATAAATTCCTCTGTGATTCTAGTTTATATTAATTATGAGATTCAACTTTTATGGTCAAATACATTTTAAAACTTTTTTTATTTATTCTCAAAGCTTTTTCTTTCTGTATGCAGTGTAAACAAACATGTAAATGGCTTAGTCATTCTTGCTTTACTATATGGGGTCAAAACAACTATTATTTGACTCCAACACAAATAGAAAATGTTTTGCAAAACTGAAGAGTGGTTATCTGCAAATATTAAAGGGCACAGAGTGAGTGGTCTTAGGTGCTGGCCTTTGCAGATCATTCACATTTCTCATCTGTTGACTTGGCACCAAGTCTTCGTATGTAAGAAAGTTTGACAGAAGCTTCCTGTGGGTTGGCGAATCTTCACATTAGTTTTCCTCAGTTTGTCCTCCACTGAATATACAGCAGCCATGTAAAACCTAACATGTGCTGAAAATGGCTTAAAACCCAAACCCCCTCCCAATCCCCAACCAATTTTACAATACTGAAAGCTATGTAAAAAGTACTCTTTTGAAGATAAGAGCAGTTTTTGGACCTACTTCACATAATATACTCCATATTCTTTGGACTCTATTCTCTCCCAGCCTGATGGGAGACTCTCCTTCTCCAGGGGGTGACTCCAGTGAGTTGTCTGAGTGTTGTGGTCAATATAGTACTTTCTACCCCTCACTGTCCAGTCTACTGACCACCCTAGGGGCAATGGAAACTCTTCCTGTCCTACATATCCTGACCCTGCTAAAAAAAAAAAATCACCATTAAAAATTAATCACAACAACATTACAGAAAATACTAACACTTTGAGCATAGATTAAAAATTTGACAAATTTCCTTTAAAAATAGACCAAACACATTTTTGAAGGTCATGCAGTTAAGAGACCCAGTTCAATGAATTCATTTCTGGTTGTTCTGCCTTATCCTTAAACCATGTGAAATGCTGATCCAATGTCGTGTGAATTGTAAACAAATTATACAAGGAAATTGGCTGGAAAATTTCTGATATTTATCCTTACCATATAAAGGCTGACACTGATATATCCAATACACTTATGTTTCTGCTGTCGAAAAACATCAGTAACATTTTGATAAATAACTCTGATCTGCCATTTTGTCACTTGTTTGATGTTGCGATAAGAATAGCTACCTATTACACAAAATAATCAGGCTCAAATCCTAAATATACTTATTTCCAAGTGATTGATGGATACGGCTATCTTGTTAAAAAAAACAATTTCACTTGGCAGCCCTGGGTGGCCAAGTCTAAAGCACTTGCCTTTATCATCTCACCTCTGTCCTTGTGGGTTTGAGTCTTTGACTCTTGGGCTTGGCCAATATGGATATACGAGAAAACTTCCCATGGGTTGTTGGTTCTTACCAGGGTTTGCCTATGATGTGCTGAAACATGATGTTAAGCCCAAAACAACGACAAAACCACAATATCACTGGTACAACTAAAAAGGTTGCTTCCTTGCTCTGGTTGTTGTTGTTGTAGGGTTTAACGCGATTTTTCAGCACATGATAGGCTATACATAGCGACCAGTATTATTGGTGGAGGAAGAACCCGGAAAAAACCCCGCAAAGAACCACCAACCCACGAGAAGCTACTGGCAAGCTTTCTCACATAACCTCATCAGCCAAATCTGAGACTCGAACACAGACAGAGCTGAGATGGCAGTGATCCGTAATGGAAAGCACTTTAGACCACTCGGCCACACGGGGCCCCTCCTTGCTCTGGATAATTATCATTAGTAATTCCCCATCATCATCATCATCCATTTTGATTATCCAGGCCTTTTATTAATCCTCTAACGAGGGTAGGCCTGTCTGTTTCATCATGCGAGTATTCAAAGCTTTCTTCCAGGCTCTACAGTCCTGTGGATTGATTCCGCTCAGCCCCAACGTCTTTCTGTCTCTTTTTGTCAATTCTTCCCATGTTAGCTTAGGTCTGCCTGGAGCTCGACTTCCAGTAACTTTGAAGGAACGGACCTTGGATATCCACCCTTTACTATGCTCAACATGGCCCAGCCATCGCATCCTATTTGATTGGATAATGTCAGAAATGTTTCTGATGTTGAGCTGGGTGAGGAGAGACTCAAATGGGATAATTATCATTAGTAATTCCTCATACTCTGAGCATAAATATCTTAAGGTTTCAAAATTTCAGCAATATCACACTGCCTTTATCAGCAACTAATTTTGATCACATGACTTGATCATTGTAGCAATATGGAACATTCCATCATCCCCAATCAAATCAAGGCAATCACATTAGAGGACAATATATTGAAAAGGAGAGTGAAGGAGGCGATCAAAATATGACAGAGGCTAATACCAATCAGCTCAAGTAACTAATGAAAAATGTTTGAAACATCTGGTAAACATGAAATGACCTCTAATTTTCCATTCTGGATCTTGCTCTCTTTTAACTTTATTGGTTGCTCATTATTTACCTGCATTTTGTTTATAATACCCATGTTTTCTTGATTACTTTTCTTTCAAAATAATAAATAATTTAATACATGACAAATTGTGTATTTGCATAAATTTACTCTTTTATCAATAATTCCTTTTATTATCAATAATTCAACCTCAAAATAAATTGAATCTTCCTTGCTGTAAATGTGACTTTAATCTTGAAAATACATTACACTAAAGGCCTTCAAAAACCTTACATTGCAACCCTGCCAACTATCATACATGTTTAATGTTTTCATTGCTAGATCCACTGTCTTAAAATAAAATTGCCATCTTAGAGTTTATTTCCCCACTGTATGGATAACCTAAAAGAAAAATTGGAGACATAAATTTAGTTTGTTTTCCAACATAAAGACATGCTTGGAGTAAGGGGTGCACAGAGTCAACATAGGACAAAAAAATCTGCATGTCTGCAAAACATAAACCATGACAATTGTGCTGTAATATGTCATCTGCAATCAGCAAATGGCATATAATATTGAAATGATCTAGGAAATTGTATAGCTGACACAAACACTTATGTGATTTTCTGCTATAAACATAAGAATAACCTGATGTAGTTGTCACAGCTGCATCAATGTCTTGTTGTTGGGGTTGAAGGTTGGTTTGATTCGAGACTGTGGTTGTATTTTGCTGGGCATAGTGATTGCGGATTTCCTGGTGGTATTGCTGGATCTGGTAATTGTCATCCGACTGGTTTAAATAGTCACTGTTTATATGCTTAGAAGTAAGACCTTCATCTGTAAAGTAAAATCATTGATTACATTAATTGTCTTATGTCTGCATTAGTATAAAGCTGATAGAGAAATACATTTCCAAAGAAAATAAAAAAAATATTTTTTTCAAAAAAATCACAAAGATGCATAATTTTATTTTGCAATTAATATATTATATTTGCCTCAAAGTTTACCAAAGTTTAAAAAAAATAAAGGGAAAACCTAAATAATTAAGTCTGTCACTGCTACACAACTGGGTCAAATGTGAGAGTCTTTTATTTACAAGTGTCAAAATTCTGAAAACACACTTAAGGTTAAAAAAACCCACACCATTATCAAATTTAAATTTCTCTCCTTCTCCATGCTTTCAATGCCTGAACTATAAGACTAAAGATCAAGTCATTGCAACCAAGAGGACCAAAAAGGCTTGATATTATTGCTAACCTGGCTAAAGTAACTTAACAGCTGACCATTCACTAAGCAAGCTTAAGTGGTATTGCAAGAACACAACCGAATTATATACAAAACTTTATGCCAATCTGATCTTTCTGTTCTGTTACAAATTCTTTGTAAAGTAGGAACTAATAAGCTCATAACTGAAGTCATCGATGATCTTGATTATAATAAACCCAGCTGATTAAGAAAATGGTTTCTAGAGGGTTTCAGACAATCAGATGTTGTAGGTTTTAATGTTTTACATGGAGGCCATTACATCTAGTGAAGGAAGAACCCTGGAAGACCCAGGGAAGAATCACTTACCCACAAGAAACTACTGGCAATCTTTCTCATATACCAACAATAACCAAGCCTGAGACTCGAACCGATGCAAATAGAGGTGAGATGGCAGAGATTCATAACAGTGAGTGCTTTAGACCACTTGGGGCCTCTCAGACAATCAAATGTAAGATCACCTCATTAATGTCCATGGATCCAACTTACTTCTGAAACTGCCTAAGATCTAAGATCTTGATGATACAACCCATATTCCATCTTTGGATCAAATGCATTTCTGAGTGGTATTATATATGGTAAATCAAAACCAAAATCACCACTAAAATATGCATGGATTTCATTCAGGATTGACACTGTCCAAACTCTTCATGATGGAAGCATACATTCCATATTTGCCAAAAAATCAGCCAATCAGAAATATGATTTCTCGAAAAGTAGCGAGATCAGCCAATCAGATGCAAGATTACATCATTAATATACATGGATCTAATCCATTCATACACTGACCAAAGTTCTTGAAGATATAAGATAATATATAAAATCTAATGAAAACAGAATCAGAAATATGGCTTCCAGAGTAGTAACAATCTCAGTCATCAGATACAACACCTCATCAGCTATTATAATGTGAATGCCTTCCTTTATTCAACTTTAATTTCTTTCATTTTTGAAAGTCTTTTATTTCTTATTATAACAGGATTCAATTTGTAAGACAGGTCTTATCTAATACTTTCAGTAACACATTCATATGATTGTCGTGATAATGTTTCCTACTGTTACATGTATATACATTATAGAAAAAATTGTTCTTGGAACCAAACATACTGCCTGGACTTGTGCATGAGATGTCTTTCTAGGTTTATTAGTAACTTAGGAAACTATGTAATGGCTCACAAGCTTGAAAAGCTGTTTCTTAAAATTAAAATATTACTAATCAAAGGCTCTGTTCATAAATATGTTGCTTAAATGTAAATGCTATAGTTTAAGCAATTTTAATCAACATTATCAGTAAATCAGCCTGATTTACAATGTGCACTTCAACCAAATTTCCTTAACTTTAGCCTTTTCCCACATTTGAAATGAAAATGTAAAATATATAATTTACTTGGAATGGGTAGTTTTTGCATCAGTGACAGCTGCATGGATGTTGATTAACATATTCATTGGTTTAGTAAACATTTACAAGCAAAAGTAATCCATTTACGTGTGTAACCATTTATGCCATAACAATAATATACACTATATGCTTCAGGATATCAAATCTGGTTACAAAAATATTTTCTTACATTGCATGGGTTAACAGATTCCGTAAATATGTCAGTGTCTCTGTCAAGGCCTTTTGCTTTGAACATGATATGATGGACAGATGACCATTGAGCTTATCAGTCGATTTTCAGATGACCAGTGAGCTTATCAGTCAATATCAAAATGCCAAGTTTAGTTAAATATTTCTGGAGAAAAAAAAAGAGATTCCTAAAACTGACCTGTTTAAACTTAATAACTGACCACTCCACTAAGCAGGGTTATCTGGTAGTTTCAAAATATATCCTATGTACTCTAGTCCCAAACTATTTCTCATCCTGATTTGTCTTATTTTATTCAAGGCATTAGTTATTATGCACAGTCGCTTGCTTGTAATCAAAGTCATCATGACTTTAAGAATATTAATATTTATTTTTGAAACTTACCATAATAATATAAGCCCATATTCCAATTATGGCTCCAGTGTTAACAAATTTGATCAATCACATGCAAGATCACCTTATAATTATATATGCACATCTCTAGATGATTTAAGCATATATTAGGGCCTAACTGAGTAGATAATTTTCGCCGAGTAACAAATCCAAGTATTTGGATGTACTATTTCCCAGATCCGGGCACAAACCGAGTAGTAGGTGCGACTCTGGAGAGTATCGTTTGTTTCATTATTGTATGCGAAGCTTAAACGTTTTGTGTACAGTATACCGTATATATCGCATATAAGATGAAAATTTTTATTATTAACAACAAAAATTACTATGTATTAAAAAACTTTTGTTTTTAAAAGTTTGATATTTATTGAATTATTTTACTTGTAACCATTTGTGCGTGTATTATTTGCCAAGGCAAATATTTCCGAACAGTACCGAAAAACAGGATATTCAGCTGAAGCGAATGTCCGAGGCAATTTCCAGTTAGGCCCTAGCATATATCCCAAGTTTTATGAAAACTGGATCATAAATACTGCTTATAGAGTACAACAAGGTTAGCTAATCATGTGAAAGGTACCATCATTAATATGCATGCATCTGGTGTAATATCAAACTCAACTGAGATCTTCATGGTATTTCAAGTCATATTAAAATGGGATCAGAAATAAGGTATCCTGAGTGATAACAAGTTCAGTAAATCAAATGCACACATCGTGGTCATTATAATAATTAAACAGGATGTTGATGACATTAGCACATATTCCAAGTCTAATCAAAGTCAGATCAGAAATATGGTTCCAGAAGCCCAACAAGCTCAGCAAATCAAATGCAACATCACCTAATTGTCATATATATAATGCTTAATGTCAAATTCATCTAAGATATTACTGATATAAGCATATCACTGTGTTCATAAACTAAATGAAGTATAAAAATTCAAGTAATGACCTGAAACTTCAACCCAAGGCCAAAAGATCTGGTTTTCACAAAAGTTCAGATTAGTTGGTAGTAAGTTTTGCACCATTTTCATTCAGAACCAGCTACATAATGCTGTAGTGCTGTGGAAGAAAACTCCATGACAGCCATTCTAGACATATAGCCTTATAAAGATTTTCTGGGAGACTGGATCAGAAAAAAAAACTTCATATAGGTGTTTGTTTTTCTTTCATTTAGGACCCACTAAATGTCATATGTCTTTTAGAGGAAACTGTAGTGCTATAAATCCATTCAGATGAGTAGCTATAATTAGATTTTCAATGTTCCACCATCAAACTGGAGGTCTAATCAGCACCATTTCCATTTAGAACTGACAAGATATTAATGTCTTTTATTGAAAATTTCAAGTCACTACAACTATCTGATCTGTAGAAACAGTAATGTGATTTTCAAAATGAACCTACGGTCTAATCATCACCACTTTCATTTACAACCAACTACAAAATCTTTCTCAAACGAACCAAAACTACTGCCATCTGCTTCGAAGTAGTAGCTATAAAAAATTTCATGATGGCCACCATATTGACTAGACTGGCTGTAAAATTTATTTTAGGATTTTAGGACCAACATCCGATAATAAGAAGCAATTTAGTGAAAACCCTATGTCACCATGACTGTTGATTCAGAAGAAGGAACAGTAAGATTTTCAAGATTCCCACCATGGATTTCAAATTAGAGATCTGATCAGCAACATTTTCATTTAGGATCATCTTTTATATAATTTATTGAAAATACCATTTCACTACACAATATGCTGGAGGGTTAAATTCAGGACATAGTGGACTTAATTCCTAATGTTAATGTGGTCAAGTAATGTATATGACTTAGAAACAAATGTCCTCTGGAAAGACATCTGATCTGCAATCCATGTATACTTTTTGCCCACATAATTGGAATCACACAATCTTTACCAGACAATAATAATGCTGACGCAAATGTGATACCTACGTTAAGCTCCATTTGTCATAGATAAGACCATGTAATAAATAAAAGATACAGGTAAAACAAAACAAAACTAACCCTCTTGGACAGCACCATAATTATTTAGTCTGTTGCTTTGTGTCTGATAATCCTGTTGGTACACTGATGGATGGCTTCCACTGCTACTCTGATACCCAGAACTGGAGGGATTCCTATTCTGATTACTTCCATATGAACCAACAGAGCTTGTGGATCCAGTTGAAATATAGGAGCTCTCTGTAGATGTGTTTGTAACATTAGTTTGAGTCACATATCCTCTCTCAGAATAGCCTCTTCCATCCAAGTTAACATTTTTCATTCCTTGGGAAATGTATGCCAAAGAATTATGAGCATTTGGAGACAGGTAGGGATGAGAAACAGCTAGAGTGTTCTGTGCATGGGAATGGGGTGCGAATGTTTGTCTCCCTGGCAACCTGTTAGGCAAGGCACCAACCTGTGTTACATTGGGAACAAGGTTTAATGGTGGAGGGCGACTGGCAAAGGCAATGTTGCTGGTACTTGGCTGAGGAACATATGAGGCTGGGGTTTTTCCTGTCTTGCGCTGTACAGTGGGCTGCCTAACTGGCTGATGATATGCTGAAAGGGATATATCCAGTACATATTCGATTAAAAGTTTAAGTGTAATTTTAATTAATGTAACAAAGATGAAAAAGATAGCCTACCAAGGCTTGACTACATGATCACACATCATAGATACTTTTTTATATTTTAAAAGTGATGCATCAATGCTGTATGGATGTAATATGATGTCCCTTAGGTATCAATTTTCAACTAACTTTCAGATCAAATATAAGCTAAATTTCAAAAATTTAACCATGATTTATCTTTAATTGACTGGTAAGATTTCTCAGAAATAAGGCACTGTTGAGTGTGTAGACTGACCCATTATATACAAACTCTATATTAAAAAGTATTTTATGTAGGCACTAATATGACATTGTTGAGTTTGTAGACTATTTACTTTTGGTCAAGGTATGCTGTCTTGAAGTAAACTTAATAAGCAGAAACCATTATGTTCTTATTAGACTCACAATAGCTGCACTCCTCTGACCTTCTGACACCAGAATCTAAAGGTTTCCTTATTAGTCTAAGAGCAAGTCATCTGCAAAGTTTGGTTTAACAACCATTCTACAAAACAGTTCTTCTACAAAATTCTTTTTACTTTGCGACACAATGATCTTGTCCATCTGACCATCAAATCAACAGACATATCCTATTTCTTGAGTGCATGCCATACACAAATTTTGGTTAAGGTACGTGGTCTTGAATTTAAGATTTTATGCAAGAAACTGTATTCTTCTTTCAGCCACAGTGGCCTTTCACCCCCAAAACTGATAGGATTCTTCTTCGCCCCAAATGCAAGTCATGCACATATTTTTCTTTTTATCAAATAATTGCTTTATAACTTCTTCTGTGTGGCAATGATAATCCAGCAATATTCTTTCATTTTCAGAATTTAATAAAAGATTCAACAATAATTTGCAAAGCAAACTAACTCTTTTCCCTTTATCTTTATATTTAAAATAATTAGGTTAACATTTTTGTCATTTGCCACCATGTTGCTTATGTAATTTTGGCAAACATATTTCATTCAGGGATGGGACAATGTACCATATCTACAAGTGTGTCTTTTTCCTGTATTAAAAGCCAAGTCAAATAGTCTTAACATAGTATTTTCTTGCTTTTCAGCAACATATCAATTTAATAATTGACTGCGGCTATATTTCAATTTACACAATTTCTTCTGAATATTCGCATATCAACTTGAAGAAGCATGTGAAATTCCAAGCACATGTAGCTCAATAGTAAACTTATTACTTTACAGAGGTTTTAGGCTGATTATTAGTAAAGGTAAACAAGTTTACTTCACATTTCATCCTGTAACAGTTAGGAAATGAGGTCTTCTATCCACATATCTGAAACTGATATTCAATAGGAATCTATTACTGCAGTTAGCATACTTCTATATAAACAAAGAAATACAATAAATTAGATGCATCAAATTATGGAAAAATTTAATATTTTCCAAAAGTGCATCGATTATTTTATTTTGTTTCCATGCTATTTGGTGCTAAAGATAAGATATATAAAATGATGAAAACTATAACGAGAAATTTACAAGCCTCAGGATGGTAGACTACTGCTAATTTCAATCCCTGCTTCTCTTGACTTTCTATAACATCAGCTTCTTCTGATTGGAAAAAGGAGTCAATTTACTTAAATTTTTTAGACCCTTATAAAAACTAAAACTAAAATTAGTTATATCAAAATATGCATACTTATCAACTGTAAAGTTCTAAACAAGCAAAACTTAAACACTTTAAACATGTATAACTTACGCCGCAAAATTGGCGGTGTGTCTCTTTTGACATACTTTCCAGCAATTCCATCATTGAGACCAGAGTCTTTCTTCTTTGATAACATGATAAATTGGATTGCTTAACATTGCTTCCTGGAACCAATCAATAACATCTTGGCTACAATTGCTAACTGTAAATAAAGAGAACATTAAATAATCTGATGAGTAAACATGAAGGAACAATTTGTACAACTTCAATCCAGATTATTAGACAAAAATGATGACATCACCAAAATATTTTCTTGTTGTATATACCAATTTAAGAATTTCAATTAGGAACTGAACTTAGCATTTTACAGGATTCATGAGATCGTGTAGCTTAAAAGTGAATTACACATAGCGTGAACAAATGTAGAAAAGGAACAGTAACTCATGCACAGCATGTAATGGGTTTCAAGCTTCATGACTCCTGTAAAATATGAAGTTCAATTCTTTCAATTGCAAATAATTATAAAATAGTGAAAAAAACTCAGAAAATGAATAAAAGAAATATAATTTCAACCAAATGTTTACAAATCCTGTCAAAGCACACAACAACAGTGCATTAAAACATAAATAGTTCCTTTCTGTTACTATGACTCTTTTATGAACTATTAACTTCCTACTTTACAGCTTAAATGACTGTTAGAATGACTTGGTAAAAATCGTAATTATGACTTTCCTATTCCAATGCAAGTGTGATATAGAGTATAAAAAGTTCATGTCCTGTAGGTGCAAATATTTGACAAGTTTGCCTGGTTTCAAGGTTGTTTGATCAATTCATCTGTGGAAGAAAAAATATGCCTGAAGAAAGTGGAAGCATTCCCTCAAATCTGTTGGGGTGGTCTGGTCATGCCAGAGCCATGATCAGTTTCGTTATCCTTAAAGTTCATCAGAAGGGAAAAGTTCTAGTTAATGCACTAGCTGAGCTGATCACTGGAATATATGCTAGTGACTGATCTTTGATTCATCAAAGCTATAGTGTTCTTTCAAATTTGACTAAAATCATTCCATCTCATCTGATTCATTCAACTGCCAGATTAAAAAGGGAATTTTTTATGGTATACGTTAAATGATTCACAGATAATCCACCATTAAATAGAAATAACTACATACCTAATGGTTGCACAAATAACATGCTAACTATCAGAAATAAACATAGATTGTAGTATGTTCATAAGCCCATGCCTATGTGAGCCCATTACTTTGGACATAACACTGCATGTACAATCTAACAGATGAATGAGTTAACCTGCTGTATAGTCATCTTTACAGGTATAGTCAGTGTTTCTCTGTTACTTATGCTGTAAATTAAAGATCATAATCAATATAAGTGCACATAAAAATATACTGAGTTTTTAACCCAACTGGAAAGTATACTATATAATTTTCCAATTCAACCCAAGAAAAACACAGTCTACCTATTGAAAATCATTGATACCACCAAGAAGGGATGTACTTATGACTCTACTAAATGATACTATAAGTATGTTGTGTGTAAGTTTCCAAATACTCTTTGTTCCACAATTAAGGACCTTCTTCAAAAAGACAATCGAGTGAACTAACAATGATACCAATGAAACTGAATCCACTTGTCCAACAGAGGTAATGACATGCTCCTTAGGAATATAGAACGGTACACATGACTTATAAAAAGGGTTAGGCACGAGTCAGAAAAGTGCTTGTATTGTGGAGAGCACAGTCATGTAACACAGTGGTGTTTGCATGGAAAACAGATTTGTTGCCATCTTTGTAATGAATTAGGCCATCATCAAAAGTTGTACACACACCAATATGTAGAAGGCAATGATGTACAGACCTATGCAAAACATATCCAGCAACAAAATGAGTTAGAATATGTGTATACTTTTCAATGTAATAATTATAATTTTATAAACAGGTTTCAGGCACAATCTGATTTGTGTAAAAAGTGCAACTTGTTAACATGTAAACAACTATGTGATACTGTTCAAGTTACTTCTCCCTCTGAGTCTTCTCCAGTGACTTTTTGTAGGTATGTAAATCAGTCACATATTGAACATTCTCATGCATCCACTACATGTGGTCATGGTACAACAGATGGATCTTGTATGTTATCTTCTTAATGTATTTATGTACCGTATTTTCGCGCATATATGACGCACCTAAATATAAGACGCACCCGTATATAAGACGCGGGTTTTGACGCTTTGTGTAAAAATATTTTACATAAGACGCACCCATATATAAGACGCGGGTTTTCTCGATTTGTGTAAAACAAAATTACATAAGACGCACGCGGCCTGCCATCTGCCGCACTGAGCAATTTATATCCAGTGGTTTCCTTTCCTTTATCATAAATGAAAATTTGTCCAATGTTTCATCACCCGTCGGATGTACCGTATTTCATGTTATTATTCGTACACGAAAAAATAATTATTTTTTTCAATGTACTAATTTACAAAATCGGTCTCATTCTGCTCAACGTTTTAAAAATAAGTAATTAATAAAAAAAAACTGGAAGGCTGGCGGACAACTTCAATTGTTTTATAAAGTGCCTTTGAAGTTTGCTCGAGTTGTGGAAATTGACCGGAATACCGAGACTGGCTTCATTGAGAGAACTTCAAAGTAATTAATAAAAAAAACTGGAAGGCTGGCGAACAACTTCATTTGTTTTATAAAGTGCCTTTGAAGTTCGCTCGGGTTGTGGAATTGACCGGTATATAAATACGGACCGTTCATGCCATGGAGCATTAAAAAAAGATAGTTTCACAATAACGTTGTATGATTTAAAATTGTTATGTTAGCGTAAGTCAATACAGTTTAATCATGGCACCAACAACTACCACGCGAAAAAGTTATGATGCAGAATTTAAGTTAAACGTCGTAGCATTTGCGAAAGAAAACGGAAATCGTGCAGTGGCGCTATTATTTACTTAATAAACATTATTTATAAATCTTATTTGCTTATATTTCTATTTTTAAAATTTCAAACAAGAATATACTTACACGTTGTTGGAATTACTAAGTCGTATGCAATGGCCGGCAGTATCAAAACCGTGATTACGGTAAGTGCGCAGGAGCGACTTATACGCAGGAGCGACTTATCTGTTGAATTTTCCAAAATTATCTGGATTTCCCCCTCCTGCGACTTATACCCCGGAGCGACTTATAGGGCGGAAAATACAAAAATTGTCATGTTTATGGCTTCCTCAAAAGAGATCTGCAAGTTATCAATCTCAATATTCAACACATCCTTTCTAAACTTAATGAAATAAAGTTAATATTACAGCAAACTAGACAAATCAATGATCTGGGTCTATGTGAAACCTTTCTTTCTGATGATACTGATGATTTGGTTCTCCAAATACAGGGGTTCAACTATGAAATAAAAGATAGAGACTCCATTGGTGGTGGGGGTATTCTTCTCTATGTAGACAGTTCCATTAGTTATAACAGACATATTGATCTAGAGACTATTCAGGAAGAGACTATCTGGATCGAAGTAACCACTGCCCAATCAAAGTCAATACTCTTATGTTCAGTTTACAGGCCACCTAATTCCACAGCTGATTGGATTGATAGATTTGAGGTACAAATTTGAAAGCATTACTAAAGGAAAATTTAGAAACTATCATACTGTATTAGGTGATTTCAACATCGACTACATGAAAATTCCACCATTAACATGAATAAGTAACTTTGAAACTTACAACTTTACTCAATTAATCAACACCCCAACTAGAGAACAGATAAAAGTGCTCATTGATCATGTCTATACTAACAAACCTTGAAACATAGAAATAAATGTGCCAGTGTATGCACTGAGTGACCACTACCCAGTCTGTATAACTAGACATGTTCTGAAATCATCTACATATGGTCAACACACTGAAATACAATACAGGTTCTTTAAACATTCTGATGAGGAAATGTTCTTAAATGATTTAGTTTGCAAACCTTCCAATCAGTCTGCAATATAGCTGATGTCAACACTGCCTTAGACAAATGGTATCGGATGTTTAATGCAGCCTTTGACAAGAATGCCCCAAATTAAAACAAAAAGGGACACCAAATTACACCCAAGTGTATTACCCCCAAGGTACCTAAGAGATAATTTCCACAAGAAAAAAAGACATGAAAAGTTATAGAGAATGGAGGAATAAAACTAAGCACCTGATAGATAAGACAAAAGAGAACTACATGTACTATAAACAGGCTATTGATGAAAGTATAAGCACCAAGGCATCGTGGAAGCATCTAAAAGAGCTGAACCCACCCAAGAACATTCGTCTTCACCCAAGACTTAAGCAAGATGATGATATAGCAACATCTGTACAAGACATTGTGGAAATGTTCAACAACTTCTTCATAAGCATCTCCAGTAACAGTATTCAGAACCAGACTAACATCCCAATTGAACTTGATGCTCTTTGTTATTTATAAGAACTAAAATTCCTGATGATAATTATTTTTCAAAAGCTAATGTCAGCAAAGCTGTTATTTTTGGTATGCTAACTAAGGTTAATATTAATAAATTCTCTGGATTGGATGGTATTGGTCCACAAATTCTTAAAATTGCTACACCAGTAATAGCAAAGTCACTAACACATATCATAAACTTAAGTATAATGAGTGATAATTTTCCAGAAACACTGAAATGTGCAAAGGTTACACCTCAAGGCTCAGTTTTGGGCCCTCTCTTTTTAATCTATATCAATGATCAACTATTAATTAATGAATCCACAAATACAGGTTTGTTTGCCAACGATGCAACCTTGTACACATCTAGTTCTGATACTGAAGTTATCCAAACAAGATTAGACCTTATTAGAGTCCAAAACTAGGCACAACAAAATAGGATGGTAATTAATGAAGGTAAAATAAAATGTAAGATTTTGGGGACATCACAAAAGCTACACGTCATGGAAACAAGAACTCTCTCATGCTATAAATGATTATACATTAGAAAATATCAAACATGAAAGGCTTGTAGGTGTCTCCGTAGATAATAGTTTATTATGGATAAGCTTTGTAAAACACTATCATTGAAAATTTCCCTACTCAGCAGAATCAAGAAATATTTACCAACGGAAATTCACAATGAATACTACAAGTCATATATTCATCCAGCAAAGGATTAGTGTTCAAATGTATTGGGAAACTGCTAATTCTGAGCTTGACAGGATTTAAAAACTTCAGAAACGAGCGTTATGCGTAATTTTAGATGCATCTAATGATCATCACTCAAAAGCATTATTTACAGAACTAAAATGGTTCACAATATATGACAGGATAGATTTTCACAAGTTAGTTCTTTTATATAAATGTCTACATGGAACAGCACCAAAGTGTCTTCAAGACTTTTTCAGGTCTTTTCAACACAATACCATTTGAGATCAATATAACATGGAAACCTTCGATTACCAAAACCAAGAACAGAGCAATTTTATAAGAGCTTCTAATACTCTGGTACAGTTCTGTCCACGCAAAATCTGCTGAAAATATTAGAGTATTTAAGAAGAGATACCATGAGCTTGTATGTGTTTATAATAGATAATGGAATTCAGTATTTTAATAATAAACATGTTAAAATAAACAGTAATTATTGCTGTGAATAAAGCATTATTATTATTATTATTATTATTATTATTATTATTATTATTATTATATAATAAGATATCCTGATTGGGGGGGGGTATATTTTTTTTTTCGTTTTAGATAAAGATTATTAAGAAAAAGACTGTGAAACCATGACAGTGTGGTGCTTCAGTTATTATATAACCTGTATGTTTGAAATACTCCCTCTGTTATGTTAAAGCTTCGTCTTTTTTACATTTTCGATGCTCGTTTGATTCTCAGGTGAGTAATAAAACCGGATTTTTGACATACAGGAAATGCCTCGATTGGTGGGTCATGAACCGCGGAAACGTCATCAATTTATGAGTAATTAGAAAGGAAGTGATGTTTAACGCATAGTGCAGGTTATGTTTTCCATAGCAACTTCACGAGCAGCATTGTAGTGCAAACTAGCAACAAACGTAAGACTATGTGTCCTATCTGATGGAATAAGTTCATCATACTACGGATATTTTATTCATATGGTATAACTAAAACAAATCATAGCAGAATTGTTTGGAATTTCATCATCTGACTGCTGAAGTTAACAGAAAACTATCAAAATGAGTTCACCGGGACCAGAGATTAACATCAATCCAAAAGAACAAGATTTCACCAATGCAAAATCATATCTTTTGACCACTAGCCTGGAGACAGGAATAAATTTGTAAGTATAATTGACAAATTTATCTTATAATTAAGCCAGTGTCATTTATAAAAAAAATTCATCGGCATTCTGTACTGTGTTATAATTAATTATCTGCTACCCATGGCCCTAAAATGTAAGCCGTCACTCCAAATCTTTATTAAGGGGTAGTGTGGGGTTGACGTTTTACCGTCAGATCAAGTGGTGACGAGTTAGGTGTTGCAAAATGAAGTAAACACGCAACTAAAGGCTAAATTGTCATGAATAGTGCACATACTTGTCAGTAGTCTGACAATGTCAGACATCAACCCTGGTATTTATGGTTGTGCCTAATTGTTTGGTATCCCTTGCAGTAAGCTAAGTGCATATTTTGTGCTATGAACTTCTGTTTGATATATGCTTATGTTCGTTACATAGCAATTATATAATGTATGTTTATTTTCTCATCATTTGCATGCACCTGTTTAAGAAAAGCCCATTACTGAAGTAATGAACAAACTCAGAAATCAGAATTACATTGAAGAAAACAAATTGAAGTTAATTTTAGATTACAATAAGTTGTAGAATTACTTCATTTCTGATGCCAAAAAATTAGGTCACTGTTGCAGATTGTCAACTTTGTGAAGAAAATAAGATAAGACAAGACTTGAAAAAGGTTCTTTTGGTGACAAAGATAACTCTTCACATAATGTCCACTGAGTGATTTGTGATTTATAACTTAAAATATAAGAGTAACTGGATGCTAACTAGTACTACTTATTAATAAAATAAAAATCTTTTACAACTTTGACATCCCAATGCATTTGTAGAATCTTTAATTCCAATAATTTGTAAACCAGAAATCATCCCATAAAGGAAGCTGCCAAAAAGCATGGTAAAGATTGTCATAATTAAAAAATGCATGCATTAAAGATAATTAACCATCACTAAAATATATGGATCAAATGGTTCATACTAGCATGCCAAAATGCAATGGAAATATTTAAGAAAAGCATACAATTCTTGAGCAAAAATATTGTGTTTTAAAGTTCATTTGAGCCTCTAATTCATAAGCTTGTTGAGTTGGACATATAAATGGTTTGGATGATTTGGAAATTTTGCTGTTGCTATGTAATAAAGTATATTTTAGATTACATGACTGCTTGATTCAAGTAAATTTCATCTTTATTTCTTCATCAAATCCCTCTTACCAATATATGAAAAGGTTACCCACTACTTCATATGGAATAAAGAATTTTCCCTCTAAGATTTCAGTTCTTGAAATAATCCCTGGTAACAATCTTATTTTTAAGAAAAAGTAGTATATGATGTCCTATATAAAAAGAGCTATAACCATTGAAAACTGCTGATTTGGGCTTTAGTTATTCAATTTTGTATTTGAGGATCTTTGAATATATAAGACTTGTGTGCTTAAAGAAATTTTTATTTTAGTAAATTTTATTAAGATAAACCTCATCAGAATTATGCACCTAGATGTCATAAGCAATGTTTGATGTAATAGTAATGTTTGATGTAAGAGCAATGTTTGATGCTGAATTGAACAGCAAACTTGAAGTATAACAAGACACCAGACCTGCATAGTAAAGATTTTCAAGACATTCATGATATTCTTTGCTGGTTTAAGAATCTACTTCCTTTCAACAAAGCATGCTGGAATGGAGATATGAGTACTTAGGAGAGATATTTTTATGGAAGTTTTAACCAGAAAGAGGAATGTGCACTTATAATGGTTATATAAAAGTATTGCATCAAATATGGTAAATATGGAGTGAAGTTTTTTTTACTTGAAAACTCTTACTTGTGCTTTATAATATTGAATTCCTTTTATTTATTATAGGTATGATCATCTGTCTAAAGTCTTGACAAAGATCTTGGATGAAAGGCCAAATAATGTTGTTGATGTATTTGAGGATATCAGCAAGGACACAAAGAGATCAAAATTTACATCACAAGTGGACACTGTTCAAGATAAGATTGATCAATCCACAGAAGTAGCTCTTGCACAAATTCAGAAGAAATTGTTCTCTGTAAGAAAACATTGATTACTATTCACTAATATCAAGTGAAAAGAAATAGTTCACAATGACAGAAAACTTAAATCTGATACTTGATGTGTTTCTTATGTTCAGCTGTACATTTCTACCAAACCCATTCTATTACATTTCACTTTAGCTCATCAAAGATAATTTGCAACAAGATTAGTATAAATCTTTAATTACATACTTGCATTTCATGCATGTGTTGAAATTGTAATTCCATAGTAATCATGTTAGATTATAAACTTTTGTTTGTTACAAATGTAATTTTTTTTCCTTTTTAAGTTGTATTCTTTATTTTAACAAGTCTTATGATTTAAAGTTACTTGATACGAAACAGAATTACAAAACTTTAGACCATTATCACTAATTTTATTCCAGCTCATAAATTGATAAATAGAATTTAATTGGGCTTTTACTTTTCAATTTTTTTTAAAAACACTTTTTGTATCCTTCCATAATGTGTAGATTATTAAAATGCTAAAACATTTTCAAAGATAATGTATTCATGACAAGAAGGAAATAAAATTTGTTCAGTTCATCTATTTTTGGGAAACTGAACTTATTTGTCAGGATTTCTTTTGTTTCTCATATCGCTGTAAAATGACACATTTATTTTATACTTAATATATTTGATGTGCTGACATTTTTGTAAATTTAAACACTGGGTACGTTTTCTGACTTCTTGTACAACCTTCCCAATTTTGATGGCCATCATTTGTGTTGCAAAAACTCTTCATACTCAAAAAGTTCAAACTTTTACAATTATTCTTTAAGGAAGAAAAATGGCAAATCTCAAAACTGTTTCAGACACATTAGATTTCAAACACTATTATTGCAAAACTAATCCCTTGACACTTATAATTATAATATAAAGAGTACTTACTGTAGTGGTAAAAATGTAATGTACTTATTTTAATTATTCAGAAAGGTGAAGGTGAGGAAGCAGAACCTGAACAAGATGAAGATGTGGAAACTCCACTGCCAAATTTGATGGAACTGTGTTTCTTCTTTGAGCAAGCTGGGATAGGCCTAAATCGTGAGGAGATCATTCGAATATGGCTGGCACTCAAAAACCTTGTAGACACTCATCCCCTTCAACATGTCAGATTCTGGGGGAAGATTTTTGGCACAGATCAGAACTACTATGTTGCTGAGGTAGAGTACAGAGATAACGAGGAAGAAGAAGCTGAGGAGGATGAAGAGGTGAGTGGATCCAAAGAGAATATGGTGACATACAGTTATGGATATTGTCCTTATTCACAAGATATCATGAAGTGATCATACAAGTTTCTGCAATGAAGACTAGACAGAATCCATAGGTTTTTTTTAAAGTGCAATTTACTTTAAATTATAATACTATGTTTTGTAGGTGTGGTGGGTGAATGGAAATACTAGTACTTTACAATAAGTTAGATATAATTTAATTGTAAATTTTGTAATTGCAACATATTTATAATAATAATATGTGGCAAATTGGCAATGGCTCAAAAAAGTGAACAGTATATGCTTGTAAAAAAAAAATAATGCACAGTATTACTGCTGTCAGAGTTTATCATATTTAATTATTGTAGCCTGAGGAACACCAGGAAGAAGAGACAGAGAAGGATGGAGAAGAAGGAGAAGAGGAGGGTGAGCACAATATTAAATTTCTATTCACACTGCATCTATTTCACAAATGTCATCTTACAGTTTAAATTTAGAAAGAATGTTGTTGAAGACTCTAGCTTTTGTGAACTTTTCATGTTGGGATTTAGTTAAGCCACATCTTGCTGACAGTCTTCAGATTATCGTTCTGTTTAGTAAACACTTCATTAAATTATATGCAACTTCATGACATACAATTTTAGTCCACTTTTTCCATGCAGTTCATGACATACAATTTTAGTCCACTGTTTTCATGCAGCTTATGATATACAATTTTAGTCCATTGTTTTCATGCAGCTAATGATATACAATTTTAGTCCACTATTTTCATGCAGCAGATGACATAATTTTGTTATGCTTTTTTCATGCAGTTTATCATATATAATGTTAGTCCACTCTTTTCATAAATTTCATATCAACTAAAACATTTATTTAAAATCATCAGTGTAAGTCATTGGAGTGATGATAGCAGTGGTGAAGAAGAATTTGTTTCTTCTTATTTCATTGTAACAAAAACTGAGGTACCTCCAGCCATAAAGTGGATCAGCACATCGTCTGATGATGTTTGTCAATATGTTCCCTATTTCTTTTCTACACAATGCCTCAAGTTGTCTACATTTAAAGTTACCAGTTGTTGTTGATAGTTTGCACTGTTGGTAAGGAAGAAGTTTATTAATTTCAGGATAAAAAGGTTAAAGGTCAAAGTCACTGGTTGAAATGAAAAAGGGTTTCTGCACAAAATTCATTTTCTAACCATGTATCTTCACCAAAGTTTGATGAAGACTTACATGTTGGGTCAGAGAGGATCTAATTAATCTTGGGGTCAAAGATCTAAGGTCATGGTCACTGTAACTAAAAGAAATAAAATAGTCTGAAAGGAAAATGGGTTTAGTTGATTAACTTTTGTTCTATAGCAAGTTCCCTTGAAGTTGGATGGCTTACACTAAGGGTAATAAAGCATTTTTGTGCATCTATATATTAAAGGTAATGATCAAGATGAATCTTATATGAAAAATGTTCTGCATAATAAGTTTAGATCAAGACTTTGTACCTTGATTAAAGGTTATTGAGACTAGCTGGTCAGTAATTTTCAGAATCAACCATGCTCTACTAGTTCCTGCAAAGAGGATTATTAAAAGCATGGGCCAGACATCCGATGCATGCATCATTTGAATTATCATCAGTTCATAAAATTAATTAAACTTATCATTGCTTTCATTAGTTTCATAAACAATACATTTATTTCTTATAGAAAGATATTAATAGTCTCCTATTTGTTTAACATGAATTTAAAAAAAGTGGTTAATGAAAGCGTAATATATCACATGTTTTATCAATAAAATGATGTTTAATGTGCAGAAATTAATTTGGAATTGTAAAAAATTCACAATGTTTAATAAGAAATCATACTAAGAAACATATTTTCTCAATTAATAATACAATATATGACAAAATATTTATCAATGAAAATGTTTCCAAATGCCATCTGGTGGCAAGACTGAGAATTAAACACCAATTTTAACAAATGTACAGTAAGTAGTACTATTACTAATAATGTACAGGTACTCATAAATGTTCATATCTTTTATCTTTACTCTTCCTTTTGGGTTGATTTATTTATTATCATTATTTAGTATTCTTCAACAGTCAGCTGTCATGTGCCAAGGTGCTTATTAATGCAGTTAAACCCAATTGTTATACAATGTATAAATGACATGGTGTTGTACTCTGCCATTGTCATGTGCTTTCAGCAAAGAAAGTAAAGTATTATGGTGAAAATAATTCTGATTGCATCAGTTAAATTCACTGTCTTAAGGAATTAACTAGTACAAAATATTGATGGGTTGGCTTAAATTTGCTTCTTAACACATTAGTAGAAGTTGATGTATTAGGATGTATTCAGAAATAGTTCCCAAAATGTGTTTCCTACTCGCATTTCATGCAAAACAGCACCCCAAAAAACCCAGGGGTTAATGTGTTAAGATATAAAATCCAGTAATAATACAATTTTGACTATATACATTTTGTGTAGGGTAAAAGAAATTATAATTCCCATGTATCAATGAAAGTTACAAAAACAAAAACCTCAACCTTGTACTAACTGTTGTAGATATTACTACACTAAGTTTCATATATTTGCCCTTCGTTTTTCAAACTGTGGATGCACCAAGACAATATTACTTATGTAAGATATTAACTTCTATGCAGTTTACCCCTAAAATCAGCAAAAGTTATGTTGCATTTTTTTGGAAGTGATTGAATTAGAATGAGATGACAAGTATTTCTAGTGCAAATGACCTTGCCGGGACTGGCTGAATCACACCTGTTCACTTTTTCATCCTACACAAAAGCCAAGAGGCTTAACTCAGTAAATACTATATTTTCTGTTTACCCTTTAATGTTGCTTTTGATTGAATTCAAATAACATTTTTTTTACTGGTTAGCTAAATTCTAGGAAAAATAAGAGATATATAATGATTTTCTGAGATACAACAAAAGGATGCAATAAATACAAGCAAAACCATATAACATGATGGTCTGGGTCCAATGAATAACATCATGATATAAGTGAGATTGTGTTAACTAATTTTTCAAACATTTCCCATTAGAAAATGTGCATTGAAATTTCAGATGTCGTCAGTTTTAACTAACCTCTTGATCATATAATCTGCTAGGGATATGAATAATTAGCTTTTCCGTGAGCATGTATTTAGGATGTTAAAAACAGAGGTCACCTTAACTTAAATAATGGTAGCCATGTTGCCGTCATGTTATAAAAAGAATCACATTAAAACAGGTTTTACCCGTATTTTATTGGCCCAACTAGTGTAGTGATACCATAGCATTAGCCAAAACTCAAGTCTCACTTGTTATTCTATGCTCATGCTTATGTTGCCTATTGAGGGAGTAGTATACTTGTAATTTTTTTTTGGTTGCAAATTGTTTTGAGAAATTCTTTCCAAATGTATGCATTGTATGATACTGTTGTATGTTGTAGAACAAGAGGAGGATGATACACCTAAGCCAGACTTTAAGCCCCCACCTACCATTCCAAAAGAGGGGCCAAAGCAGGGAACCAACAAGAAAACATACTTTGTATGCAACGATCGTAAGTTTATTTTCAGTAAATTTGTAAAAATTTCGCAAAAGTCATAATTTCACATTTAACAAGAATATACAATTTAGAAAACATTAGTGGCATCCTAAAAGGCATTTCTTTTTCCATGATTTGTCATTAATTTGCAGAATTTACAGAATTCCTGAACAATGTAATGTACTGTAAAATACCTTTTACATTACTTTTTGTTTTTACAATACAAATGTGTGAGAAAATGTTTTGTTTCTGTCTCTAAGACTTCAGTGCTTGGGATAATATAATCTTTAAATTAGAGGATTAAAGTTAAATTAGTTTTATAATTAGTTTTTTAAAATCAGTTGTGTATTACAAGACTGAAAAAGTGAGTTACATCTGAAAGAGAAATGATTGATCATTTCAAGAGTTTTTCATGAAATTTCTTGTCCTGTACATTTAGAAACAACTTGTTGATAACACTATAATCTTTTAATTTGAAAAATGTGCTAAAGTGTATAGATAAATGTTTTTCTTGTCCTCCTAGGCAGGATGAAAAATGAACAAAAAGCATGAATGTCCACCATACATAAATGCTGGTTATTTATTTCAGCTGGCAAACCATGGGTAAAACTGCCAACAGTAACTCCATCACAGATCCAGCTGGCAAGACAATTCAAGAAATTCTTAACTGGAAGACTGGATGCTCCAGTAAGACTATATATTTAATTTTCTAGGCCTGTAAATTCCTTTCTTTTTGAAAGTAGGCAAATTCATAATTCTAAAATTTATTGCTAAGTCTGTAAGTTTGAAAAGTAATGCAGTTGGTTAATGATTTTTTTAAATGTAAATTTATTTGGTTTTTTTTCTTTTTAAAAAAAACAACTCTAAACCTACATAAAGGTGATTTATCTGATAACATGAAAAGTAAAGGTTTGAAATAAAGTACAAAGTTTATGAAGTTAGTTATTCATCAGTGATGTATGAAATAGTATATAGTTTGTTCACTGTCCCACAAGGCCATACAATTTAGTTACTCTCATTGACCCAAATATCCATATATTTAGAAAATAATTACTTTTCTCAATGGAAACATCATGTTCTAATGAAAATTATAAATTTTCCCAAAGTACTGTCTAGCAAAGATATATATTGAATGTCACATTTATATAATTGACTAGTTGACAATTACTCTGTCTTGGTAGGTAAACCAGTTGCATTATATTCTTACTTGCCAATAAAGAACAGCTGCATGAAAATGCTTAAATGTTCTTTTACAGATAAGAATTTATTATTTTGGGGTTGGTTGTTTTTTTTTGGGGGGGGTTGTGGGTTTTTTCTTCATGACTATGACAACATCAATCTCCTACATATACTGTTTTGATAAGTTAAGTCTGTGAGGAACTTCGTCTACAAATGTGAACCAATTCACACATTGATTTTGTGTCATAACATAAAGATTGTCTTTGACAACAGAATGTTTTCAGACACCATAGCAGTATGACTGAATAATTGTTAAAGCTGTGTTAAAAGTCCAAATCACACACACACACACACACACACACACACACACACACACACACACACACAGAATGTATTACTACAGTAATATGTACCTATTCATATTATTTCACCTCCAAAGAATGTGAAAGTTAATAGCTAAAGGCATGAAGCAATCTCAACACTAAAACCCCAAAACTGTATTACTTGCTATAGCCACCACACCAGTTCACTCACAGGAGACACATGGTTACTATTTTAAGGCAGGGAAGTCCCCGTTGTTAAAAGTTTAATTTAAAGATTTTAAAATGTAAATGTCTGATTATATCTTTATAATTCAATGTAAGTAAGCATGAAAATTGTTAGATTTGCCCTGTACTTTTCATGTGTTCATTAATGGACTTCAGGGTACATCAAACAGACCATTCATGAATCCTTTTATTTTGTGCAGGTAGTGAGTTATCCCCCTTTCCCTGGCAATGAAGCGAACTACCTGAGAGCTCAGATAGCACGTATCAGTGCTGGTACACACATTTCTCCATTGGGCTTCTACCAGTTTGATGAGGAAGAAGAGGAGGAAGAAGATGCTGAAGGTAGCATATCATCTGATAAAAATTATTTGATCAATAATTTTTTTTAAATAATCTCATCGTCTATAGTTCTTTCAATAACTCCAGCAGTATTTGCAACAAGAGCAACTAAAAAATTAAACTTAATATTTAATGCTGCATGAACTGACAACTGAAAGTTGAACTTCTTTCCAAGGAAAGTACTAGCAAATATTATGACCATTAACAACAGCAATGATAACATCATGGTAATAATAATAGCAAGTAGCATGATAGTATGGTCTCAGTCTACATAAAGCAGCTAGTCTAGATGGAACAATAAATTTATTTTTCAGCCCGTGATAACTTTGTTGAGAATCTGGATTTTGAGGGAATCCCAATCAGAGATCTTGTTGAGCCATCCCTTGCTAACTGGGTCCACCATGTTCAGCATATTCTTCCTCAGGTAAGTGAGATGACACTGCAAAAAAAATTGCTGATTGAGCAGCAGTGGAATAAAGTTGTTATATACTAGAACATAAGAAAGAAAAATACATCTGATTTATGAACATTGACATCAGAAACAACAATGCTGACAACAACAACAACAATAACAATTGTGAATATGTAAACTGATTTATTATAAGAAACTAACAAAATGAAACCAAAGTATTTTCCCTTTATCCCCAGTAGTTTGTAAAGGTACTCAGCTGCTGCCAGTCAGTCTGTCTGTCAGTCTGTCTGTCAGTCTGTCTCTTATTATTTTGCAGTTGATACAGTGATGGTAAAATTTATTTGTTTGTTGTAGAGACATTAAAAGAGGATCAAAGTCCAGTGAACTAAAATACAGAATATGCAAAGTCCAGCCAACTGTGATATAGAATACAAATTTTATGATTGGATGTCATTTCTAAATTTGCTTTGGATTTTGTGTTGAACAGGGTTGTTGTGTTGGTGGAGTATATTTAGAAAGGGATTGAATACCACTAATCTATAATATAAAATATGAAAGATATTTCTCAGTGTCATTTCTAAACCTTCCTTGCACTTTGTATTGAACAGGGTCGTTGTGTGTGGTGGAACCCTGTTCAGAAAAATGAAGATGATTATGAAGATGAAGATGAAGAAGAGGAGCGAGAAGAACCAGATGAACCCGAGCCAGAACAAGGGCCACCACTACTAACTCCATTGTCTGAGGATGCAGAAATTGGAAACATTGCACCATGGACTCCAAAACTTTCCTCCAGTCTTGTCCCACAGTATGCTATTGCCCTCATGCATTCCAATTTGTGGCCTGGTGCTCATGCATTTGCCTCAGGAAAGTAAGTCCCATTATCCTTTGAATTTTGTTGATATGTATCCATATCTAGTGTAGTCATACTGTTTTGTCTTCTTACTTTAATACAACATGAATGGAAATTTACTTGCAAGTTACACAAATACTAAAACCATTTATTCACAATGTGCTTTTATTTGCCATGTACCCAACCATAGACAGAATCCCATGATGTATTAGCAGTTAAAGCAGGAGTGGCACTATGGATATTTGAAGCCTAGGCCCCCCCAAAATACTTCAGATCCACTAAAGCTCAAAAGCAGAGGATATTATTATATTTCTTGATCCTTGGGATCATATACATCTTCCATTTTCATGATTTGGCTTGACACTGGCACATGAAAGTCTGAATTTGTTTGGTAAATGTGGTAAATTGGACAATGTTAATAGCTGCAGTGATTTCCATTACTTTAACCAGCTGGAAAGAAAGTGCCTGTATGACAAGCTCATAATCAAAGAATAACTAAAATTGAGGAAATAAAACACATTACAAATTGCAAGAGTCACTGTAATGCTTAAGTTAACAGTGTTATGGGGATGGAGCACCACAGTAATTTCTTTTCTTTTATAAATGTTTTGTGCATTAAAAAACATTACTTCATCTTTTACAGGAAATTTGAGAATGTATACATTGGATATGGGCACAAATACAACCAAGAAAACTACAGTCCACCAGCTGTTCCTGCAGTCCAGGAAGAATTCCCAAGTGGCCCTGAAATCACTGAGGCTGAAGATCCAACACCTGAAGAGGAAGCTGCTCTCCGAGCTGCTAAACAGGAGGCTGCTGAAGCTCAAGAAGAAGTTGAAGAGGCAGAGGAAGATGAGGATGAGGATGATTAAATTTGAAGTCAAGGTCACCTGAAGATCAACTAATCTGTGCATTATACAAAATATTAATTTGGACTTTGTTCTGAAAAAGCAAATCATATAAGTGAAAGATATGAATCCATAAGGACATGAATTTGTGTGAGGGTAGATGATCAGAGCAAATAATTCTTGGGAATATCTAAAGAATGTTCAACATTGATGTACCAAATTTGTTGGAGAAGAGTGACAGTTCCATGTGCTTTTAAATATTAAATGTTAAAAACTTCTGATACATATTATTTTTACTTATTCTTTTAGCATTTCGAAGAGTAAGAAAATTAGAGAATTTAAACAATTTAAAACATTCAAGTAGCCAGACTTCACTTCTAAAACAAAATGTTTCTTTTACACAACTACTCATTTTTTAAATGCAATATCATTAGGTATTATTTTCTGAAGATTTTATTTCTTTATTAGTGTTTCCCTTGTAACAGTCAAGGGGGCAGCATCCTGATTTTTCCGTTATTTTCGACTCATAGGCTACAAGGTACTGTTTATATGGTGTTTTTATTTTTATGTACATTAATTATGCAAATAATAAAGAACATATACATTTATAATAGTTTTATGACCTTTCATTTTTAAAAGTTCTGAGTAAATGTACTTAACCTGGCCAAAAGGCTCTGTAAGCTTGTGAAATGAACATGTACCATATTCTATGCCTGATAGTTTGTTTATTGCTGTCTTCTCAAATCTCTCAATCATTTTAAACCCACCTAATAGTTATCTCGTCTTTCCAGAGGAGAATCTCACATGTACACATTTTGGTAACTACAAAGTTTTTCCTCTTGTCCCATTGTATGGAGGTGATTTCAATCTCAAAGATGCAAATATTGGAATAATTGAATCATACATATATACTGGTAAAAATTGACCTGCATGATTTATAAATACATAGGGTGGGGAAGGATATGCTAATTCTGGATTTATCTCCCTTGGATTGTACAACTAATACAATCTAAGGATTCGAGTTGCTTTGTTGCTATATAGTGTACTGTCAGTAATTTAATGACAAACTATGTTCATAACTTTTTTGTATTTACGAAACATTAACTGAATGAAATCTCTTCTGAAGAGGAAATAAAGAAAGTCAGTAAGTCAGACAGACAGAGAGACACACACACATACATAGAAAGAAGTGACTGAATCTATCTCCATGATACCACATAATCTTTCTTAAAAGAAAATGTTACAAAAATTTCTTTCCATGTTTCTTACATGTTTTTTACAGTTTAGACTATATACCACAAATATTCACTGAAAAGTATTGTTCAATTTTAAAAGTCAATTAATTAGAAAATCAGCATCGAACCAATAAATTCATTCTTGTTGATATTGGATCTCACTATAATGTCCCTTATGCTTGTCTTTTAACTGGAAGCTGTAACCTAAATGCATATTCCATAACCTTCAGGAAATTGTTGTTACAAATCCCTGAATTTTTCTAAATCATTCTTTTAGGCTGAGACTGAATGATTATTGAAAGCAACAATGAAAGGCATTATTTCCTGTACTTTGCTGTGAACATTTAATCTTCTTTACTACCTCAGTATTTGGGATTTACCATCGTTTCTGGATGTATGCCATAGCTGAAGGTTATTTTTAAGTAGCAATTTATGAGTGTTACTTGCCTTTAACCCTTTACTCCGCATATAAAAAAATCAAACCATATTACCTATGCCTCCCATATGACGTTCACGATGTCATACCCTTGCTCCCCATAAAAACCCCAACATAAACTGTAAAGCAACGTCATCATCAAAAAATTATATTATCGCATAGATGGAATAGCCTCAAAATAACCTAATCATTTCCACTGCAAGTTAGTATTTGTTATAAATATAAGATTACTGTAAGTTATTAGTTTTTATCATTTCTTGGTTAAAAAAACCAACTACTACTGATATACAAATTGCTTTGTTATAATCACATCAACTTGTGCTTCGAAACTTTAAACATCAATATGTAAATGCCAATATGTATTTAATTAGCATATTTGGTAACATTATTTTTGAAAATATTTAACTGAAACTTTTCACAGCCGTGTTGATGTTATATTTTTCGTAATATCAGATAAATATACCCTTGTATCCAGACTATCTCCCTTTGCAAAGTTATTTCCCTTGTATATTGTTGCATCTAAGAAGTCTGCACTTTCTTTACTAATTTTAGGTTTAATTTTCATTGATGAATAGTGGTTATTCATCCAGTTCAGAAACTTAAGAAAATATCATTAAGAAACCTAACAGAGATAAAAAATGATAGCATTGGGGTCTAAGCAATTTTTTTCTCCCATTCAACTTTACAAATGCTTGGAGGGGCCCCGAGTGGCTGAGTGGTCAAAAGTGCTTTCCGTTACGGATCACTGCCATCTCACCTCTGTCTGCGTGGGTTCAAGTCAAAGATTCGGCTAATGTAGTTATGTGAGAAAGCATCCAAGTAGCTTCTCATGGGTTGGTGGTTCTTTCCGGGGTTTTTCCCAGGTTCTTCCTCCACCAATAATACTGGCCACCATGTATACCCTCTTGTGTGACGAAAAATGGCGTTAAACCCTACAATAACAACAACAACAAATGCTTGCATAAGACGGACTTAGGCCTTTCCCATAGCTTATCTTTTAATCTTAATATTTTCTTATGGGATGGGGGTGTCTCATTAGAATAAACAGTTCCTTTTCAAGAAAAAATTTAAGTAAATTTACAATTTCATCGTTTGGTTGATTCGATCTCAATTATCAGACTTTCTACAGGTGGTGAAACCATCAGAATGATTGAGTTTAGAAAAATGGTAATCACTGTTTACTCCAAGTAGAGTACCTTTCTTTAGGTGAATCCCCTCCTCCCCAAAAACCATTTGTATCTTTAACATATGAAAACCATTACGGACACAAGAAGTCCATTTTTACACAGGTTTGTGAATTTTTGGAAGAAGATACAAATACCTTAGTCCTGATTTATTCTGAAGTTGAATTTCCTTTTTGTACAAAAAAACTTTACTTAATGTTCCATGTTCACATGTGACTTCCAATACTTTAGCATCAATTGGTTCTGATCAAAGCTGATAATAATCCTCATTTCATTGTTGCCCCAAATTACACTGATGGCGACATTTCCCTTATCTGCTTTCTTTATTACCAAAGATTTGTTTTGGAATAAATTATGTAATGTCCTAAATTCTTATTTTTTGAGATTTTAAATCTAAATAATATCATCAGGCATGCCTTTGTTTCTGATCTCGTACATGCAATTCCATATATTCTCCAATAAATAAGCTGACTAATGACTGGTTTGGGGTTTTAACTTGGATTCATGGAGCTTATTATTCTGTTTTAGAGTTGCCAAATACATTTAATGAAATTTTACCAATAAATTCTCTTCAAATTTGTTTATATTTGTAGTTATGTTTAGAGAGAACTAAAGACAAAGAGACATAATTATATTCCAAAGAGAATTGTTAGTATTCCCGTATTATTTAGTTCATATAAGTTAGTTCTGAATGTATATCTTCATATTTCCTTTAAAACTTTTGCAGCTACACCTCCGCTAAATTATTGAGGATACAGATCTTTTTTAAATGTTGTTGACTTAAATGCTTACATCAGTAAGTTTAATGTAAGCATGGAATTGTTTACAAATAACACAAGAATTTCATTAGCTGATTCATATTTATTGAGAAACTCATTTTAGTTATCAAAGAAATTTACATAAATGAACTAAATTGTAACATGATCAGAGATGGTGATGTTTATAAAAAAAAACCTGTACAAACTCTCATACAAAATAGCTATCACACATTGATTGTGATAATTATAAAAAACCTGTACAAACTCTCATACAAAATAGCTATCACACATTGATTGTGATAATTATAAAATCCTGTATGAACTCTCATACAAAATATCAAATTTATATTTAATGATATGAAACACCTGTTTGGTAATTATGAAAATACCTCTGTTAAAGACTCTAATGCTGATTTTAAAATTTGACTTATCCATCACATCATGTAAAATTAACAAAATCCATAAAAGATATTAAATATTACCTATGAGATTATGGGTGCAATAAATAAATATGATGGATTAATGAGAAACATGTTGCACAACTCAACAAAGTTTTAGAAAATCATCTAAATGACAAGTATATATATGTACCTGACAACAAATATATCTAGATGTACATGCCTTCGCATACATGCATGTCCCTGCACTTCAGGTGTGTTCTTTTGAATATATTTTGTATGACAAACAACATACATTCCACCTTACTAAAGAACTCTGCAGCAATGAAAGATCAGAAATTGTCATGCACATCTTTGAATACCCAGAGGTAATATTGCATGGGATTTCACAAATACTTCATAGCCAAGTAGAATTGTCAAATTTCTCTTTCTACAAAAATTAAAGAAATTTCACCAAAATCATCCAGATGAAAGTAAAACCTTATTCCCCATCTATATCATCCACATATCAATGTTTTGAATTAAAATTCTTTAAGTGGTACTAGATAAGACATGATTATGAATTTACCAAAATATACCATTTTGACAAACAATAAAACAAATGTTCACCAGGCATGGGTTAGAGGCAAAAGTAAAGCTTTACCGCATATCAAAATGAACAACACGTCTAGCCCACACAGTTTTAATAACTCTACCTGGTACAAGAAACTGAATTCCTAAAATACCACATTCTAACAATTTTTCAATAAAATTCCCTAAATAACAAGGCATAGAAGAAAAGTAAAAGCAAACTGCATCAACACTGAGCTCACATTTATCCTACAGAGTATCAACAAAATCCTCAAAGCAATGTGTGGAAGGAAAAAAAAACTCAATTAAACTAATTACCATTTTGAAACCAAATTTTCAAAAACAAAAATTCTACAAAAATTAATACAAAAAAAAGGAAAAACCTATATTGCACATCTATACCAACCAACTACTTTGCCAACATAGTTGAAATCCAAATCTTCCAATATGGGAGAAGCATTGATACATTAATACATTTCCCCCAAAATAGGCCAGAGGAAAATACTAAAACCTTGTTCCACATCTATACCAACCATATACATGTACCTAGCCAACAAAGTTTCAAATAAAATTCCTCCTAGCAGTGTGAAGAAAAACAATGGCAAGCTTCATTCTCAAAATTACATTTTAAAAATAATTTAACATGTTTTTAAAAATTGGCCCTAAGAACAAGTGAAAATGTAATGTGTATCTGCATCCACCAGATATCCTGTCAACAGTTTAACTGTAATCTTCCAAGAAGTGCAAGATGAGATGCAATAACAAACTTTGTCCTGGATGGTTGCATAGACAGACACACAGAGGGGTAATAACAATTTTCCTGCTTTTCAGAGAAATGCACATATAACAATTTAGTTTCCATCTGCACTATATTCATTTTATGTTTGAGTTCAAGCAAACAGTGCTGACACTGATCATCTGGTATACAATGATGGCAGTTCTGTGTTGCTGCTAATTGTGGTTGGGTAGGCGTTACACTTGAGTGAATATGACATGCACTTTCATTTGTAAAAGTACATGCCATATTGACTGAGGAAGAACGACTTTAAGTAAAATGTTTTATAAAGATATTAAATATATACAATATCCATGAAGAAACAGCAAGGATGACTTTTCCAATGCTGCTGTATGGCAATGTAATTGCATTGTTTGGTTAGGCATATAGAAAATGAATAGATACTGCTATAAAATAACCCCAAAAATGTACTACATCACACCCTCACTATATCACACTTCAATATAATGGAGTTCCTTTATAAGGCAGGCATGATTCTGGATCCTAGCAAAATTACATGTATACATGTAGTGTACTTCATTATAACTCCATAGACAGAGTTATAATGTGGGAATACTGTACAAATATTGCTTACACATTTACCTTCTAAGGAATCATAACATTAGCTGTCTTGTGAATTTCTGACATGAAAGCCATGAAAAAATGAACCACAAAATTTCAGCATTGACATTACTTGTTATAACTGACAATCTAATTGATAAATTTGTAATTATTCGAAAATTGACATTATATCATAAAAACAAAAACTTTGGTTTCAGGTCATGATTAAATTGAAACATTACCAGCTTCTTTCGTATATAAAGTAAATTTCCATGAAAGAGTTGATTACTTTTCTTTACCATATTTTCCCAAAATAATTAATACACACCAATAAGTAAAAAGTACATATGCAGATTAGACATTGTGTATTGATAAGTCAATATGATGTTTACAGAAGGCTGTGCAGATTATATGGATAAATATGGTAAGTGTTCAAACAAAAATTACACTGAGCTTTATGTGTATAGGCCATTGATTTATGTTTCATGTACACAACACCAATGACAATAAAGCTCTGCGACTAAAATTTTTGTTTTACTTTGAATCAGAACATAAAGCTGCAGATCCAAATATGTTGATTTCTCACAAAAGAGAAGATTCCCATCCAAATTGTGGACTTTTATTCTTAAATGTATTAACAAATGTAAATTATCTGCATGTTGTTACAGCCAAGACCCAAACTGCAGTGCTCTCCCTTTGCAATTTACCTACTAACTTTTCAAGTTATGCCTAAAATTAAATGACAAAAATTTGATTACAATCTCTTCAAGCATACATTAACTGCAGCATAGGACTTTAATACTATTTAAAGTACCAGTCTGAAATCTAGTCATGAGTATCATTAAAATCTGAAAATGGGGATTTTGCAATCACAAGAATTGTATGTCAGCTTCTAAATCCTGACATACACACACAAAAAAAACCAATCAAACAAGAATTTTGGTCAACTTCTTGTCAAACCTGTGATTGGCATTATAATTACACAACATTCTGCTTAAGCAGCTGTGCAAGGAAATCTTAGAGAGGAAACCCTCACTAGGAGAACTTGGAGAGGAAACCCTGGCAGGGAAACCATTGCAAACATTCCCAATGGTACAAGCAAATGGGACAACATTTTTACATTGCCACTACCAGCAATAAGGTGATACCTAATGCAGTCTTTACACTGGCATTACAAGCAGTAAGGTAATAACCTAATAGTCTTTACACTGACACTGCCAGCAATAAGGTGATACCTAATGCAGTCTTTACATTGCCACTGCCATCATTATGGTGATACCTAATGCAGTCCTTAGATTGCCACTGTCATCATTATAGTGATACCTAATGCAGTCCTTAGATTTCCAACCTAATGCAGTCCTTACATTGCCACTGCCATCATTATGGTGATACCTAATGCAGTCCATAGATTGCCACTGTCATCATTACAGTGATACCTAATGCAGTCCTTAGATTTCCAACCTAATGCAATCCTTACATTGCCACTGCCATCATTATGGTGATACCTAATGCAGTCCTCAGATTTCCAACCTAATGCAGTCCTTACATTGCCACTGCCATCATTATAAAGATAGCTAATGCAATCCTTACATTGCAACTGCACACAGTAAGGTTATACCTAACACACAATCTTAACATTGCCACAGCCAACAGAAAAGTGATATCTAATGCTATTTTTTTACATTGCCATGCATTCAGAAAGGTGATATGTCTTTTATATTGTGATGCCATCAGAAAGGTGATATGTGTCTTTTATATTGTGATGCCATCAGAAAGGTGATATGTCTTTCATATTGTGATGCCATCAAAAAGGAAATATATCTTTTATACTGCCATGCCATGATATGTCTTTTATATTGCCATGCCATCAGAAAGGAAAGATATGTCTTTTATATTGCCATGCCATCAGTAAGAAAAGATATGTCTTTTATATTGAATGCCATCAGAAAAGAAAAAAGATATGTATTTTATAATGCCATGCCATGAAAAAGGAAATATATGTCTTTTATATTGAATGCCATCAGAAAGGTGATATATGTGTCCATCTGATTCACAAGCATGACTTACTCTTTATTTTTTCATAAACAGATATCAAAGATGATCACTGACTGGACTGGCACCATAGATATAAAACACTCTGAACAAATACACTGTACTTGAACTCAAAAGGTTAACAGATTTAACTGTGGTTTCTTTAATGGTGCATTATAATTCAGTAAGGATGTGAAAAATAGTCAAAGCTAAAGGGATCCTAAATTTTCTCTGATTCCACAAAAATTCTAAACAATTTTATTTAAAGTTATAAAGTCTAGATTTACACAAAGTCTAAAATGTTTGTACATGCTCAAAAAGTTTCATTACTAGCTTCAACAAGTAAAACAAGATGCTCTTAAAGTCTAACATGAACCACTTCTTCAGCATATTTTATCTAATAAATACTATCAAATAACCATGTGAGTCATCTCCAGGATGAAAATAGAGTCCCAAAATGAACGATGTCAAAAGTTGATGTTTGCCCTGTAATCAAGTCACCAAACTGAGGCTTCATTGACCAGCAATTACTTCAATCCTCACTGGCATTTTCCCCCAAATGCTGTCAGTAAGTTTGCAGTGTTTAGTTTGGTTTACTATTAAATAGTTCACACGTCTGCTTCATCATCATCATCGCTCTCAATTGGTGGCTCTAGACCAGTCCTTATTGTTACTTGCACATTACGATTTATACTGACTGCTGGAAAATACACTCCATGCAAGTCTGTAAATGCTATGGGTCCATGAGGTTCATCACCTACAAAATAACTTAACGTATGTTGATCAAGGTCAAGAAGTACACCGACAACACCACCACGGTGAATTCCACCCTCTGTCCGATTGCTGTGTTCATCATGATGGAGAAACCAGCTCCTCTTGTCATCGATGTACATACTCCAACCCTTGTCCTCTTTACCTGGAAAACAAAATCGACTTTCTTTAATTTTGTCTATTTCATGTTAGGATCTTTTAGTTCATGTTTAAATGTTTACAAAACTGAATGCATTAGTATCATAAATTTAATCTGCATAAAAGACATGTAATAAATGTGCCTCCATTAGACCTAGCATCCAGATACACATATAATTGTTGGTACCAGGTATTATACAGACAAAAATATTAGCAAAGTAAATCACAAAATACCTTTTCTTGAGAAAGCAAAACTTTGTGTGCATCAATCATGGGATATGAATACTAATTATTTATGAGCTATAGAACCAGTCTGTGTGTGGTGGAATATAAATATCTAAAACCATGAAGGTCACTGATTGATGCATAATAATTACTGTTAAAATTAATGCAATGTTTTCATCAGAAGTCTATGCATGGGTAAATTTTATGCAATAGCAGACCTGAACTTAGAACAATTTGCATTTTATTGCTGTTAGTGTAGAGATACTTCTGGGTGTAAATTGGGAGATATCACTGGGAAAGAGTTTATAGTTGGAACTTACATGGGAATTTGTCAAAAACCAGCCTTGCAACGTATCATATTCATCATTTTACAAGTTTACTCTGAGACAAATCAGTTATAGGATGTAAGTATTCTTTTTGCTTGTCTAACAATGGAAGTACAGTAACTTTGCAGGAGATTACCATTTCAATCTATGGGAATTTAAGTAGTTTTCTAAGCAAGCATACTTTTAAAAATAGCAGATTTACTATGCTGTCTGCAGTTTAATGCAAGCAGTACAAGGGTAAATATAGTAACTATTAAATAAATAAATTGGAACAAAGAGCCTTGTATGTGAAATCCACTGATTTTGTCTCATACATGAGATCTTGTGCAGGCCATGGATTTTTACTTTACAAATGAGATCATGTGCAGGCCACAGAGTATTGCCTCATAAATGAGATCATGTGCAGGCCATAGATTTTTGCCTCATAAATGAGATCATGTGCAGGCCATAGATTTTTGCCTCATAAATGAGATCATAGCAATTTGTAAGTGCAGTTTTTTTCTTTTTGTTGTCTAACTGCACACAGTACAGTATATACTGGCTTAAAACACAAGTTTAACTGCAAACTGCACAGACCTAGATCAATCATCGTATAATGCACTTAACAGATCTGGGTTTGTGTTGTCAGGAGTATTCAGTAAAACAAACACCATAGACCCTATTTTGCATGTGCATTATGCTACAGCAGATCTAGATCTTTTTTGTTTGCAGTTTGTCTAGACTTATAAGGGAGTATATACGGTATCAGACTGGTTACTAATTGCAATAAAACTAGCATTAAAATACATGGTATAGCAGACAATATTTGATGAATGAATGAACTGAAATTAAGAAGTGCTTTTATGATTAAAACACATCCCAAATACATGCATCATCTATGCTTGCTTTTAAGGTGAGTCAAACTGTAAACATCAAAGATTCTAATCTACTGTAGCATAATGTGCCTGCAGATCAGGGTCTATGTTGTTTGTTTTATTGATTACTCCTAACAAGTTGCACAGAACCAGATATGCTGGTACGTAATGCATCTGCAGATCTGGGCATTTGCAGTTTGCAGTTGGACTTGGTCTTTTAAGCAAATATATATATATAGTATACTGATTATATGTTACAATACATCAATATGTACTGAAAATTATGACATTTTCTTTGTGATGCAATTTATCATATCATGTCCTCAATAATGTGATACTCACAACTTGATTTTAAAATATTGTGTTCAATTAGTAAAATTATAGGTTGCAAATATGTATGTGCACCTTTTGCTCATTTCCAGTTATTTATATCATTAATTGCATAATTACGTAACTAAAGTGGTGATAGACCCCTCGATACGGATGCATCTTTAAGTCCTGAAACTTTTATACAGTTTCACATTTTATGAATATTTAGGAAGAGTTCAGATCAAAGCCTGTGGTAAAGAGGAAATATTTCAGTACTTCACTTTTCTGTTTCTAAGATAATATATACTGTTGACCTAATTGCAGCTTACTTTGAAACAAATCTGGCTTTATGCTTATAAATGTGTTGGGCAACCCATTTGACACATACAGGTGTGACCCTTCAATAACAACCATAGAACCCTCTGTTAATTACCAATAGTGATAAAAGATCTGATACAGAGGTGAACCAAATTTATATAAACAGACATTCTTTGGGGCATTATGGCCTATGCCTATAGATGATAGCTCATACACCATATATGTCTACATAAAGACAAATACACAACTGTCTGTTTAATACATGCTAAATAATTATATTAAAAAATTAGTAAATGTTATCATGAAACCATTTTCGAAAATTTATTTGTCCTAACTTTCTGACTTGACTATAGTCATGAACATGTGTTGTTCTAGATACATTGTTGTACAGTACATCTCCACTCAACACTCATTATCTTAAGGCAATATCCATGATGCACAGATCCCCTTAATAATTTATAATACTTCACCAGAAATTGCTTTTAAAAAAAACAAAACATGGATTGTCATTATATGTTTGCTTGGTGATTAACAGCTGAACAACACATGAAAGGTACACAGGGCCAAGACAGTTGGAGTTTAGTGTCTTGCCCAATGTCTGACCCACATGGTATATGATGGATTCCATCCAAATCACCATTTTGGTCATGAACTTCTGAGCCATTGCAGGACTATTGGTACTAATTCAGTTCCCTTAGTAAATCTATGCAAACACCATAATTAAAAATTCAATAACTTTAAATTTCTGAGTGCTCATGATCAAACCTGTATTTATCAGTATAGATGAAACCTGGATGTCAGCTTCTGTGTATAGAAAAGAACATGAGTTGTGGCATTTTCTGGACCTGCATGTGTCTGAACTATGTACTTTCAATTCCACACAAAAGAGTCATGTGCTAATTTTAGTAACAAGTGTTCCAAACTCAAGACTGTTAAAGAACTGAAATTCCATTAATAAAACAATGTCTCTTAATTTTTTTTCACTTACAACTAGGATAATCTCTCAAAAGATTCTTTTCCTAAAACAAACCTTATATTATTAACCAATCCTGACCAGCCAAACCCATATATACTTTTTTTATGTTGACCCATTTCCAGGTACAAGGTGACCGATAATACATGTAAAGGTGAAACCACATAACTCCCCCTTTGCCTCTGTCAAAAATGCAGATTTAACCTGTAGTACATAAGAATGACAATCAAATGTGACATCAATTATTTGTAGACACATTTAAGGGAGATGTCCTTTGAATTCCATGGAAATATTGCTCTTCCAAGAAGAAATATGTCTCTAAAGATTATCTTGAAACTTTAATTCAAATGGATCTGATCTTAGTTTCATGGGTATAATACTATAACAACCTTCATTAGAAAAACCCTTAAAATAAGGCCCATTAGAGAGTGATCACTTGTTCATGAGTTTCTTCTCTTTGTATATTATTTATTGGCCATATTTCTGGATCAACTTTACAATCTTATGTGGGAAATTATATTTGAAGAATCTTCATTCTAAATTCTGACAGTAATTAAAATTTCAATTGTGAAGTCATCAAATGCAAATTGCACTTTCATCACCAAGGAATAAACAATATTATAAGAGAATTTCAAGAATTTGGCAATCCTTTCAAAACAACTTTTCTTCCAACAAAATAGGTCATTGAGATAACCTAAGCAATTGTGCATGAGGGGAAATAATTCTTAAAAAGTGCTAAAGGTTAACTATCTATTCTATTTTGGGGTCAAACTACATCATGTCCTCCTAATTGTGTGCCAGCTACAAGATGGGAGTGGTGCTGAGTGGTGATATTATCACAAGTAACAGGTTGAATGCTTCCCTGTGCCAATCTGAGCATTGAGCTAAAGCCCTGATGCAATTTACAGCAATTAGGGAATCAGAATGTCTTATGCTAATGTCACTTGCCAAATGATTGGAAACAGTTTGTCTGCAAAATAATTCTGAATTACTTAAATTTGGAGTTTTCACAGTGTAACTCTTCCTTAGTATGTGTAAAAGTAATTCCAGCAAACCTGATAAACTATCTAAAGACAATTTAATCTGTAAACGAGCTGTATTGTTACTCTAAGACAAAGATTAACTGCTCATCCATATTTTACATTATTAAGAAGAGTCTCTTGAAGGAACTGATACCCTAATGGTCAAAAAATATTCCTGGAATTCAAGATAAGACCATTTGTTCCTTTCAACTGCTGAGTGTTGATATCAATTCTCATATTCTTCAGTAATAACAAGATTTTAAAAATAGCTGCTGTTGTTCACATAACTGATGTAAGTGTGGCATCATTTTCATACAGTAAATATCATTTGAAGTCTTTTGGTGAAAACCCATTGTAATGATGGTCATCGATTCTTGTGGAATAGTTACAAGATTTTTTTTAAAACCCAGTTGGTATGGCAACCATACTGGATGTACAACTGACACTATTTCATTTATGACCAATGATTTGCCCTTTGAGAATAGAGAAAACAAGATTTTCAAGATGGCCACATACACATCAGATCAGCACCATTTTAATTTAGGATCAACAATATATGTTTTTGTGTAAACCTCATACTAACATGAGTATTTATTCAGTTGTGGTGATAAAAAAAATAAGATTGCACTGCGGCAACTATTATAGACATCAAATCAGCAAAATTTCAATTTAAGATCAAACAGATTATTATACTTCTTTGGTGAAAATGCCATGTCTATTATAGCTTTCCTTTTAGGTGAAGCAGTAACAATAATTTCAATATGGCTGTTGTGGTGGCCATATTAGACATCATAATGGCATCATTTTCATTCAGGACCAAGCCTTTCCGTGAATGCCTTATGTCGATACGACTTTCTGTTTTTAAGATGGCTGCCATGACGGCATATCAGCTGTCAAATCTGCAGCATTTTGGTTCAAGACCAGCTAGATATTATAGAAAGTCTTTCAAAGAAAATTCCATGTTTGATATGATCATTAATAAAGAAGTTGTAAGTGATAAAATGATTTTTAAACTGGCTGCCATATTGATTTGGGACTAACTAGACATTATAAGAGCTTTACTAGTGGAAACCCAGTGCTGGTGTGACTATCCATTCAGAAAATATAGTTAAATTTCAAGGTGGACACAGTTGCTGCCCTGTCAGATGTCAAAGCGGCACCATTTTCATCGAATACCTATTCGACCATGGAATGAATTTTTGTAAAATTTCAAGGCAATCCTCCAAGTAGTTTAGGAGTAGTGATAATAAACTTTTGCTAATGGACATAAGCTCATCTGGTCTATGGCTAAAAGAGCTATCACAAAAAAAATCTTGAAAAGAACAGCAAATACTTGTAACAGCAAAAGTTGGAACATATTTTCATGTAATAATCCAATGCCCCATTTATTTACTATAGAGAAGATAAGATAAGATAAGAAGATAAGAATTCTTTATTTCAGACTTCAAAGTCCATATATAGCACAGACACCTAAAGAACTGTCTTTCTATATTACTGTATTGTTGCTGGACTCGTGCACGTCAAGAATACAAGAAAACTATTTAACATATTTTTGGGGTTTACTTTTACCAAATCATCGTGAACAAGAATCAGAGCAGGTCTTTATGAGAATAAAAGGTAAATTTAGATGGATTAGAAAATCTGTATATCATTAAAGTTATTCATAATTCAAGAGAGGAACTATTGGTGAATCAGTATGTCCTTCTTGTGTGCTTTCACAATATTTTTTAGATATTACAGAACAATGTTCTGAAATTTATTTCTTAAGGTTATAAAACTATTTGCAATTATACAAATTCCACTTCATATTTTACAAGATTTGTGAAGTTATGAAAACTGAAAATCTGTTGGATAATGAATAAACATCCTTCACACTTCTTCAGTATACTGAAAAATGATTAAATGTGTTGCTGTTTTTTAAAAATGTGAATAGAACATACCAACGGTGGTGGGGTGTTGTTACTGTGCTAAAGACATAATAAACAAATGGAAATGTCTAATACTTAGATAACTGGTAAATTAAACAGACAGTATGTAACGGCCAGGTGGTTCTTGTTCAATTTCATCAAAGGTATTGACAGATCAGAAGGATGCAGCCCTTGAGGCTGAAAGAGTTAGGTGGCAGTGCCCTGAGTTTATTATCATGTCACCCAGTAAATGAAGCAGAGTGTGTGTATTTGAAGGGGGAAGAGGTGCCCTGGATCCCCTGTTTATTATCACCATCATCATGTTTGGGAATGTCTTTCCTCTCTTGACATACTCTGACATCTTGTTTTATTCTGCTGCTGCATCAGTACCACACACATCACCACAGGTGTGTTAATAGTATCCAGAAAGTGTTAATGACATCTATCATCAGACTGTATGGCACCATGAATATAGATAAATCTCAATTCAAAAAAATTGCCAAGGCATTTCTGTACAAGTTACATTAAACATTCTGCTTTTCAAACTGAGTATGCTTTAAATTTACATGAAACCACCCCTACAGATTAGGGTTTTCAAATAAGTAAGTAATAACTAAAACTTTGTTTTCATGACTTTGCTAGTTTATCAAATTCTGGAAAAGTTGACGTAAAACTTTGACACAAATGTGGGTATTTTATGTTGAGAACTTTTCAGGCAAACTTATAATGGCTAGCCTTGTGTGATCAATATCTATCCCTCATAAATATTTACAAATTTTGGACAGAGTTCAATAAAGTGAAAGAACTTGTTACATGAGAAACTACAAGGGGTAAGGACAAATGGGTACACTAATGGAAAACTTCTATACATAAGGTAATTAGTATATATAGACACATCATTGCCTCTGTTGGTGGCATATACAAACTGACCCCCAAGTACCAAAGAATAACACTTCACTTTGATCTTAACTATTTTTGTTTGTCTGCTGAGAGTTTAGGTGTAGATTTCATGAAATATTAGAGTGGCCTTGTCAATCATATACATTTCATAGTGTCATACATGAGTAGGTTTTGTTTATTATGACCTTAACATACTACAGAGATAGTACAGTGCAGTCAAATAATATCTGTAAAGAATTGTTAACACATGAAGGCTCAATTCCATAGTTTTGCATCATAAGGCATTGACCTTGTCATCAAATTTCATGACAGACCTAAATATGTGTATTTGAGAACTGAGGGGTGCAAGTTCTTGAAGGCATTCAATGCACACTGAAAAGAAAAACTGCAACCAAAAGTCAAACATGTGAATCTGAGACCAGATTTGTATAAAAGGCAAAATTTCCTGGTTCCAGAAATGGAGATTGTGTCCAAAATTTACATTTCCTCTTGTCAGATCAAAAACACCACACTGGGGTAAGTTTAAGATTTAAGAAAACGGGGCCTGGAGGTGAAAATCATGGGTCCAATAAGCAAAAATAAAAAGTTTTATTCTTACCCATTTGCTCATGTGTGGCAAAACAGCCAATTCGCTTCTATATATTAAAGTCTGACACTTGAATTTTGACTGTTTAAATAATCTCTCTGACATACAGAAAGTAATATGCGTAATTAATTAATTTACTTATTAATAGTTTTGTTACCTAGCATTGAAAACTTGTCCACATCAAATCTCGCAATTCCTATTGCAGGGTCTGAGCTGTTTTCATAGCGATCAATCTGAACTTCCCAGTAGTGAATGCCCTTGGAAAAACCAACACCACCTAGGATAACCCGGTGATCGAAGTTATTGCAGGTAGCTGTCAGGTTGTTGTTGGTGAAGATGATGTCAGAGGGTGCTGAGAGTGGATCAAATGTGAACCAGGCAACTGGAAAAGAATGAAAGAACAATAAAATAATTATAAAACATTAATACATATATTATGAATAAAATTTTCAGAGATATTAGATGTCTTGCTAAATTTGCAAAAATGTTACACAAGTGAAAACTGTAATTGAGAGTACAGCACAGGACACTATTAATTTACCTCACTACACCTATGGAAACCGAAAATATTCAAGCAAATAACCATCATACCTACTGGCCCACCTACAAAATCTTATTAGAAAACCTCATTTCAATTATATTCATTTCTTCTATGCTTCTTCAATACAGAAGACCCCCCCACCCATTATTCTCATTTCTGATTAGTTATGAAAAACCATTAAATGAAACTGTTGAATTGTTTAGAATAAATAGTATTAAATGAAACTGTCAGTTAGTTATCAGAAATTACATTAAATAACAATTACAAAAATGATTTTTACTTAAAACTGGATTCAAGAAACTTTACACGTGGCTATGTGAATCCATGCACTTCAACTACTGGTAATTTCAGGACCTATACTTAATGTACTTCAACTACTGGTCATTTCAGGGCCTTGATGCACTTCAACTACTGGTCACTATGGGACCTAAACTTGATGCACTTCAACTACTGGTCATTTCAGGACCTTGATGCATTTCAACTACTGGTCATTTCAGGACCTTGATGCACTTCAACTACTGGTCATTTCAGGACCCTGATGCACTTCAGCTACTGGTCATTTCAGGACCTTGATGCACTTCAACTACTGGTCATTTAAGGACCTTGATGCACTTCAACTACTGGTCATTTCAGGACCTACACTTAATGTACTTCAACTGCTGGTCATTTCAGGACCTTGATGCACTTCAGCTACTGGCCATTTCATGACCTACACTTAATATATGTCAACAGCTGGTCATTTCAGGACCTTGATGCACTTCAACTACTGGTCATTTCAGGACCTTGATGCACTTCAGCTACTAGTCATTTCAGGACCCTGATGCACTTCAGCTACTGGTTATTTCAGGACATAAACATCTTGCAAATAATGCTATCTTGATTACTGCAAAAGAATGTTCCAGTGATGATAATATGCTGCAGAAGGCCATGTGATGAAAGACAGTAGCCATGTGATGAAAGTAGTCATGTCATGTAAGACAGTAATGTCATGAAAGACAGTAGTCATGTGATGAAAGACAGTAGTCATGTGATGAAAGTAGTCATGTCACATAAGACAGTAATGTCATGAAAGACAGTGGTCATGTCATGTAAGACAGTAGTTATGTCATGAAAGACAGTAATCATGTGATGAAAGGCAGAAGTCATGTGATGTAAGACTGTGATACTGGAATGTGAAAACATGTACTCCACCACTGCTGAAATGGTGTAAAAAAAAAATCTTCACTTACTGTATCATTTATTGTACCACTAGAATTAACTTATTATGTACCAGGCACTGAGATCAAACAGTCCAAGCATTGATCAAACAACCTAACTATAACAATTTTACAATCACAGACCCCCCTTGTCATTACCTCATTACCTAGTAATTTACTCTGACAAGTGATTTCAAATTAGTGTCATTGTTTTTATCCCCCAAGGATTTAGCACAATTTTTATGACTTAAAATAGACCCACACAAGTTATGAATAGCTTCTAGTCCCAGACATCTTGACGACACTGAATTATCACATGATCACCAAGTTTTCTCCCCTCTGATGTGCCATTCTTTTCAATCAATAACACAATGCCAATAAAGGGAAGGGAATGGTTGAAAGTTTTCTGTTGTATTGATCCATATACTTTTAAAACTTGTTATAAGATTTCAATTGAATTTGTGCTTAAATCAGCCATGAAATGCCTTTGCACTATCCCATATATTGCTCTTTAACTTGTCCATACAATACATGCAAAAATTACCATCAAATTAAACATTTTACAATAACTTTCAATGGTTCAGACTTTCTGAAATATTAGCATAGATCCTATGGGGCTTTTATGGAACTTTCAGATTTGGACAAGGGACATGCAGATTTTTTATTTCAAGAATTAACTAAAGCTACTTTGAGAAATCTCGAAGTTCATTGCTTTGGACAGGATAGTAATATTTATAATTGCTTGCAAGTTTAGTCAAACTACAACAACAAAATCCCAACATACCAAGGTATAATGCACCTGCAGATAAGCTTCAATGTTGTTTATTGAACCAACTACTTCTAACAAACTGTGCACCAGCAGATCTGGGTCTGTGCAGTTTATATTTGGACTCTTGTATGTGAGTATATATGGTACATTATGGGATCTTTCCAGTGATTCATGTTCACAAATAATGTAACATATGTAGCAGACCAATGAGTAAATATGTTATGACTATCATTTTTTGCCATTTATTAGGGAAGGAGGGAAATGCTTTAGAAAACCTTCCACATTTACTTTTGGAAATGAATTACATGTACCGGTACTTGAAAATCTTGTACCACATTTATCAGTGTCTATCACAAACACATTGATGCTAGATTTGAATATGTACTGTTCACTCTGATAATAATTTCAAAGTGCCATTAAAATGCATCAAACAACAAAAGCAACAGACAACTTGATGAGAACCTGTCTCTGTAGGGGAGGGGGAGGAGGAGGGGGAGGGATGCAACTTCAGATTTGGGCCTCTGCTATAGAACATTATGTACTGGGGCATGCAACATCAATTCCAGGTCAATGCAGCAGAATTTCATTTCCTGATGCATACAAAGTCTGTCTGTCTCTCTCTCTCTCAAAACTATCCAGTATACAAGTATATGTCAGTTTTTGCTTTTCTAACTATATACACATTCTAACTTTCTCTTTTCTTTTCATCTACATATCTGCCTAAATATAGCATTTACATATATCTTTTTTGGTAGCTTCAATTACTGACATATGATTTTAGGATGCAAATAAATATTAAAAGAAAACAAGCTCTTTAATTTTAAAAAAAAAACCAACTGATTCTTCTGTATATATCATGTCAAGCATACAAATGATTTCATCCTAGTGCATTAGTATCACTGCTTCTTGGATTGTAGACACATCCCTAAACAAAAGCCAATGGTCAGACACATCCCTAAACAAAAGCCAATGGTCAATGTGGTCTTACAAAACCATTATGGCAAATTTATGCTTATTAAGGTTTGTATGGTACCAAATATTGAGACATATTTTAAATTCTGCGTGAGATGAAAACATGTCTGTCCCAGTAATTCCAATTTGTAACATGTCTAATTTCCTAGAATTGTGCCCCTTTCTGGAAATCTGCAAATCTCAATGAAGAAATTAATGCATGAAACTTCAGTCAATTTCCTAATTTTCTTTGTAAAATTAATGTCAGTAACTCATAATTGTGATGGTATCCTTCAATAATGTAAGTCCCACTTCTACAGCTGTACCTTTGCATTCAATGGATGTTTAACTGCTGTTACAGAATTCTAAGCTGAAAGTCTTCAACCTCCAGAAAAATTCTAAACATTAAGAGCAGTGTTTAGCTGATAAAAATCAAAGACTGACATGAGGAAAATTGGGAGCAACTTGAAATCCACCTCCCTAAAATCTTAAAGTCCAAAATGTTAACAAAATCTAGGTCTCGTGAAAAATGTGCTCCTGAAATGCTAATTTTTACTGAAGAAAAAAAGAATCAAGACCAAACTGTCTGATAATGTATTACATGAATACTCAATACATGGCAACAAATCTAATCTATTTGTGGCATTGGCAGCCATGTGGCCCAAGGGTACAAGTACATTTTTTGGTGTCAATTAATTACTAAAAGTTGATGTGTGATATTACAGATTTCCTTTGGCCTTTAGTTTTGTCAAAGGGTTAAGTGGTAATTAGATAGCCTCCTCAAAAAAAAAAAATTAGTTTCACACAATTCTGAGAAAGATAAATCATAGCAAAGGCACCCACTGGATTGTATTCAAAAATCAATACAAGGTATAATGAGCATGATGTGAAAATTTCACACACACTGCAAAATAAGCATGATTCAAAAAAATTCCATGCAACTAAATTCTTGAGGTTAATGAGGACACTTCAAATTTTCAAACCTGGAATAAAAAATGACAAAATTATACAAAAATTCCATGTTAAGACAAACACTTGGCAAAGTGGGATACAAAATTCCATGCAAGTTATGACACAAGAGAATTATTCTTATCATTTTAATGGGGAAAAAACTATCAATTACTGAAGTAAAGGAAGACATTGCCTGACAATTCCAAACAAGCATTACAAAATCCACACATGGAATCAAAGAAGCAAGTGTAATTATAAGCGTGTTTGAAATTCCAAACAAAAGTATAGTTTACAATTTAAATGCCAAAAAAAAAAAAACAAGCTTTAAGTCCAAAAATGACAGTCATAAATTAATGTTGATCTAATTTTGGCATGGTAGTAAAAAAAAAAGTCACCCATTTTACATATCTATAATGTAGTAAACATGTATTTACAGTCAAATTCATTAGACCAGCCCATCTGAATACTGGTTTCACTTCAGACTGGTCACTTATTTTGGTCCCAACTGAACCAATCTAGTACAGTACTGATCAAATCTCCTGAAACTAGCCACCTCCATAAACTGGTGTCGACTTGAGGCCTCACCGTCTCAGTAGTGTTTATTTTAAAAGAGTTTTCTGAATTTAGGAATACTCTGCAAATAGCTATCAATGCAATTTTTTCCCCCTCACTTTTAAGAGATACTCTCTCTCTCTCTCTCTCTCTCTCTCTCTCTCACATTATGTTTAAGTGCACTTGTCTTATAAACAGGTGACCTTTTTGGAATAAAAATGAAACTTTATTTCATTTTTTGGAAAATTTCCCCCCGAAATAACAGAATGGACATCTGCCCCATAACCCTCGCCAAGATGTTGCAATTTAAAGACAAAGTTCAAACAAGAGCCATAACTCTGTAAATTTTGGTGAGAAAAAGATTACAATCAAACCTGATGAACATCTTTACACCTAATTTTATGCCAACACACAAAATTATTCAAAAGTTTCTGAATGGAAACTGAAGTTTGAAAGTTCTAAGTAAAATAGGAGCCATAACAGCATCAAATTTTATTGGGAAAATAGCCAAAAAATAAGATATAGACATTCAAAAATGAATGAAGCCCATGACGACATTCAACACTTTCAGTCAAATAGGAACCATAACAGTGTAAACTTTTGACAGTAAACATTGAAAAATGAAACTGCACACAGTTTGTCTAACCATACAGGCTGATATTAAATTTAGTTTATTTTCTAACATCCTCCAAAAATTCTTATTCTGAAATCAAAGTGGAAAGTCAAAAAAAAACACAAAAACAACAATAACTAGAACTCTTAAAGTTTGCAATTAAACATTGTTAAAAAGCAAAACAACCTCAACCTAGGTCTTTATGATGTAAAGCCTTGTAACACAAATTTTGTTACAATCCATCAAATCATTCCCATCTACTATGCAGAAAATAAAGTTTTTTAAGTTGGTCAATTTGATTTCAAGCCATAAAATTCTTCAAACATTATTAGGTGGAAATGCAATCTGTGATGCATCTTCATTGCATAGCTGACATACATGGGCTTCATTATATGTTACCTCCATAATATACTGCTAAGTAAAACAAAGACCATTTCACTTTCATCTAAAATAGTCGAGTGCATTACAATTACAGACAAATTAAATTACTTATTTTTTTCCTCCACTTTTTGGTGTCAAATTTCATTCTGAATCAGAAAATTCCCTGTATAATCAGGGCGGTATGTCATGCATGATAGCAAAGCATAAAGAACAACAATGAAGCAAATGGATGTATATCATCAATAAGGACCCTGCAACTTATGAAATTCCATGCAATCTGATTTCATGCAAAACAAAATGGGAACAAACAATTAGGGGTGGAGTTGATAAAATGAAAAATAAAAACATAATACAACAAGGCAATTAATGAAAAATAAACACACAGGGATATCTAAATTGATAGAAGCAATGGGATTCTATGTGGCTTGACTTGGTAGTGTGACAGAGTTTGCCATTCAAGAAAAGAAAAGACTTCCCTACCTCGCCTTCGGCTAAGTAAAGAACTGTTTTTCCTTTTCTGAAGAGGGAAACTCCATCCCAATGTCAAGCCATGGGGGATCGTCACCATGTCATGATCATCACAATCATCATCATCAAACTTGTCTGAAACTAGAGCAATCAAATCTTTTTAAAATGATCATTAAATAGCAATCGCTTCACTGCACATATTCAACATTTTTATTAGACTTTCTTACCACTAACCTCTGAAAAGAAATATAGTAAAATTTGAATCAGACATTTTTATCACTAACCTTTGAGAAGAAATTTAGTAACATTATACGGTAATCTGTTGAGAGAAAAATTAAAACACAGCAACTTTAAAGTAGGAAATAATCAAACTTTTATTTTTAAGTGTACATCCATGTCAGCTCATATAAACCATGAACCCAACTGTAACTTAATGGCTCAGTGGGAAATAAGTTTTGTGCAAGGAGGATCTGGGACCATGAAACATTCCAAGTTACATTAGGCTGAAAAAAGTGTGAAAAATGTAATGTTTGTAAATTAAATAGTGTTTATACAACTGCTCTGAATGGCCAGACAGACCTACAGAATTGCAGACACAGGGAAAACAATATACAACTTTCTGATATCAAAATGTGTCATGACAAATGCCGACATGCATCATGATACCGTATTGTTCCCTGCAACACTGATATAAAGAATGACAGTTTAACAAAAATAATTTTTACACAAATTGTCCACAAATTCGGCATGTTTGGAGTTAGAGGCAATTGTGACAGATTTTATCCTCCAAGACTAGCACTGGATAACAGCAAATGTCAGAGTAAAACTAAATGTGTTCAAGTAAATCACCCCTAATTTTATTAAATCCTTATCCAGCATGTTAAGATACCTTATTAATGAAGAGTAATTTATATTATCTTTTACGGCACACATCTGAATTAAACTGGACAGAATCAAATTTGTAGGATTTGCATAAGGATACCTTATCAGAACAGAATATTGTGTGAAAATCTCATAAGCTGTACAAATAAATTCCTGAAGAAGGCTGATATGTGTCTTATCAATGAGCAGAATTGCACTTGTCAAAACTGTATTGAGTTTTTACAGGTACATGCCCAGGTGAACATTCTGTGGACTGGAATTGCAAGATAATAATCTCCAACATCCTGTCAACATAACATCAGGATTACCTATTTTAATTCTCACACAATCCAGATAATTTGATCCTTTTATTTCCCTCTTGGTACTTTTTGTATTTGAATTTGTGTACTTCAGATTTTACAGCTAAAGATGGAAATTCCCTCATGAACTGGTGGTCTATTATACAGTTTTCACATAGCTATTATACAGTTTTCACTTAGCAATTCTTGAGTGTATTACTAGATTAAATTCCAAATGTTGCAAAGTTTTCTAATTTTTCCTACATTCATCTTTATTTGAAACTAATATAATTAAAAAGTCAACTTTTTCTGTCGGGTGTAAATGACAAATATTATCAAAATGATAGGGAGTCCCACAACACTTCAGCATATCTTAAGACAAACCATATGTACTCACTTATAAGTCAATTCAAACTGCAAATTGCACACAGACCCAGATCTGCCATCACATAATGAAAGAGCAGATCTGGGTTTGTGTAGATTAGTAATAAGTAGAACGAATATTACAGACCCTAAGACCTTTATGTGACAGCAGACTCTAGTCAATGTTATTTGCAGTTGGACTATATGTTAGTAAATATATTATTTATATTTTCAATGCAAGAACTATACCATATGTTGAAGCTACGTGTACATGTATATAAAATAGTGAACAATGATGCCCATTGATGGCTTGGAAGATATGTTTTTGAGATTTAGCTAAGAGAATGTAAATAATTTCTGTTTCTTTATCCAACAATTTACATCTTGATACCTTGGAACTACTGACAATAGGTTACCATAATGAAAACCACCAATAATGGTATGATACTGTGATTGGCATTTAATTTGTATAATAATAGGAAAAGAAAAGGTTAAGCAGTTCAGACAGTTCAGTAGTGGAGTTAGCAAAAACAAAAGCAAAATTTTTGAGATCACTTTTCCTGGGGAAAAAAATCAAAAGAAAAATTGATTTTTGATTAATTTCTACACAACGTAGGGTAATCAAGTCCATTGTAGATGATATTATAGCTGCAGTTATTACATATTTTACATGTATTTGTCAAACTAATTCTTGCAAACAAACATACAATACGAGGACTTCCTCATTTAAAAAATATTTCAAATGAGAAGATACACTTTTAGAGCAAACACAAAAAATATTATTCCTACTGCTATTTCTGACAAACCTCCACAAAAATATTCAAAATATTTCTATTTGCTCAAAGCTTCTGACCCCTACATAAACATCTTTCACTAATTTACACTCTTCAATTAGACATAAATTGGGAAGTTCAAATTTGTATTTCAGTTAATTGTGATGAATTCCTCCTCTCAAATTTCACACCCATTTAAACATAACCCTAGGCAAAATGGGATCATTATTAATGGTTGAAATGAATTTCAATATCATCAAATTATTCAAATGTTTGAGGGGCAAAACGTTTCTGACAAATTATCTTTGTGTTCATGCTTATTGGCAAATCTTGTTAAATGCAGAAATGATGGAAATAACTTTTTGAATAAAAAAACAAAACAAAACAAATTTCATCCAGTACTGAGTTGATTTGCTCTTGGCACTTTTGTACCACTGTGTGCAATTTTCAATTTGGTGTTTTTCAACTTAAATCCATGACTTTCAATTCAGGAATCTTTTGTTAAAGCAACCAAAGATCTTGTGGCAGCTTCTGTTTGTCCTGAAGGTTAGAAATTTGCATTTCAATAAGAGAACAATATATACCCACTTATAAATCCCAACTGCAAACAGTAAAGAACTAGATCTGCCATGTGCATTCAGATTAGGATCCACGCTGTTTGATTCTGCTGATTTCTCCTAACAAATTGAACAGACCAAGATCTGCAGATTATGTGCAGGTATATCTGGGTCTGTTTAGTGTGCAGCTGGTTTCCTTTTATAAGCAAGTATATACATTATGTACCTGTAGTTCATCACAACAATACCTGTGAACTAGACCACATTACACCAAGCCTTTGTGGTTTTTGACTGTATTACATTGCACCATTTGATACAGAAAACCAGAAATTATTCATCGATAAAACTAGGAAGAAATTGATCATCTATTCTTGTGTGGTCTGACAATATTTCTAAGTAAATGCTAAAATCATGATCAATTTATTTCTTTGGATTCATTTTTATTTGAATAACTATTTGTAATTAAGATTAATGAAGTCATGAAGCTTGAAAAGTGATTGCATATTATGCACCAATGTCCTTCACTTCCAAGTGGCCATTCATGCATTGGTTTTTATGTTGAATACTAAACTGAGGACTGAGTGTGATATAAGTAATCTCATTTTCTATGTTCTTAATCAGCATAAATGCAAGTTAGAAAAGTTTTTTTTGACATCTTGGGTCAGTCACAGGTACATTTCTAAAAGTAACTTGTGATGATGTACACGGTGAATTATTCATTGTTCCATGCTAGAGATCAGAATGCAGAATGTAGAAGAGTGAATTGTGAAAGATAGCAACATCAATGAGTAAAACTTGTCACATTAAACATTACAAGTAACAATTAACATTTACATATAGGTTAGGTCCACAATAAATCACTAACGTTTGATGGTGTAATCTCTCTGATTTGGGGCATGATTGATTTTTAACTAGAATCCATTCAGATAAGGGTCAGACAAATGCAGAGGCAAGGTAAATTGGTTAAGTAGAAGAAAAATGACAAAGTGGAGACAAGCCAGAGATAATTTTGGGCTGTTTGAAATAAGTGTCAAAAAATAGATTTTCCAGTGATAGCTATTAAGAAAGTGTGAAAATATGAGGTGTTACTAAAACTTGGATAGGCATGGGCTAATTTTTGGGTTGTTAGATAAAGTTAATCCTGACTGGCTAAGCTAACTAGGGTGGGGGTGTCCAGATAAAATTTAATGTTTTAAGTAATTTCCCTCATGAAATTAGTCTAAGTTTCTGTGGGAAGCCAAGAAATTTACTCCAAAATTAGTAGAAAATACTTTCTCATTAAAGTTGTCCAAGGAATCGGTGTCTGGAAGTTGTGGAACATGGAACTTAAAGGAACAAAGAGATATTGCTGCATAGGAAAAGTGAGTCTTGGAAAGCACAAAGTTTGTTTTTATTTGTTTTACTTGGTTTATTTTTAATTCATAAATTAACTTTCCTTGAGTTTTGATGTCAAATGTTTGCATTCAATGGTCTTGAATGTTATACGACTCACTTATTCTAATAATTAATTCCTTGCTATGAATTTGTTCAAATTTACAAGTTTGTATGTAATAAAAATTATGTATTCTAGGAATTCCATACAATACAGTAAAAACTGTTATGAGCAACCTCTGCTATGAGTGACCACCTGTCATTTCTAACCATAATTGTAATGCATGGATCCATTTGATTAGGTACACAAACATTCTGACATGAGTGACCACCTGCTGACACAACCAGTGATCATGAAGACTTGACAAAATATGCATTTCAACACTGCTATGAACGACTTCATTGTAAAAATGACAATAAATTCCACCGAACTTTATCTGATCTCTGTAACAATGACTGCTCATACTGTTTTAAAAACAATAGGCTGGCTGCAGATATCTTAAATTCTGTATGTATGCTTAAAAGTGTTTTATAGTTTCTGACATGTAGATCAATCGCTAGTCTGGTTCCCTGCTTCATATGCTCCCTGCGCTTTTCTCAGTTATTTGTCTAGTCGAGAGCAACACAGAGATGTAAATTTTATGGTAATAGGGTTGTGTGTATACTCTGTCAGGCATCAAATTAACCCATATTAGCTAAATTTATGTTGAATTATAGCAACTTTGAGAATTATTGTAGGATCAAAAAAGTAAAAAAAAAAAAAAAAGATTGTTATTTAATTAAAGTGGAAATTAGCTTCATATGTGCACCACACAGTGGGCAAAGAAACCAGATATACAAAGTTAGGGTTGATGACCTAAAAACGGCTGGAGAGAGAGAGAGAAAAAAATAAAATAAAAGAAGAACAGGAATATGGTAAATCTGACCTGTCACCAATGTAGAGTCTAAAAGGACCAGGTATACTGAGCAAACGAGTTTGATCATTCACTCAATTTCATAATGAAATTTGTTTTATTGGTATAACAGAATACCATATCACATTTCTTATAAATTTTGTAATTTTATTTAAAGAGAAAGTGTTGTTATTCAAATGTCATGTTAAATTTGATTTTGCTTATTTTCGTTGATTAAATTGTTATTTTTACATATGGGGCTCATATTGTTCTATTCTTTATTTCTGCTCTCTTGTCCATGCCTTTCAGCAAAAAAATGCAAATGCAATTTCTGGGGTTTTTTTTATATAAAAATTTGTTCCTTTTATCACTGTTTTTGTTTTCTCTTCTAATTTCTGATAAATTTGAAAAAAATCTCCAATCCATTGAGCATTTTCAGTAAGCCATAACAGATTGTGAAATAAAACATCACATTAACACCTATTTTTTTAATTGCAAGGCACACTATTTTCTGCAACTTAGGACATTGGCATGTGATTTAAGATTTCTTTTAATTGTTTGACAGTTAAATATTGTAAATCCTCTACGCTATAATTGTCAAACTTTTCATGTTCTGACATTTTGATTGTAAATCTCCTAAAAGAAAGTGTCTCATTTTGGAATTGCAAGATGTTTCTTGATGACCTGAGAGTTTTTTTTATCAAAAAAATGGCCTCCAGAGTTGCAGCAAAGTAGGCCAATTATATTTATATACAAGATTATTTCATTAATATCCATGGATCTTGGTATTTATTGTATCCATCCAAGATAGTTGTAATATAAACACATATAACATGTTTGATCAAAAGTGGGTCCCAAAATGGCTTCCAAAGGGGTAAAGATAAAAGAATGACAAAATCACATTCCTCCTCTTCCTTTCATGCAAAACATTCATTCAACATAGAAGTCAATAAATCTATTTTTTTTTAAAATGCAGTCTCAGTACTCTCAGAAACTCAGCAAAAAAAGATAGCAGTAGCTAGCTAAGTACAAAAATTTACAATCTTTTGAAATCTGAGACTACAGATTGAATGACCTTTTGCTCTTATTCAAGGATACAATTTATTATTTATCACTGGCCTATATTGGAACTATCCCCAGATTACACCAGTACCTTTCTGGATCTTCAAGGATACAGAATCACATTTATCAATGATCCATAACAGAACTAGCCTTCAATTACACAAGTACCAGTCTGGATCTTTAAGGATACAGGGTTACATTTATCAATGACCTATAACAGAACAAACTCAGATTAATCTAGTATCAGTCAGGGTCTACAAGGATACAGGATGCCATTTATCAATGACCTATAACAAAACCAGCCTCAGATTACTCCAGTATCAGTCTGGACTTTAAAGGTGCCTACTTCAGCATGCCTTGACCAAATACTGCAAGAGCCTATCCATGGCCTAAAATCCACACCATGGGCATTTATTTATAAAGTGAACCCATGGCATACCTACAAGTCTCAATTCCAACATGTTGGTGGATGGAATAGAATATTATCGGTAATTTGTCCCAGCAACATCTATTGGATTTCATAAATTGTTTCCCTTTGTAATGCCAATAACCAATAGCATAGTGCATCAAACATCAACTGAAAATGGTGGGTGAAATTGACCTAATAAGGATACTTTGTAAGTTTAACATCAACTGAAAATGGTGGGTGAAATTGACCTAATAAGGATACTTTGTAAGTTTAACATCAACTGAAAATGGTGGGTGAAATTGACCTAATAAGGATACTTTGTAAGTTTAACATCAAAAGCACAACTATATACCAGGGAAATGTATTTGTGCAAACATGGACCAGTGCTAGAAAATTGCTTATTTTTCAGTCCATTCAAGTTGTGTCTCGATGTATAACAGTCCAAATTTGAAGAATTTAATTTTCGTTGGAAAATGTGGCTTGCCACTACATCCAATGAAATTCATAGACCTGAAGTACTAAGAATCTGCTCGATATGCCAAGGTATAGATAGGGTTATCGGAACCTTTGCTAGCTAAGATGAGACTTTTATCCCAAGCAATGAAAGAGTTGTGGAAATGGTCCTATCCTGCTGCCAGGTCTCTTTCAGCCCAAATTGTGCAAGAGTTGTGTGCTAGAATTTTGCAGAGTAAATAGAAAACCTTTTTACTCTCCAGCTCCATCCCTCACAACAGATTCATCCAAGGATGGGTTGGAGGCAGTACCAACTAAAGGACATGCATTTTGCCCTGCTTATGCTTCTATCTTCTGGTCAACTACATATTGACAACAGCACAGCAATGCCATGTATCAGTTAAATGCATGGGGATCCCACACACATGTACTTAACTCTGATAATCAGGAGACATAGTCCTGGACTTAACAAAAAAAAACAAAACAATTACTTATCTTGAGGAATGTCATAATAGTGCATGAAAAAAATAAAATAGCACATTCAATGACCATAAACAGTAGTATAATTTTTGTCTAGTTAGATGAGAAATAAAAAGGTGAAAATAAATTCGGTAACAATAAACAAAACTAAGCTTAATTAATTGAATGGGATCATACAATCATAGCTTTGTGGGTTGTGGTATATTGAAGGTCTTTATAATGAGATCACTGCATGATACCATGAATTCAGGCTATAACAAGTGGGATTGGTAGTGGAGTGGACTTAAGGGTAGAGGATGTAAGTGTTGCTGAAGTAAGACCTCCATTCCACTCTCTATTAGGGTTTTTCAGCTAGCTATAAATATCATACGATGTCATTTACCTGGTAGGGATTGTGCTGTCCGCCATATTGTTTTCGGACAAACATTGATACAGCCCTCAGTATACCTTCTTGTTATCTGTCATCGTATTCTAAGCGATACAATTTGTTTTTATGTTTAAACAATGATTGTAAAACACTGTTGGTTATGGTATTTGTTTTTATGTCTAAATAATGGTTGTAAAACACTGTTGTTATGATATTTGTTTTTATGTCTAAATAATGGTTGTAAAACACTGTTGTTATGGTATTTGACATAGTGACTCTAAGATATGTCAATAAAGATTATATGAAGAGAGTAGCTTTCATTCCATTCCCAAACCCAAACAAAGATCTGGACAGGTGTCATCGATGGATTAGAGCTTGCAGATGGGAAAACTTTAACCATAAAAGTCACGAGACACTTTAATTTGTACTCTTCACTTTTTTGGTGGGAATGGACCAAGCGAGCAGCATCCCGACCCAATGCCTGTGTCATTCACGCCTATACTGGTAAGTGTTCTGTTTATGAATGTATACATCTCGGTAACACATACCAAGGCTACCACATACTGTTTCCTTAGAAATGTGTAATAATAACCTTGTCATATTGAAACTCTACATGTGAATCTGATAATGTTATTAAGATGTCTTGTGATAAAATTATCCTGCAATGTGTGTGGGGGGGGGGGGAGGGTATTCTAGTGTGTATACTATTTACATCATTTGCTTCAGTATGTTAAATTGGAACATTTTGACATGTACATACCTACATTCCAAACAGACCTGGTTAATATAAGAAAATTGTAATACCAGACTAAGTTTCTATTCGTCCATTCTTTTTTATTACCATCCACCATAATTTCTTCCAGGAATTCACAAAACTTTGTAAATATCATGAAGTAATACTCTTGTGCAGTTGGAGAATCACATGCATTATCACATCCTGCAGTGTGTGTGTGTGTGTGTGTGTGTGTGTGTGTGTGTGTGTGTGTGTGTGCACGAGAATAAGGTTTAGTATACAAAAACCTGCCTTCAGCATGAACCACCCACCCTCTCCCATTTCTGATCCCATTCCTTCTTTGACTGATTTGTTTTTCTGTACAGATTCAACATTTGTGCAACAAAAGAAAACCACCCAAAGAGAAAGACATAAATAGTTGACTAAGATGCAGCTGAAATTGGACACACAGGATGTAGCACAAGAACTGCTTGATTTGGCTTGTAGTCCAGAGATGCCTCTTGCAGATGCAGACTCTCCAAGACAACTGGATGCCACCCCACTTGTGATGAGCTCTCATGATAACAGCACATATGACTGTGTCATTGTGAGTGAAATGTCATGCACATGAGATGTTGGATGCCAGACAATGATGTCCAAGGACATGCATGATGTTAAGAGACAACAAGTTATTACAAAATGAGAACAACTTGCTGAAATCAGAGCTTTATCTGCTACAACAAAGTGCATCAAACTGAGAAATAGAAATACCCGAAAAAATACAGCAGCATATTTGTCATACCCACTTGGATATATCAGAAGTTGAGATTGATCAGAAATGTAAATTTTATACAGGTTTATCATGGGTCCAGTTCATGACAGCTTTATAAACTCTGCTGTGGGACATTTGAAATATTGGTACAGCAAATCAAAAGTCAGTTCTGGCGAAAATTGTCGCCTGTCACCCAAAAATGCCTTACTAATGACATTGATGCGTCTTAAACTTGGGCTTGATAATCAGGACCTATCCTATAGATTTGGTGTTAGCAAGGCTACTGTGTCAAATATTATAACAACATGGGTCCAGTTTGTGTACACCCAGCTTTTACCCTTGAATGATTTCATGTTTGCAGAGAGATGCCTTGTGAAGGAAAAAATGCCCAGATCCATACAAGAATATTAGTTGTATAATTGATTGCATAGAAGTTTTGTTCAAGTAATTTTCAAACCTCTATTCCAGCTATAAAGCCAATTCAACTTACATTTAAGTGTTGCCCTCAATGGTTCAGTAATGTATGTAAGTAATGTTTTTGAAGGGTTACAATTAAATTGTACTTAAATCTGGATTCTTTTAATATTTGAACCATGGAGATGTTGTGATGGCAGATAGGGGCTTTAATATCAAGGACATTTTTAATGAGATTTAAGTTGAACTTATCACTTGTGCCTTTCTAAGAAACAGGATGAGGCACTAACCAAAGATGTGACTAAACATCAAATTCATGTGGAACAGGCAATGGAAAGAGTGAAAAGCTTTCATTTATTATACAAGATCATGCCACTGAGTATGGAACCAAAATTATCTCAAATTGTTTATTTCATTTGTTTTCTTGTTTTAAATGATTATTTGCCAATGACCTTTCAATGACTTAAAGGCAGCCATGAAAAATCATTGTTAAAGTTGACATTTGTACAATTTAATTTTTATTGACATATAAATAGAAATAGAAAATACAGTCATGTTCTAAAATACGCTTGTCAGTTATAAAGATCAGAAAACATTTTGGAACATGCAGCTTTTATGCAGAAAAATTATACTTTGATTGAAAACAATAACATCTTAATCACATTCAGCCTGTTACAGGCACACACTACAAGTCAATGTAAATAGCATCTTGTACCTCATTAAACATGTTCATACAAATACATCCTTATTTTAAATTTGTAATAATCGCCTTGTACAATATTAAACTGACTGATTTATTATATTTCTCTTGCTGTCATTGACAAGATTCTTCCTAACAAAATGAATTATCTGCAGTCCTGATTTTTTATCACAAACTCTCTGGCATCAGCCTTCTTGAAATTCTCATTTCAAAGAATTCTGGACATAACCATCTCTCAGTCTTTCATTGATGTATATGGCCACTTTTAAAATAGTTTCTTTCTTTATTTGAAGGTTTTGCTGTATTTTAACTCCTGCACATCATCATCGTTCTCATTCTCTTCAGTATTTTGGGTTTGTCCTGTAAACTGCACTGATTGTATAATGTGATTATGTCCTGCATTAAAATACTTAGGAAGATTGACTGAAGGAAAAATATTTCATCCTGTTATAGAGGGAATAGACGCTTTAGGTCTGTCTTGGTGCTGTGCCTCAGTCTCTTGAAGTTTCTTCAGTTTGAGATCATACTATTTACCCCCATTAACAGATATAGAAATGAACTGACTGTTTCCTGCTTCCATGCATTGTCTGACCCTGCAAAGATAGATGAATAATAATAATAACAACACCAATAATAATAATAATAATAATAATAATAATAATAATAATAATAATAATAGAGTACAACAAACTAACCATTTAATTTTCATGCACACCTCTAAAAAATACCCTGTGAACCTTTTACAGAACAAACTAATTCATTACTGAATTGCCATTGATAATAGAAATGATACAGACACAAAGGGATTGGAGTCATAAAGTGACTATTATGTCAGATATCTTTGTTCTCATGGCTGATTAAAAGATAATATTTTCATCTGCAAGCTAATGAATTTGAATAGGTGTGGCAATAACCTGTATTACTGCTAATTTTTAATACAAGGAACATTTTTTTACAAATCAATTCACCTCTTACACTTAGTGCAAAATTGTAATGATGCTTTGGGTGGTTTATTTACTTATTGGTTTTTTGTTGTTTTGGGAATTACATTATAAAGGCACAATGCATTTTCTACTTAACCATTCTATTGGAAGCAACAAATCCATGCAGTAACTGAATTTTACATACCTTTTGATCAAATCGCTTAGATTTCCACCGATGCCGAGATCTCTGCACTGTAACCATCGTTTCAGCTGTACCATTGATTGATTTTCTATCAATGCATAAGGTAATTTTCCATCAGGAACATCATCTTCTGTGAAACGCAATGGTACTGAGCTGCCATATTGTAATATTTGTCCGAAGCTGGGACTCCATTCTATGTTTAGGAACGAGGCAGTGATTTGTAACATCACACAAGGTCCACGACTTACTACCCTATACCAATCCCTTCGGTAATGGCCCAAATCCACTACTTACTACCCTATACCAATCCCTTCTGTAATGGCCCAAATCCACGACTTACTACCCTATACCAATCCCTTCTGTAATGGCCCAAATCCACGACTTACTACCCTATACCAATCCCTTTTGTAATGGCCCAAATCCACGACTTACTACCCTATACCAATCCCTTCTGTAATGGCCCAAATCCATGACTTACTACCCTATACCAATCCCTTCGGTAATGGCCCAAATCCACTACTTAACTACCCTATACCAATCCCTTCTGTTATGGCCCAAATCAACACATTTGATATATGGTTACCTTCAAAAGGAATTTGTGATTTTCATCTATGAACCATGTAGTCATTTATGAGCTGCATATTTTGCTGGTTTAGGATCAGTCATTAAATAAAGCTTTAAACATTTGCCACATGTCTGCAGTGCAAATATTAGGTAAGCTCTCTATTGATTTCAGCCTAATGATCTGGAGAAGTGTGCTCCTTGTTAGCTGCTCCAGTGGTTTTCTCTCTGACCCAGAACTTGTTGCAGTTTTCCATTGTACTTACGTAGTCTCAAAGGAATAAAAATGTCAAAGTTAGCAATTGAACCTTGCTTGTTTCATGTACATAAAGCAAACACTAAGCCCTTTTGGTCATTCAAACCCTCCCAACCAACTCCCAAACCTCCAAACCTTTCATGAAAATAGAGCATCCTTGGGTGTGTGGCAGCTACACAGGAAATCCACAAGTACATCAGACACTAACTTGTAGGCTTCATATTTCATGCTTGCTTTTCATTACACCAAACTGTTTAAAAACTATGATAGCTATTGCTACCCTCTATATACATCAAGCTAGAGACCTCCTAATATCACACATTTCTAATTGACTTCATTGTTTCCTATACACAAATTTGTGTTTCCTATACACAAATCTGGTTTCCTATACATAAATCTGTGTTTCCTATACACAAATGTGTTTCCAATGTTAAGCTAGACCTTTGACATTCCAATAAGAAATCTGATTACAAAATAAGTCTTCACACACATACAATCTCACTACAAACTAGAATTTCAACAGAAAATTACTATATACAAAATACTACTATAATGGTGAATATCATGGTTTAGAAATATAACAAAAGGTTTATTTCCCAACAGTTTAAAATGAATAAACAAAAAAGTTTCAGCATCTGGAAGATAATTAAAAAAGTTAATCCAATTTATGTCACTAATACAAAGGAATCCAAAGTTTTATATCCAGAAATGCACACAAATACAATGAATTCCACTATTAACTGCAGTACCAGTAATTACATATGCAACAATTTTTAAAATTTCTTTCAAAGGTTGAAACTTCCATTCACTTAATATAAATCCTACTTATAATGTAGGTAGATTGTACTTTCATTTACATGAAACTTTCTGTTATTGATATGACACACACAGAAAAAAAAATTATTTCTTACAGGCAGATAAGACCTTAAAATAGTCAAGATTTCAATCTGTTAGGCCAGTGTCATATTATAGGGTATTCAGAAAAACAAGGTTATAAGAATGTCAAAAGATAGACTATGGAGAAAAAGTCCAACATTATATTATACTGAAACAGTTATGTAAATCTTGAACTAGTCCTTATTTCCATATGAATGTTGTAATTTTATGTCTGCTTGAACTAGTCCTTGTAAATGTTTTAGTTATGGATTCCATTTAGCCCCTCCATATACAACTACTTTTCTTGCACTAAGGTGATTTATTAGTGGGTTCCATTTAGCCATGCTGTATATAACTGTGATTCTTCATATGCAGGTAATTGTAATTTGATAATGGATCCCATTCAATTAGTTACATTTTGTTTAGTATTGCTACTTAAATTTCCTTCATTTGATTTTATTTTTTGGCTGTTAAGAGTTAGCTATACTATGGCTTCAAAGAATTTTTTTGATGTGTTTTGTATGCAGTTTGGTCTATTATGGCACAGCCTGCATGTCATATACTTCAATGCAAAATGGGATGATGAATGTAATTAAAAACTGCTCTGAAAAAATCCAAAGACCAAGCATGAATTCTTTCAGATCTTGTCTATAAACAAGTCCTATTGGCAGCAAGTAAATTATGAAAAGAATACCATAGGGTCATACAAATGAGAGGGAGGTGTAACTCTTTTGTTTGTTGGTTTCAATGGCATTTGTAATCAATTATAGGCTATATCATGTTGAGGAATGGAACCTAAGTGCCTTTTCCAAGGACACACCAGGGCAGCCAACTGATGCTTGCCTAGGCAGGTATCAAACTAGCAATGTTTGGATTAAGAGTCTGTGAATTGTCAAATTTTGAATAAGCATTGAATCTTAAAGTTAGATGCATTCAGCATTAATTTTCTAAAGATAACAGCATTAAAGAAAAAATTTTCCGAGAGAGAGAGATAGAGTGAGACAGGACAGTCCAAAGATGGAAGTCTGGGGAAAAAATAAAAGAGAAGTGAAGAGTTCGGAACAAAGGACTAGGAAGTCCAGGAAGGAATGAAGCAGTCAAAACAGAAAGACTCTAGGAAATAGGAAACATTGGAACATGGTCGAGAGAGGAAGGTTATTCAATCAGTCATTGACATTGTGTTCTTTTCACCACTCATTATCATAATGAAATAAATCCACATTTGACATTATTATTAAATCCTGCTGCTATAACTTAAGTTAAATTGTAATTACCACTATTAATTTTTTTGATTAAATTTGTTATTTTTCTTTTGTAAGGTGACTCATATTGCATTATTTCCTTTCAATAATCTTGCCCAGTTCTGTGTTAATATTTTATCTATTCACTCATAACATCAAGGGAGGTCATTCCCTAGATAAGGCAATTAAATCCAATTAACTATGGGGGAGACTAATATTAGTCATATGCTCTACCAGCTACCAGCCAAGCTATAGCAAGCAGTCCCTGACAGAGAGATGTAAAGACAAAATGCTTCTTCCACAACATACTACAAAGAAAGCTACAAATGAATAATTATGAACGCTTGTCATTGTGCAGTCATGAAAATGTAGAATGAGGCAGACTAACAATAATTAAGACCCCATGGTTGACAAGGAGAGCCACACAAGAGATGGGGTTGTGCCTCCAATTAGAGGAATAACATCTTATATTTACAAGAGTGTGCAAAAAATGTTGTCTGATCCAATTAATATCCTCTTTTTCTTTCACTGGGTACAAAACAAGAAACAGAGAAAGCAAGTAGGTGGTAATGGTCTAAAAATTCAAATTCTCCCCCCCCCCATAATTACAATATACTCTAGAAACTGTCAATACTCAGTTTAACAGATTAATAGATGCAACAAACACCTGATTTATTCAGTATTTAAATATATTTTTTTCTCTCATTTAAACAATAAAATGTAAGGGTCTCCAATAATTCTGAACAGCCATGTTTTAATGTTTTTGTATAAATTCTGAAATTATAAAATGCTGGAGAACTGAAAACTTGTTTTCCAAAACTAACAGCTCCTTTTTAAGAAACAACTGTAAATGACAATATTTCTTTGTCTGATGATTTTGATAAATTTTTGTAACATTACTTTTGTGATATAAAACTTTTCACATGGAAATAAATAAATTGCAGGTACTATAGAAATATAAAAATATCCTTGTACATGACCTTTTACATATGTTGCTATTACATGCTATATTACTTCTTCAATCCATATATTTTACCCTAACAACATTAAAATGCAACCTCTGCAGTACCAAATATATATAATAAAAAAAACAATTAAGCTGTCATTTTCCAGTTCAGTATCAAAGAAATATCTATTCAGTTCATGCATATTATCTTCTGTAATACTGGTATTATTGCATTTTTATTAGGTCATATCTTTTTCAGAGACATAAAGGATTTACTGAAATTTTATGCATGGAGATTAACAGCAATTATCAGGCTGGGCATCAGTCAAAAATCTCATTTCAACATAACACAGCATGTCAACTCCCAGAAGTATATAAAGATAAGGCATGATCTTGTCAGGATCAAAACCACAACATGAGAAATTTCTCATCTGACCAGCTTTGAGAGAGATCTGAAATGCTGATAAACAATAATGTGAGATCTGGGCTATGTTATTAACAATTGAGGACATTCACTCTGTTATCCCCTTAATTACTCTTCATTCAAGAATATATGAAAATGTTGTAAACTGTATTTGATAAAGCATTGTTCTAGAGTGAACCAGTGAACAGAATAATGTTTCTTATGAAAAACTCTTGTATAAATAAATTTACAAAGAAATAGATGATGGGATTTAATGCCATTTATAGCACTAAATAGGCCAGACATGGTGATAATTATATTTAATGGAAAAACAGCCATGGAAGTCATGAAGAACCAATCTTTCTCACATATCCACACTGCTCAAGCCAAGATTAAAGTATACACAGGCCTGAGATGAGATGCAAGTGATCAGCAAAGGTGGCAATCTGGGGCATTCTACAAACAGTAAAATGATGTAAGCATCTGAAGAGAAAATATATATTCAGCCCAAAACAACAGAATCAAAATGACAGATTTACTTAACACATTAACCCCTAGCGATGACTTTATCGAGGCATGAGGTAGTAACCTACTTCCAAGGTCTGTAGCATCAAGGTCATGTGTGATACACTAAAGTGGGTGGTATTATAGAAAGGTAGACAGATTTAGCTCTACAATGATACCAAATAATCTGGACATTTTAGTTGCACTACAAAATACAGAGGGAAAAGCCACAGTTTTTGGACCTGTTTTTTTTCACCCAAAAATCGCCCATGGTCGGATTCCGAATTTGTGACCAGATTTTAGACTTTATGGCCTCAGATCTACGGCAGACCGGTCTGAAACGCACACAGACAGGTGAACTTGTGCAAAATGTAGGATAAGGTGGACATTTTGAATAAAGAGTCTTCTCCATACGAAAATTATGGGTCCATTGAGCAAAAAAAAAAAAACAACATCTCCAATTTTTGCCCTTCTGCTCATGCGCCAGCAAACTAACCAATGAAAAACATTTTCTTTAGCATGACTAGCCATTTGTCTAATGGAATATTGCTTGGGAATCGATGGATTATGATGTATTCAGAAATAGTCCCCAAAAATGTGTTTCCTACTTGCATTTCATGCGAAAACAGCAAAAACCTCCAGGGGTTAATGTTTTAACCATTCATAACAAGTTTTTAAGTTTTCACTGGCATAGCTTTAATAAGCTGTGGCAAGTGACTTTGCATCTTATGCTAATTCAAGCTAAAGTCCGTCAATGGGACTGATGTTATAGTTGGCAAAGATAATTTCCGTGAATTGAACAAATGACCTTTGGATTGTCAAGTGTTGAAACCAATCTTATAAAAAATACAAGAAGATTTTCCAATTAGCTGCTTTTGTATACATCCTGGATGTCAGATTGACACCTATTTAATTTACCACAAAGTCGATATCATCAGAAGTCTTTTAGTTAAAACTCCATGTCATAATGATGATCCATTCTGGGGCAGCTGTGACAACAATGTTTTTAAGACAGCCGTAATGGCAAAGCTCATGCGCCAGCAAACTAACCAATGAAAAACATTTTCTTTAGCATGACTAGCCATTTGTCTAATGGAATATTGCTTGGGAATCGATGGATTATGATGTATTCAGAAATAGTCCCCAAAAATGTGTTTCCTACTCGCATTTCATGCGAAAACAGCAAAAACCTCCAGGGGTTAATGTTTTAACCATTCATAACAAGTTTTTAAGTTTTCACTGGCATAGCTTTAATAAGCTGTGGCAAGTGACTTTGCATCTTGTGCTAATTCAAGCTAAAGTCCGTCAATGGGACTGATGTTATAGTTGGCAAAGATAATTTCCGTGAATTGAACAAATGACCTTTGGATTGTCAAGTGTTGAAACCAATCTTATAAAAAATACAAGAAGATTTTCCAATTAGCTGCTTTTGTATACATCCTGGATGTCAGATTGACACCTATTTAATTTACCACAAAGTCGATATCATCAGAAGTCTTTTAGTTAAAACTCCATGTCATAATGATGATCCATTCTGGGACAGCTGTGACAACAATGTTTTTAAGACAGCCGTAATGGCAAAGATATTGGATGCATGACTGGTACAATTTTTTTTTCAACTGACTAGGCATCATATGATGACTTCTGGTGAAAACCGCATCCTGATACAACCATCCATTTGAAGAGGGTTAGATATAACAATATTTCCAACATATGACTTTGCATTCAGCAGTAACAATAACAAGATTTTCAAGATGGCTGCAATGGTGGCCATACAGGACATCAGACTGAAACCATTTTTTTTTTAAGACCAACTGGACAACATAAGTGTGTGTGTGTGTGATTTGTATTTTTAATGTAACTTTTAAAAAAATTCAGTCATATCACTACAATGTCTGCAGTGTGGCAGTTTATTGTGATATCTAGCATTGGGGTTTCATGACACAAACATGTAAAATGATGTCCCACCCAGTCACATTATCCTGACACCAGGCCGACCAGTCCTAAAACTAACCTCTTAATGCTGAGCACAAAGTGAAGCAGCAGTTAGTACCATTTGTATAAGTCTTTGGTATGACTCGGCCAAGGACTGAACCCTCGACCTCCCGCATCCGAGGCAGATGCTCTAACCACTAGGCCACCAGAACAGTAGGACAACATAAGAAGTATTCTGGTAATGTCTTTCTGTTCAAGTAGAGTTTTGATAATAGGACTTTTAAGATGGCTGCCATGACAGCAGTATTGGATTTCAGATCGGCATCAATGCTATTAAGGACCAGCTAGGCATCATAAGAAGTCATTTAGTGAAAACCCCATGCTGATTTGACCATAATGCAAGAGAAGCAGGTATAAAAAGATTTTCATTATGAATGACATGGTGGCCATTTTAGATATTTGGTCATTACCATGCTGATATGACCATCCAATCAGGAGGAGTAGCAATAACACGATTTTCAAAACGGTTACCCTCTTGGCTATATCAGTTGTTGGATTGGCACCATTTTCACATAGGTTGAGATAAGTGATTCTCATCTTTTCAAACTATGATATATGGTTGGCTGGGATAGATGTTCTCTGGTGGAGATTAATAAAGACTAATTAAAATGACCAAAATTACTTTTAAAAAATAGTTTGATAGCCTCTAATTCTATGACCATGTTTTTAACATGAGAAAAGCCAAAACAAAACTTCACTATTTTTTCAACAATGGCAGATCAAATTAGGTTCATTCCCTGTAAATAATAATTATTTAAACTTCATAATTCATTATTTTTTTTATTAAACAAATCAATCTTTTAATTTTAACACAAAGAATTACAAGACCAATCCAGTGGACTAGTGGTTAGAGTGTCTGCCTCTAAAACAGGAGGTCATGTGTTCAAACCCAGGCTGAGTCATACAAAAGATGTAGAGGTTTCCCTTTGGCTTATCTTCCCTTATAATTCACGCAAGCTAGTTTTAGCAATTACTGATGTTTAGTTCTCATGGGACATCATGCGATATGTCTGTGGTATGATGCCCCAGCACTAGACATCATTATAAACTGCCATTCTGCAGACATCATTGCGATATGACTGAAAAATTGTTAAAGCTACATTAAAAAATCCTAATCACACACACACTCTCAAAGAATTACAAAGAAATGGAAGAACAAATGGAGGTAATTGCAGATAAGTGGGAAAGTATAAGAGTTGATGAAAGAATCAAAGACTAAAAGAATGAATAAATGAATGAACAAACAGCAAATGAATTGACAAAAAGACAGACAAACAGTAAATGAATTGAAAAAAAAAAACAAACAGTAAATGAGAATAACCTTTACAAGGTTGTAAGATTACAAGGTCAAGCAGAAAACTTAATTTATGCACGAAATGACATTTCATGTACATATGCACAAAATGACATTTCATGTACAATTTTAATTTTAAAATAATTATCTTCTTAAACATTTTAATTTTAGTGAAACTAGGAAAAAATACACATGTACATGCAAACTACAAAAATAAATGGATATTTGGCTTTTCTTGTCTGAACACTTCATTCAAATAATTATCTTCTTAGACTGTGGCCCTCAGTCATAACATAACATACACCTTCAACATGTGTGATAAGTGGCTGATATCCCGGTAATTTGAAAACTTGGAGATAACAAAACAAGTTGGTTTTTATTAGTTAATATACCACAGCTGGTTTTTATTTTATTCTTGTCCTCTATGTACACACTAACTAATATGACAAAGCAAGATATAGACATTTTCGTTAAAAATGCATTTGAGAAATCAAAACTTGTTTTATTATCATATCTTTTGCCTAAAGTAGAAGCATTAACATTTAAAACGTAAGTTTAATACTATTATGTGTCAATGTTCTTTATTTTAAAAAATATGTGATGGTCCATGACCTTGTTTGATAATTGTCTCCTCAAGGAAAATCTCACACTAGCTGAAGAACACAGGGTCTATCCTGAGAAAATATTGTAAGTCCTCTCTTACAGTATCCACTCACTAAATATTAATATGTGTGGAGAAGTATTCCCGGTGAATGTATTGTAAGATTCGTTCAAGGTCAATCATAACCCCAAACCTGTACAATCAATTTTATCCAATCAATTCAAAATCTACCTGACAATTTGACCACCTGATTCATTTAGTTAGAGAAAATTTAGGAATTTTTTTTGGAAAGATTATGAGGTCATTTTTCAACCTAAATTTACAAATTGTACGTCTCGTTCACTAAATGAAATTAATTTGATTTTTTTTTTTAAAGTGTGGTGCAAAATAAATGGCAAAACTTTGCACTTCAAAAGCAGTTAAATATCTGTACTTTCTCTAGATTTATCTGAACAGTTCCATTTCCATTCTGTTTGGAAAAGAAAGGAGCAAAGCCTGAACACCTGACCAGCCTGACAGCAATATGTGGTTCTGGATGGTGAATCATATTTATAGCAAGTAATGTCCAAAATGTATACAGTCCAAGTAACTGCCATGTCAGTATCATTATTACTAATCAGATATCAGAACAATGCCTGCTGATGTGTTTAGTCACAAGGAAGTGAAGAAAGAAGCCAATTCAAAAATTGCAAAACAATTCAAATTACTGTAGGTCTAGAAGATCGATTTATACCTTGATCCACCATTTTGCCATAAATGTAGATGTAAAATTCAAATAACAGTGCTATTTGTAAAAATAATTCTGGTGATCATGCCACTTTGAAATAAAACTATTTAATGTATTTTAAAATAATTTGATTTTCAATTCCAAATCTTATTCTAAAACTGTTGGACCAATCAGAATGATGCATCTGTACTATTTTTGAGTAAATCTGGAGTAATGCACATTATTTAAAATGTCGAGTTTATGAAAAAGAGGCCAGAAGATCCAAAGAAACCGACTGAATAAATGAATAAAAATATATGAATGTAATCAGAAATTTCAGCGATAGAATCAAATTACTTTTAGAATATGTTGGTGTTGATACAACAATATTCATTTAAGGCATATATATGTACATATTATACAATTTGTATTTGTTGTGGTGTCTTTACACATAGTCCTTATGGCTGTCCCTTTTAATGAATGAATGGTGAGTATTAAAAGTGAGTCTAACAATTCATAAAATATTTACCTATGTAGACCACTATTTGGTGTTTCTTCACAAATTTAGATGGGCCTGCAACTGTGGTCTGTGATCAGTGCTGCTGACCTCTAAGAACTTGAAAGTCACTTTAAGAATTAATCAAGGCAAAATACTAGACTTTTGCTGTGATACAGCAAGGCCTTAGACCAATCCTTGGCCATATCAATAATTGGAGCAACTCAGTTAATAGTGCCACAGAAGTGGGAACAAGTGTTTAGATGCGGTCTCATTTTTGGGTTGTGTTCTACATATATTTTGTATTTCTGAGAGAGAATGTGAATTTTTTGCATTTATAACATACATAACATTTACAACATACATAACATTTATAACACACATAACATTTATAACATACAGAATGGAGATAATACATTAGTAATGACATATTGTACTTGTGGAAATTGTACATGATCTAAGCATACAGTTGACCAAAATGATTACTTCTATATGTTCAAAATGTCAGCTTGAATTGGTCCAAAGTTATTGGCTTGCTTTTTATAATTTACTTTTCAAGCCCTGGAAGTGAAAAATGCCTAGTGGAGCTAGCAGGGTGTTTTTCTTATAGGTGCACATCTAAAGGAAGCCCACTTTTATACTCTATAACCACTTTATACCCATCAATCATACACCAAAATAAAGGATACCCAACTATATACTCTATAACCCAAATTATACCCATCAATCATACACCAAAATAAAGGATGCCCGACTATATACTCTATAACCCAAATTATAACCATCAATCATACACCAAAATAAAGGATGCCAGACTATATACTCTATAACCAAATTATACCCATCAATAATACACCAAAATTAAGGAAGCAAAACTTTATACTCTACAACCCAAATTATACCCATCAATCATACACAAAATAAAGAAAGCCCAACTATATACTCTATAACCCAAATATACTCATTCATCATACACCAAAAAAAAAGGAAGCTCAACTATATACTCTATAACCCAAAGTATACACATCAATCATACACCAAAAGTTTATGTGCTGAGTATTTTAATTTAGCAAGTAACTTCCTAAGAAAATATGATATGATGAACACTATATTTAGCTTCATTACACCATGGTGCACATTATATTTACTTGTCGTTTGCAATATGGGCCAGTGACCTAGATTACTGAATATTTAGATTAAATTATATGTTGTTCCGCTAATTATTCTTCAAATCTTACAAAAGAAGCTAAACATTTACTCTTATACACACACAAACACATATACACACAGTTTTCCTATAATTATCCTCTCTCTTTCAGATCACAAAATGCTTTAAAAAAGATGTTTTCTCCAATTCTGTGAGACCTTCAGTAAACTGAAAACCTATTAAAACTGACAATTAAATTTGTTCTTTTGGGTTATCAGCTCTGAGGGTTTAATCCCCAAGCTAACAACACAAACCTTATCCTTCAATTTTAACAAATTCAGAAAAGATGAATTCCTAATTTAATTGTAGTGACACTGCCAAGAGTAACTACAGCTCTTCATTGCAAATGACAATGTTTATGTCAAACATAAAATGTGATGTAAACACATATACTTGCTTATGAGTTGAATCAAACTGCAAACAACGATCCCTATCTGCCATAGTAAAATTCACCAACAGCTCAGGGTCTATGTTGTTTGTTGCACTACACCTAACAAACTACACAGACCCAGACATGCCTGCACAATATGCAATGAAAGATCCATGTCCATGCAGTTTGCTGTTGGGCTCATAAACAAGTATATATGGTAGTCATGTAAGAACAGTAGCTGGATAAAAAAAGTTAGTTTAACACATTCTTCAAAGACATCATAAACTCTAATAAAATTTCCATTTGCCTCAGTAACTCAGAGACATTTATAATGCATTAGGTATTTCTTTTCCCAATTAAGTTTCAGCAGTTTACATACTTCTGTGTGTAAAACAAGCAAATGGTGATTTAATAATGACTATAGTAACAGTATAGCGAATCAATAATGTCTCTTCAGCTTACATAAAAATGAATTTGAATTTTCACTTTAGTCTTCAGTAGACATAATAAGTGAATAAAATATAGGGTAGTACACAAAAACTTTATTTACAGCAACTGCACTGTTTTAAAAACACCAGTGAGCTGACACCTTTCAAACTTTTGTGTCTAAAGCCTGAGATACAAAAGTTGCCCTAGTACCAGTAGTTGTGACATTACTAAATCAAATCCAGTTTCTTGCCAATACATATACCAATTTTAATTTTCCACATGTTTTGCATTTAATAAAGCCAGATTCTCACAAACAGTTTTTTTTTTTCTTTAAATAATAAACCCTACTGTCTTTTAATAAGATTGACTTTTTTCTTTTTTTCATACACATATTCTAATGAAACTGAATCCTTTCAATGGGTTCAGCTGAAGTAGAATTATCTGTGTTAGGTGCAATTTGATTTGAAAGGCCACTCAGACTCCAAGCCCATTGATGACTGTTTAATACGTTTGCCTACCAGTATGTCCTTATTTTTGAAAATTCTCGTCTTTTGATATTGTACATTAGTCTATACTGTTATAGCCCAGGCAGACAATATGGAAATATTAATTACATTATATAGGGTTTCTTGTTTTAGACCTCCATTAGTTGGTTTTGTGTTTACAACATTATTTCAGCTTATCTCCTTCCATTTTACATACAACTCCACTAAGTCTGACAGCTGACTGATGCACTAGTATTTATACTTAACGATAAAAGTGAACAAGGCATCGATGGTTTATACTTGATTTTACAATCAAACTCCACAAGATTTATTTTAATGTACCAAAAATAGATATATGCTACAACAGTGTATATCTAGAATCTGGTTGTATAAATCAAGCAATATAATGCTGACATCTAAGTATAACATTACACCATAATTTCTAAATATAATCAAACTCCACTAATCATCAAACATTTGTTCCCATCCCTTTTCCTTAAAATTACCAGTGAATCTAGAAAATGCATCACATAAAAGAATAAGGGGAAATCTATTCCCATCACATAAAAGAATAAGGGGAAATCTATTCCCATCACATAAAAGAATAAGGGGAAATCTATTCCCATCACATAAAAGAATAAGGGGAAATCTATTCCCATCACATAAAAGAATAAGGGAAAATCTATTCCCATCACATAAAAGAATAAGGGGAAATCTATTCCCATCACATAAAAGAATAAGGGGAAATCTATTCCCATCACATAAAAGAATAAGGGGAAATCTATTCCCATCACATAAAAGAATAAGGGGAAATCTATTCCCATAAATGTTTGTATGGATGATCAGATACATAGTTTTTAACAAGAATACTCTTGTTGGGTGAAATTCTATAGTACAGTATTCTGAAAAACAATATAGATTTTATAAATAAACGGTTTGATACAATGGAAGGATAATACTGTACTCAATATATAACAGAATCGACAGCTAATCTGAAACTGAAAATAGCACATTCTCTGCTTTATTATTAGTATGAATATTGATGTTTCTTATTTATAATAACTTGTTTTTCACTTCCTTTGAATGTTTTTATATCAAAATTCACAAAGATTTGTCCTCCATTATGCATGCTGATAATTTAAGATCCTTTATCTTTACATTCCCCTCATACTGAAATGTCTTCACCCCTGTTTCAAATACTCATAACATTAACTGTTAGTATAGATGAATTTTCTATACAAGATTTATTTGATTAGTACATTTAATTTGCTAAGCACTTCAAGTACTGGGCTGAACCAGCTCAAATTAGATGCTAAAATCAATATCAGAATTTTTTTAATTTATTTCTAAAAAATTATATACACATACAGGTGTATGTATGTATGTATGTATGTATGTATGTATGTATGTATGTATGTATGTATGTATGTATGTATGTATGTATGTATGTATGTATGTATGTATGTATGTATGTATGTATGTATGTATGTATGTATGTATGCATGCATGCATGTATGTAATATATATGTCACTTTAAGTAGATGCACAAATCAATTAGGGGGTGGGTGGGAGTGCTATGTTGGTGATAAAAAACAGGGACAGTCAGCAGCCCAGAAACATATCTTTTTCCTAAACATAAAAAAATCCTCTCTATCCTATCCCAACTTAAAATTTCTTTAAGGAGAACAGTAAGGTAAACTAGATATTACTCACACATTAAATTGTTAAAAATGCATTAGTTTAATACATTAATTCTTAACACTGAGCATTTGAGGGTATCTTCACATTTCACACATTGTCAAAGACTGCATAAGAACAGTGATTTATTGGCTATTTTCTACCAAAATTGATTGTAATAATTCTCTTTGGTTGTTTCAATGTGTATTTCCCTTGTCATATATAATTTTAAAAAAAGTTTCTACAAAGTGATTTGATGGACAGTACTGTCACATTTGTCATCATCGACATAGACATCTGTCATCCACTGAAAATTATCAAATTTCCTACCTACTCAATTACATTTAAAGCAAAAGAAAAATCCATCAATTTTGTAGTTTTTGTGGCATTTGGATGACACTACAAAAACAGTTGTTACTAAATGACAAACTGAACCAGCTCAAATTAGATGCTAAAATCAATATTAGAAAATTGTTATTTTTTTTTCTAAAAAATGATATACACATACAGGTGTATATTGACATCCAGTTCCACACTGTACAGCTAACATATTACCATTAAAACTCTAAAACAAAACCCAAATCTATCCAAACCTTGACAAAACTCACAAAATCCTGTATCACTTTCTTATGCTGCATGAACAAGTTTCAATAACTACTAAATTATTCCTCTGTTAAAGATTAGTTTTGTTATAGGATTAGTTTAACCAGAGATTATGTGAATGAATCATTATTAATTTAAGATTCAAGCTCATTTTCACCTGTGTTAAATCTAGTATCATTTTTGTTATTTCAATATGCTTTGATTATCACACCTCTGTTATATATATAAAATACATCAGACTTTCTTGACACTAAAATGCATGTGATTTTCTTGACACTAAAATACATCGGAGATTTTCTTGACACTAAAATACATCAGAGATTTTCTTAACACTAAAATACATTGGAGATTTTCTTGACACTAAAATACATCTGATATTTTCTTGGCACTAAAATACATGAGATTTTCTTGGCACAAAAATATATCTGAGATTTCAAGTAAATAAAAAGATTGAGCCATCTATCTATTCCATTTTCTCTGACCTTGACTCTCAACATGTTACAACTGATCATACTAACTAAATAATTATAATTTGTCACCATTTAATTATCATTAAGCTCCAAATCAATTAAACATGAATCACACTGGAGATGAAACTACATCAATCCACTATCAAATTATTCTCCTATTTTTCTCACTACAGTTTATTATGCATTCACATTCAATCAATACTGTATCAGCCAGTCACTGTCTGTAAAATAGCTCCAGTGATTAAATATAATATATCACTGTAGTTTCTTATTTATTTTATTTGCTTAGGAATGTTGTACACAGAATAAAGACCTGTAACATGATACAGTCTTGAGGATTATCAGAGTTGACAGTTTTTGCTTCAGTCAGTATTCTTTAATCTGCCAGCATGTTAAGACACAAAAGACCAGGATGAACAATGTTAACTATTAGAAACTCCTTATACCCAATCAATTACATCCTTTATTTTCTAACTACCCTGATGACTTACATTCAGCAGTCTGTAGGCTTATGAGATCGCTGTATTCACTTTCCCCAGCATGGTTATGGGCCTTGATGCGGGCGTTGTAGATGCTATTAAAATGAAGACCATCCACTGTGCAGATTGTTTCTCGTCCCATGTACACAACCTGAAAGGAGTAGATAGTAAATGGGACTATCAATTCATTTTGTAAATCAAGAAAATAACAATTTCATGGGGAGATATATGAAAAACATTATTAAAATCTTTGTTGTTTTGAAAATAGCAACACTGAGAGATCTTGTGATGCTAACCTTTATTTTTATTCTAATCTACTACATATACTCGCTTATAAATACTAACCCTTATTTTTATTCTAATCTACTACATATACTCACTTATAAGTACTATTCCTTATTTTTATTCTAATCTATTATGTATACTCGCTTATAAGTGCTAACCTTTATTTTTTATTCTAATCTACTACATATACTCGCTTATAAGTGCTAACCCTTATTTTTATTCTAATCTACTACATATACTCGCTTATAAGTG
>JARLTB010000101.1:6332500-6590000 GCA_030141615.1 Unio pictorum | reverse complement strand
TTTCAAGATGGTCACTGTAAAATTTAGTTTTTGGTGTGGTGATGGGAGCTCATTTTAATGATAAAATACCTACCTTTTGCTATTGCATAACAGGTGGAAAATACCTTGACCATACAACAGGATCTTATCCTCCCATTTGAGTGAAGCCAATATTTCTGGGTAAAATATGTTTCTTTGAAAATACTTACCCAATCACAATATCTTAGGACAGGGGTGCACACACTTTTTCAGCATGCGAGCTACTTATAAAATGACCAAGACAAAATGATCTACCTACCACAAAAATGCAAAACATATGATAGGCTGATGTCCATTTTTTTTTAATGCTACGCGATCTACTCACACTACCTTCGCGATCGACTGGTCGATTGCGATCGACATATGGTGCACCCCTGCCTTAGGAGAACTACCACTACCTCACAAATCCAGCCCTCCCAGATTCTACTTTTAGCTAAAGGGAACTAAAAACATTTCTGCTGATGTGGTGATAAGACAGAGTTATTTCCTCTTACATATAAGACAGTCAATGATAAAGGATATTCCAGTTATTACTTGAACATAAGGCACTCTCCCTATGGATGTAACTGGGAAGGCTGGTAGGATGTATTTGTGTTATGACTGGGTTGGTATAATTAAAAAAAAAAACATTTTACTAAGAAAAATTAGTTTCGTCGAATACATTACCCAATCATAATGCCTTAGGACAGAGGTGGGCAAACTTTCCACTGCAAGGGCCGCATACATAAATTTACAACTTTAATGGGCCACATACTTCATTAAGTCAAACAATTAATATTTGAAATAGCAAAAACAAAAGGTTTTTCTAAATAACATCATAATTAATTTTCAGTTGTTAATATGTTGCTAATATCTGAAAACTTAAACTTCAAAAGAAGCACATTTATTTAATAAACAGAGAAACATAAACAGAGTCACTGCAATTGCGTCTATGCGGCCAACAATAGTTCTTCATGCTAATGATATGGCTTCTACTTTTGACTTGGCTTCAGGACACACAACACTGATCAATAATACAATCTTTAATAAATTCTGCTTCCAAAAATGGTTTGTTTTGCTTTGCGATTTTGTTGGCCAACATGAAATTGTTGCATTCTCTTGTAAAGATGAAGTTTTGATCAGATCAGTTGCTCTCTTGCAGTTATTGTGCTTAGTTTGAAAGTGATGTTTCAAACTGAACTCCTTGAAAATGGCAATCGTGTCGTCAGTCCACTCCTTGTTAAATGTATGGCATTCATCTTCAGTTTTTGCTTCCTAGATATCCTCAAACAAATCAATTTTGGTAAAATTTGGCAGATAATAAAAGCTTTGTTAAATGTATAGATTGATATGGAACTGTCCATCCCGGTAAATTCTTCACTTCAACAATTTCGCATTAACTGCAATTCAATTGTCTGCCATGGCGGGTGCATACACTGTTAACAAAATCCTTCTGGCACGCAAGTGCGCTGGTTCTGATGACACAGCCAAAACACACTGATGATGCAATCAGCCATTTGAACAGTGAAAGACAACCTCAATCAACCCACCCAGTAGGGAAAAAAAATCAATGATATATGAATAGATTGTGAAACAAGCCAAACAAAATTCTAGTGAAATTAATATGGCTTTTCCCACTGAGTGGGTATTTGGCATCGCATGGTTACATTTCTCTCAAAATTATAAAGAAATTTTGCCCATAAGAAAATTAAATAGCATAAACATAGGACTTGTTCCTAGGCCGCATGAAAACAATTGGCAGGCCGCATGAAAGCCCTTGGCAGGCTGCATGTGGCCCATGGGCCATAGTTTGCCCACCCCTGCCTTAGGAGAATAGATAAGAGATGGAGGGATGTACATCTCCTTACCCTGGAATAAAATCCCCTAAGGTAAGGAAAGACAGCAAAAATCCAGTGTAAATCATGAAGCCACATCTTTAAGAAGCAGCCCATCAACCTGGAATTGTGATCTGTTGAACTGCGGAGACAGGTCCTACGAGAATGAATTGGTCCCTTTGTGATGATAGATCTCAGAGATGAAAGGCAGAGAATGTAGACTCTGATCTCCACCCAAAACCTGAATGTCTCGTGATGGGTCAACTAGAACATTAAGGCATCCCGGTATATGACATACATTTATGTATGTGGATTTATTGTTGACCATACCAGTTTAGAAAGTGACACACCATGACACAAAGGCCTAGGTACTCATTTCCTCCCTGTTATTTGCAATAAGTTACTACTGTAGAGTCGTCAGAATCTAGACTCCATTGCCAGAAAGACCTGCCACCTGTGAAAGGCTTTCTAGAAGATTGATGTGCATAAGTTGTTTGTGGGGACAAACTGCAATGCTGGCTTCCTGAAATGGTGGTAGGAGGTGGGCTCCCCAGCCCTCCATGCTGGCATTGGTACAAATTGTAATCTTGGCAGTGAAAAGTCCAGAAATATACCCACCATGAACCAAGAAAGGTTGCTCCAAAGCTGCAGATGGTGCTTCAGTTGTGAGCAGATGTTTAGAGGCTGGTCCAGTGGGCAAACTCTGGGTCTCCATTGAGACAGAAGCATCTGTAATGGGTGCATAAAAAGGCAACCAAGGACAAAGAGGTCTGCTGCCACACTGAGTAAACCTAAGCGGCTAAGGAATTCTCATGCAGTTAGGGTTCTCCTCAAGAGTAAAGAAGACACCATGTTGCAGATTTTCAATGCCTAATCCTGAGGAAGATGAACCATGTTTTCCTGTGTATTAAAATCTATACCTAGATGAGCAAAATGTTCAGAGGGTACTAGTTTGGATTTGTCAAGTGATGTGACAAGAGTTATTGTGTCGTGATTTAAACTAGAATTCACCTGATGTTTTTGTCGGATGTAGTCCAGGTAACTTGATAATGCTGTTGTAGAAATGTTCCAGACATGCACCATGACTGGATTCATGAGATGAGTGAAAACTCAGTGGCTGATATTTAGCCATGTAGTGCACTGAATTGGTATAATCTGTCATTGTAGGAGCTTTCTGGATACTTTGGTTAATAGTAACTTGGAAGTAAGTGTCTTTTAAGTCCACACTGACTGCAAAGTCTCCCTCTTGGATGGCATCCACTGAAAATCAAGGAGTATAAATGAAGCAATTGAGATCGGTGACAGGCTGCAGAGTGTTGGTTGCCTTACTAATCAAGAAAATGCTAGAATTGAATCCCAAAAGAGAAAGTGTTTCAAACAAGTTCTAACACCCTTTTCCGATGAGGGTTGTCTATTTCCTGCTCCAATGTGTTGGCTTTGAGTGGATCTGATGGGACGTTGGTGAATGGTGGAAGTCTGGACAGTGAAGGAGTGTGAAACGTGAGCATAATAATCATTGAAGCGTGATGTCTGGTTGCTAAAGAATGTCAACGTTAAATATAGCATGCAATGTAATAAGGGTTATATATATAACCAATTAAGGGCCTGTCTGCTAAGTGAGGGCTCTGAAATAGGTTTTTTGCTTTACGCATGGTTACATAGCTTCAAAGAATTTAGTGAATGGACTCTTGGAGGGCAGTCAAAATGATTTTGCTTCTTGGACAGTTTTCAAGAAGCCTGGCATGGATGCAAGGAACCTGTGTTGTTGGTCTCTCAAATCCTGAGTAGCTATGGTGGGATGAGCCCTCTGATGAGAATCTCCACTTCCATAGAAGTGTCCAAAGCAACATCCCTGTCGATATGGAAAAACAAGGCTGACAAAACCTAGCAGTATTTGCTAATGTTTCCAACAAATAATGATATGTAAGGTTATAATTACTCAAGAAATAGTCTTCTTACTCTAAGGATTCCAGAGTTATCACTGGAAGACAATCCTAGGTACACACTTGCCCATTTTAGCTGCTTCAGCATTGAAAGTGAGAAGTTTAGTAGATCAGTAAAGGGTATAAACTTTACTGGAAGAAGCAGCGTGTACCAAAGGCTGCAATATGGGAGCAGGGGAAACAGTCCACACCCTAGGATGCTTAGCAAAGGAGAGAGATATTTGGATTTTTAATATAGCAGTGGGACAGTTTATAGTGATGTCTAGTACTGGAGCATCATGACTCAAGATGTCCCACTTTGATAAACGGCAGTCCTTTCCTAACATGAACCACTTTATGTTGAGCGCCTAGCGAGACAGCTGTTAGTACCATTTTTATAAGTCTTTGGGTTCAAAACCATGACCTCCCACATTTGAGGCAAACACTCTAATCTCTAGTCGACCGAAGAAAGAAAGAGATGGAGAAACATACTGATCCTAAATTGTAACTGAAAGCAACAAGTTATGTAGTGAACAGCTGGAAAGACTTTTTGAGTCACCAGAACATGAAGGTTTGGTACAAAGGTCACTGGGTAACCTCATTTACTGCTTCACTGAAAGATCAGCCCTCTTTCTCTATTGACCAAAACAGCATCTGCATCTTACTGATGAAATCAGGCTGATGTCAATGCTTTTAAAGATATATATGCACATGTCACATTTGGATTCCAATCACTTAAATCTAGAGGTTTGAATTGCATATGCATAAAATAACAAAAACACCTCCAGTTTGATGTTTATCTTGATAATTCTTTAACTTGGGATAAAACCATTGAAAGAGGGTAAATGGAAAAATTCCAATCTATTTCACTCCATTTCAAACTTTGCCTTTTGTTTCAGAGGAAAATAAAATCAAATACCGGAAATTACCATCCACCATTATAAAATACCATATAACTAATAATGTTGCATGTTTATATTACCTCAACTACAAAATCATGATAAAAAAATCAAGATTTAGCAACAATAAATGATCTGGCTTCTTAACACTGGATTGATAGTCAGATTCTTAGTTGAGAGGTAAATGATGGAGTTGAAAAATTGCTAGATATAGCTGACAAAACTTTTTTTTGTACTTTTATGCCACTTCTGCTACAGGAACCAAAATTGAAAATTATTCAAATGTAAGACAGTAAACTGATATAGAATCTGACATGAATAAAATGTTTATGTGATCTCATGTCAGAGACATTTAAGTTTACTATTTAAAACAATAGAAATACAATTCTATCAACATAACACCTGCTCAAACTATTAGGTTCACATCAAATTTACAATGTTGAGAGACAAAAAGAAACAACCACCAACACACTCCAGGGTTATCTCAGACTTAAGATCAATTAAATCTAAATCAATTATTATAATAAAATATAATAAATCCTGGTATTATTTAGGGTCAATAAAAAAAAAAATGGAAACAAAAGGTGCTCAGTCCATTTACATGTGACCCCTTTGCAATAAAAGATGATTGCATATCTGAAACAATCAGTGATGAAACCTAATCAATGAAGAATGAACTCATCACTGGGAATTTCTTTTTATGACTGTTGTACCCATATCTTGATATAAATGCTGTTATGACTCTAACATCTTGAACTAAGTAACAGAAACCCAACAACTTTTATAAAATTCAACAAATAATTTATAGCCCTAAAATACTAAGTGAAAATTTAAAAAGAATTTACTGTACATGCATTATTAAATCCCAAATAAAAACTATCACATGTCCAAATGTATGAAGTTTCAACTGAATTCCTGCATTATTCCAAATAAACTCCAATATTTAATGTGTTCATGTGCCTGAAGTCTTGAATGTGTTGATGCATCAATGACCTATAGTGTGATGATGTGCAAACAGTCTCTTTTATTATCATGATAATATAATCCAAAAAGTCATTGTCTGAATTCACTATAATTCCAAATTACAGTTCCATTCCACTTTGTACAAATTCCAGTGTATAATAACTTCAATAAACAAATCCACCCAAATGAAAAACTGAACACATAAATAAGACTGACTCTGCTTCAGGTAAGAATGAGTACGTTTTCAAGTAATCAACATTATATAAAAAGCTAAGACACAATAACATAGTCAGGATATAGGTAAGTTGATAAAACATTCAAAGTTGTTAACAAGTTGAGGAATTTCCAAATTAAATACTCAAGCCCTTGACTCAGATTAAAAACAAACATGTTTACATCCAACTATAATGATCAGAATATTTAACCCACACTCATGGATTAATATTAGCTATGTTGTTGACAATATAAATGTTATAGGTCAGGTACATCAAGAGATTGGCTTTGGACAAAATACAAATATACTTAACATAATCATTAAGAAAAGCCAACAAATAATACAAATTAAATATACATAATAATGTACACTAAAGCATAATCCCATAAATAAAACTTAATGCCAAAACTTTATGCTGCTGATACCGTTATCATTAAACAAGATATATCTTTTCTGTGGGGGGTTTTCAAGCACCTCACAAGCAGCAAAGGTCATCTACAATTATAAACATATTAGACACAAGAAAACTGTGCAATGTTTGGCATCTGTCAATGGAATTCTGACGACTTTAAAATCAACATATTTAGTTTACAACTCTTTCACATGATGTAATAAAAAGGTTGGTCAAATTTTCTTTTTATCTAAAATGTCTAACTTTTGTATCCCTGCTTAAGTAAATTATCAATTATAAAACTAGGATGCAGTAATCTAAATTGACCTGTACCTCAAGGAGGAGTCAGAAAAGCCACTGGTTACATATGGTTAATACTATTCATAATCACTGCAAGACAGAAAAGATACTTGCATGGTGCTTAGCAAGCTTCCTTGCAAACATGAATGATGCAAACTTTCAATGCAAGATGAATCCACCTAATAAATTGTGTTAAGATAGATATTATAAAATAATTATGGAAATATCTAAACTACTTTGATGAACATTTCAATTAAGTGTATTGTTCATTTATCAGCATGTCATTTTCAACAGATCTTTCACTAGAAAAGATGGTTTATACAACCACTCCTTATCTTGTCAATTCATTTTGGAAGCCTTTATGACATTAATTAGAACATAGATTTCATAGGTTTCTTGAAAGGTCAATTTACCTTCACCCAAGGACACTGCTGAAGTGCTCTGTAGTAGACGGATCTTGCTCTTTCCTCATTTCCAAATCTGATCTGAAATAATAAAACACATTAAAAATAACAAGGCTTTTCAAGTGTTGGTATAAAGCAATTTGATATACCAATACTGAAAAACATTGATTGTGGATGGATGGATTATTGTGACTCTATAGTCATAAAATAAGACATTGAAAAGTGTGAGAAGCAACAAGCTTTGCAAAATTCAAATATTTTATTTCCCTAGAATACAAAGTGAAAATGTGAAAAAAGGAACTTTTAGTATTGTGAATTAAGTCCCAAATAATCCTAATACAGTGGAGCCCCACTATAACACAATAATTGGGGTCCAAGAAATCGGCATCTAAAACCCGAGAACAAAGTGCAGTAGGCCTGCAATGTTCACAATGCACTTTTATAATTGATTTTTAAGCTGAACGCATGTACAATTTCATACCCTCTCAATTTCCAGCCAGTAAAGCAGACATTATTTACTGGTCAACTGATTGTGTCTAACAACACCGCCAAGCCAAAAAACATGTTGGCGGCTTTCGTTTTTTTTTAATGATTATTAAACTGTGAGAAGCTTTAATCAACTACAGCAATGTCTGCTTTTTGGTTGTGTCTGCAGTTAAGAAGAAACGTATGTCGGCTATTATTTGAGCAACGACTGTATACAGAATTAATTGAAGACAACCACACTGACCACAAGTTTATTTTGGCATAACACTTTAAGAACCTGGTGAAATTGTTAAAGCTATGCTATGATCGTATTATATTAAAATTAATACACGAACTCTTCCCTAAAATAATAACAAACAAATATTAGAACGATCATGTTACCTCAGTTTGGATGTAGATTTTCCATATAAGTGGACAGTGTTGCAATGCTTGAGTCTTCAAGCTTCTCTCTAAAACTGATCGGATTCGATACATTATTCCAGTCTCTGAAAGAAAAGTATGGCAATTACAATGTAGTTTTAACAAAACAGGGTTTCAATCAAGATCTGGTCATATGCTCTATCTCTTGAATGACCTTTGACCTTGTCATGTGAGTATCACTTGGAATCCTTAAATATGATCTTTGACCTAAAGCTGGTTACAACCCAGTGATGCTAAAGATTCAATAATGCAAACTGACAATAAAAGTCAAGATATATGACGAGAAAAAATAATGGCTGTGACTTTTCCTTAACTGAAGGCTTGGCAAAAATATCTAGGGGTTATCAAGACTTCTTGACCACATTAAGTAAGGACAGGGTTAGGTGGCAGGTTCATGAGTATATGATAATTGACATACCGTAAGTTTGTACCATTAGGTGATGACATTAGCATTCAAGAGAAACAATTGGTGGTCAGAAAGTCATGCAAATTTATTTGTCATAGAGAAGCATGCTAATGAAGATAAGCTAACAGCAATGTTTGGGCAGCATAATCACATGGATAAATTTCTTAAACTGTGTTAATATTAATATTGGCCAGATGAATTTAAAATCTAGTCCTATCATGGTTGAGTGAGATAAGTTTATTTAAAAGGGAGTAGTGCCTCTTAGATAAAGTGGATTATAATAGTATTTGATTATGAAAATAAAGAGTCATCTTAAAACTCTTAGAGATGACACATTGCCTGTAAGGACTACCACTTCAAGTACTATATGGTCCATGACTCTCCATTGCTATACTACTTAATGTAGGCAAAATGATTCATTGGTTCATATTGGTATTGTGACGACTTCTGTCCTGATATACTATGTTGATATTCATATGCCACACAATATTTATCTAGCTGGTTTCTCTGCTAATCAAGAGAAACCATCAGAATTAGTGACAAAACATACTAATTGTTTTGGGGTTGGATATGGTTATGTAACAGATGCTAAATAACAATACTAAAACTTTCATTAGGTAGATATAATGTCATTAGGTAGATATAATGTCAATACTCTAATGTGACTTCAGATCCCATAAACTTCTTCTAAAACCAGAATGGTGAAAGAAATCTTAAAGGTATATATATATATATATATTTGCATTTTTAATGTAGCTTTAAAACAATTTCAGTCATATCGCTATGATGTCTGCAGTATGATAGTATATAGTGATGTCTAACACTGTGGCATCATGCTGCAGACATGTAGCATCATGTCCCACCCAGTCACAATATATTGACACCAGATTGACAACACTAACCTCTTAATGCTGAGTGCCAAGCAAGGCAGCTGCTAGTACCACTTTTATAAGTCCTTGGTATGTCTTGGCCAGGGTTCAAATCAATGTTCTCCCACATCAGAGGCTGACACTCTAACCACTTAGGTCATTGGAGAGGTCAGCAGGAAGAGCATATTGCTTATGCTATGATTTATTTTCATTGTAACTAAAAATTACATTGAATACAATAAAATCCAATAATCAAACATTTTGCTTCACATATGTTGTTGTAGGGTTTAATGCCATTTTTCAGCACAGTATTAATGGTGGAGGAAGAACCCAGAAAAACGCAGGAAAGAACCACCGACCCACGAGAAGCTACAGGCAAGCTTTCTCACATACCCACAATGGACAAATCTGAGACTCGAACCCACACAGACAGAGGGGAGATGACAGTGATCCATAACGAAGTTTGCTTTAGACTACTCGGCCACTCAGGGCCCTTTTCACAGAGAGAGAGATGTCTTAACTCATGAACTCCTGGAGGTTCTTGTCATTTTTGCCTGAAATGCGAATAGGAAACACATTTTGGGGGCAATTTCTGAATAAATCCTAATACATCAACTTCCAGAAAATTTCTGGTTAACCTAAAGACTAGCTGTTTTAGAAACATCACTTTTCATTGGCTATTTCATTCATGCCTGAGCAGAAGGGTAAAAGTTGGAGATTTTATTTTGTTTGCTCAATGGACCCATCATTTTGTTTATCGAGACCACTCTTTATTCTAAATGCCCATCTTATCCTACTGTTTGCAAAGGTTCACCTGTCTGTGTGCAGTGTAGACCAATCTGCCTTTCATTTAAGGCCAAAATGTCTAAAATCCAGACATAAAATTGGATTTCGACCATTGGCAAAAAAATGGGTGGAAAAAATCTGGTCCAAACAATTAGATTTTTCCCTCTGTATTTTGTAGTGCAATTAAAACATTCAGATTATTTGGTATCATTGTTGAGCTACATCTGTTTACCTTTCTATAATACCACCACTTTAGTGAATCTTACATGACCTTGATGCTACAGAGCTCGAAAGTAGGCTACTACTTCCTGATTTGTAAACAAGGTGCCAGTGGTTAATGAGTTAAACAGTTTTGGTTTCGCCCCATATATTTAAAGTGGATGATAGATGAATCAATGATTAGTCCAATATGTGTACCAGATTTCATGGAAATGCCATGAATGGTTTGACAGTTAGGCACAAGAAATAAAAATCTCTACAGACAGGTGGACATAATGATGGCTGTTTTTTCCAGTGTATGTTATGTATAATAAAAAATCATGAAGAAAATAAATAATTACCCCAAAGAAGATTTACATGTACATATTCAAAGGTTATTGGACACTGTCAAAACAAGCCCTTATACATGTACAAGTAATCAGTAAAGTAACAAATATAATGAAGTTTGATATACCTGTGGATTCAATCTCTGACACTTTGCTTTGAATCATCTGTAGTCTTTTGAGTTCTGAGCAGATGGCAAGAACAACTGGTGCTGGTGTAGTAGGCTCTTTCATCACTCTGTCAAAATATCTGTGTAATCTACCCGCTATGCGAGAATTCTGCTCAACATTGATAAAGAGATTAGTAAATACTGGATTGTTGGGAAATCTGTCCAAAGCAGATGATAAGAGGTTCCTCAGAATATGAAGAGGTTCAGAGTGTGTGCTCATCTGATACAGAACCAGTCTTATTTCATACTCCAAGAGATCTTCATGGATGGAATGAACCATATTATCTGAGATTAGTTCACAGTTGGAAAGTTTAAAAAGCGATGAAAGAGCACCGTTATATACATTTATAGCAGACTGAATTCCACTACAACAAAACTCAAACATGGCATAGCAGTTACAGACTTCAATGAAAAACTTCCTTTGTCCTTCTATATCTTGACCATCTGAAGTTTTCAATTTCTCCTCTCCAGTCTCAAGCAATTTTTTAAAGTTCTGCCTGGCTCTGAGTATTGATGTATTTGACACCTCTTTCATGTCAATGACACTAAATTTCTCCCCTACAGCAGCACCAAAAAGAACCTGAAGACAGCTACTTACTGCATAAGGTTTGGGAGCTGATTGTCTGTTCCACAATGCTGTAGGAGGGAAAGGTCTGATTTCCAGCAAGACCTCAACATACATTCTATACAGAGACCACAGACTAGAGATCTTGTTGATGTCTGGTGTATTTGATTTCATCTCTGATGAGAACATGCTGAGAGCTGTTTCCACTATTGATTTTGCCTCATCTACCTTTCCCATGATTCTTTCCAACATCACATAAGCACACCACACTGGCAAGTTGTTTCTGTTGTGTTTCTCTTTCAGCAGTTCTTTTGCAAGCTTCCTTAACTCTTTCATATCTGATTTACTGGGTTTATTGGACAGGGTCATGCTTAACTTTGAACAGATGTGCTCTAGATAGATGAGTGTTAATGATGTCTGCTCAGTGCCTGTAAAGCGACAGATACACTGCTGTAACAGACTGGTAATCAAGTTATGCTGTACTTCACTTTTTGACTCAATTGAGTTTTCCATTGCATCTATCCCCTGAGAGCAAACATCTGTGACAGTGTCAACAGTGATAGTAGATAGTGATGGATAGGGTAAATTAAATCCAAGAAGTCTGCTTCTGAAATTGGCTCCAAGCATTTGCAGAAAATGGAGGATCAACTTAAAGTGAAGACTTGTCGGAATAAGAAATAGATTCAATTTTATGTCATCAAATAGGACCAAACGATCAATATCCTCACAGTCTTCTTCTGTCTCATTTTTGGTCAAATCAGGTTGCCATGGCAACCAATGGTTATTTTCTCTCATGACTTCTATTTCAAGCCAGGTCTGCCATCTTGGGAGCTTTCTAGATATAATCTTATCTTCTGCTTCATCAATGTCAACTGAAACAAAATAGACTGATGCCGGTCATTTCATTATACACACTGAACTACTAAAGCCATCAAAATGTTTCTAAAACAGAAAAGAAAAGTTTTTATTCTTAAATATTCAAGAATATGTTTTACAACAATCCTTATTTTAATTTTATTTATTTTAGGATTTAAGGAGATAACATTTTATTTCTTCAAATTTGAATGCCTTATAATGCTTTTTTGGACAGCATTAACAATTTTTATTCTAATATACCTGTATTTCTCTAAAGAAAAATTCAGAAATCACAACATGTTATGAACTTCAACTTTATAATATTTCAAATAGCAAAATGGACAAAACCCAACTCTCCTTGTTTTCTAAACAAATAAAAATGCAGTTATTCTATTTAAATAGTTCAAATTCAACATTCCTTTACCTGATATTTGAGGTACTAGTTGTTCAACGTGATCTTTATTTCTAATCCAATACTGCCAACCCTTTGCATTGGCCTCTCCTATCCTTGCCACGTTGCTGTCCCAGAAACTTTCAAAGAGTGAAATTTTATCCTCCCTTGAGAAACTCTTGAAATTTGAAGGACAAAACAGATTCATTTCAATCAAAGCCTGGAAAGATGCAACTGCTTTCTCCTTGTGTCCTGCATGCTTTAGGTAATAGGAGTATTGGACAAAGATATCTGCAGATATATAATACATAATTATAAAAATCATTAAAAAAAATATCCAGCAGCAAACATATTGAAAACTGGTAACTGGATGAGGATACATGTATATTCAAAAGACTGAAGGAGATGGCCCCAAAAATATCAGCATTGAAGGCTATAGTAACAAATGCATAAGCTCTTTGTCTCAAGGAACAAAACAGAAACAGGCCCTGATCCCTACTAATCTCTTTACACAAGGACTTTCATCATACTAACCTTACCATCCTCCTACCTGATGCATGTACAAATTATGGCAACATATGCAATGAATAAAATTAAATTTAAGTCAACCTGAAGTTTACAAAATACTTGCTAAAAGACAAGGCATAATGGGGAGGGATCATCATTAGTTTTATAAAATGTGTTTGCTTTATGTTGTTCAAATTTTATACTCTGTACATATATCCGTATCTTTATTTAGTGTTTATATGTACAGTACTGCATTCTTAAATTACATAACTGCAGATCCTTTACACTAAACCAGTCAAAACCAGTCATTTCCATCCTGTAGTCAATGTCCAGGTCAGTCATATATATATTCACACAGATATGATAATTTTAATAGCTACTATTACAAACAAGTTTTGACCAATAGGACATAATTATTTGATTTAACTATAATATTTGTACATATGATTTTCAAGTCCTAACCTATTCACATACAGGTCTGAAATGAACCATGCTTACTTACCAAAAAATATCAACTTGACAAAGATTGTTTTCCTGAAATGTATGTGATATTATGATCAGGTGATAACTGTTAATAATAAAATTTGTGAGAATTTTTTAACAGTGTGTACAGTGGTTTCCTTCTTGAACAGCCCCCCCCCCCCAGAAGTCACCTGATTTTTACAGCCAAAATATCTTGGCACTGATGAGTTTGTGTTCAAAGGTACCCCTCATGAATGGCCACCTCTCTAGTGCAACCAAGAGCCACAAAAATGTAAAATGTTCCCCTCATTTTTTATTTCAGATGTGTCCAGAACCAATAATTATTTCATATTGTAAGGTAAGTAATCAGATTATCTCTACCTTTAATACTTGTCACCCGATGTCAGGTTTCCGATACTGAAAGAAGTGTTGGCTAAAGTACATATAACACTAAGATTAATATTAGGTCACTATATATAAAAGCCAACATTAACAGGAAATATGTTCAACAATGTTGTGATTTCACACATCCATCGAGTTCTTTTGATGATTACAAATCAGGGCTTGAATTTAACAAAAATTTCTTTGTAGCCAGAAGGACTAGTGTACTGAGAAATTTACTAGTCCTGCCAAACATTTAAAAGTCCTGTCCACAAAACAATGTCACATACTTATATTGAGATTAACAACAATTTTATTTCATAAATAGCATTATCATATAAAATGTAGAGGTACATAAGTATAAATTCTACTTCAAATCATCAATCAGTCAATTGACATTCTTGTTTCTCAAGCTTTCATGTACCGATTCAATTTTCAAGTTCAAATAATCTGCAACAAAACTGGATGTTTTCCTCTGTGTTTGTTTTTGTTAATTCCATACACCAGTTACACCGCATAACGTTATTGTCCTCATCATAATTCAGCCATTCCCTGTCTTTTGTCCATGTCTTCTGAAACGTCCAATTATGCTTTTCCCTATCATAAGAATTATTCCTTTTATGTCATTTTCATTCAACTTTTGCTTTTTTTCCTGTCTTATAAGGCGGGAATTGTGACTTGTTTTGAAATACGAGATGTTACAGTATAGCTAATGTGAATTATTTAAAGTAAGAAAAGGAATGGCACAGTGTCCTTTATAAAAGAAAGTCCTATCAAGAAAAAACAATCAAAACATGTGCCTTTGCCCACCCACCCCAATTCAATGGCCTCTCCCTAATAAAGTCTTTACTTCAGCGGATGTTCTGCAGGATCAAAGCAGTGGCTATTGTAAACACAGTTATAAAATATTAACATCAAAAGATAATGTTAGTTTCATCTTGGAAAATAAGTGTTCCCATCATACGAAGCCATCTGACTTGGCGCATGGTATTTAACAGCTCCAATTTAGAATTACGGTCTCATCATTAACAGCGTGATTAGTAAGTGTTCCTAATTAATCGGACCTCAATGTATTGTTGAAATTAATAATAAGCTGGAAAATTTTCAAATCTTAGATGCCCATGCTGAGAGATTTTAATTCCCAACAAATGTACGGCATTCTGCTTAGATATCTCCCCATGTATTAAATTATTTGTTCAGTCTTGTATGGATAATATTGTATGAAAATGAAATGTCAGTAATGTGATCATAATAAATTGATCAAAATCTTATAATTATTTCGATGCAAACATAAATTATGCAGTTTCCCGTTTGTGACTGTTGGTGTATTTGGCTAGCAAGCAATAAAAAAAAAGGAAACAAACAAGCATTCAAACTAATTTCTTTGAATAGTTGATGCCATGTTCTTTTGTGTTGTAGTTTCGTAGTTTGTTACTGTAGTCATGTGAATAAAGTGTGATACCAGGTTATTTTTCATTTAATTCGTTGTCAGATTAATTAGGATATCAATTACCAAACTTCCGTTGTTAATGACGGGACCATGATTGGCGCTGTTAAGGGAAATTAACAAAATCAGATGGCTTCTTGTAATATAAACACACATTTCTGAGGCAGAAATTGACTTCATCTTCTCATGCTAATATTTTATGACTGTGTTTACAACGGTCACTGCGTTGATTCTACATAATATATGCTGAAGTCATGTCTTTATTAGGGTATTGAGTAAACAAACGCTGACTGTTGATAAACAAAACTTACTAGCCCATCGGACTAATAACATTATGATAGTTACTAGTCCAACAGGAAATCTACTAGCCTCGGGCTAGTGGACTACCGCTAATTTCGGACCCTGCAAATGGATGTAATTGTCAAGATCATAACATGGTCAGCATATAGATTTTGTGGATTAACAAACTAAGAAATTAACCTTGAAAAAAACATGGTACCAGACAAAGACAAAAAAGTCATGTGACAATACATCTATTGCTTCTTTTATGACGGCATTTTGTCCACTCTATAAAAGTTTTGTCTTAATTATTGAATCGCATAAAGTTAGCAGCATCAGAATAAATCATTACCAAACAATGTCATCAAATATTACTTTAGAAGAAAGTTGGTTACTCGACTTGATGACATAATGGTTGGGGAGGGGAACAATTTCATGTTGTTGTTGTTGCTGTTGTAGGGTTTAATGCCATTTTTCATCCCAAGATACATGGCGGCCAGTATAAATGGTGAAGGAAGAACCCAGGAAAACTGCAGAAAGAACCACCAACCCACAATAAGCTACTGGCATCCTTTCTCCCATAACCACATTAACCGAACCCAAGACTCGAACCCACACAGACGGAGGTGAGATGGCAATGATCCGTGATAGTGAGCGCTTCAGACCACTTGACCACTTGGGGCCCCCAATTTTATGTAGAAAAGACTCAAATAAACAATGTCATAACTGATAAGGAGATTATTCAACAACAGTTGGAAAATGGAGCAAATAGAAAGAAAATTGTGTATGTACCAAGACTTAAATAAATGAATTTGCAATGTGCATGACAACAATACCCACTCACATATCATTCTTACGTCAAGAATAAGAACTATTAATGTATCAATCTATTGTTAAGACAAAAAGATCCTTTTAATAATTTATGTTACTTTTAAACAAAGATATTAAGTACTTTGAAGTGTATAGCTTTCTTACAACATACATTACATATACTTCTCCATTTCTTTTTATCCCCACCCCCCAGAAAGGCCACCCATCTGATATGGTCACTTTTTATGTGCAGAAGGGGCGACCATATAAGAAAGGAACAACTGTACTTTGATTTTTCTTCGCATGCCCTTTTCACCAATTCCTTATTTATAAGTTACTGAATTTGTATGGGTAAATATGAATGAGTTTTTTGGATGGAATACTGCATGACTTTGGGAGTACAGTATATCCATCCAACAAACCAAGTTGATATTTTCCCATGCACTAACCTTTTTATTATATGATCATTTAATTAATATACCAAAGGTTTCATTATGTAAAAAAAATACACTACAAGAAACAAAGTTGTTATTGTTGTTGTTATAGGGTTTAACGAAAAAATTTCAGCACAAGATAGGCTATACATGACGGCCAGTATAAATGGTGGAGGAAGAACCTGAGAAAACCCTTGGAAAGAACCACCAACCCACATTGGCCGAATCTGAGACTTGAACCTACGCAGACAGAGGTGAGATGGCAGTGATCTGAAACAGAGATCTCTTTAGATCACTCGGCCACTCTGGTCCTCTCTTTACATACGTAAGTTTGGCTCATATATCTTTAATGGTTTGATAATTATGCTCTGGAAATAAAAAGGTTTATGAACAGACAGACAGATAGACAAACATAGCATTAACTATAACCTTCCACCATTAACATGCAAGAGACAAACTAATAAAAAAGTGAGAATTGTGGATGAATGATGTATGATGAACAAAAATAAACAGAATATTGAAATGAAATACTTGCTAATAACAAAAGGCAAACCAGCACCACAAGTCTAAGAAGTATATCCAATTTCAGAATGATATTTAAAACAATTCTGGAATTTGTGGTGTTTACTTGATAGATGGAAAATGGATACAAATTATATTGCAACTGAAGAATTGTGAATAAACAAAAAAAAAACATATCAACAAAACAAGCCTAATATTATACTAAAATGCATCACAATATATTGACAGGTGTTATGGTTATCCTCAGGAAAATGAAAGTGTGAACAGGCAAAGGGATGAAAACATTAAAATACTTAAAAGAGTTGTGAAAAACAAAAGGCATATCTTCACTGCTAACCTACTTTTTGACCTACACTTTAGAGATATTGTTGTAGTCGGGTTTAATGCCATTTTTCAGCACACGATAGGCTATACATGACGGCCAGTATTAATGGTGGAGGAAGAACCCGGGAAAACCCCGTAAAGAACCACCGACCCACAAGAAGCTACTGGCAAGCTTTCTCACATACCCACATTAGCTGAGCCCAAGACTCGAACCCACACAGACCAAGGTTCGAGTAATCTGTAATGGTGAGCGCTTTAGACCACTTGGCCACCCCAAGAAACAAAGCAACTAAATGTATGCAATATTCCAAAGTAAATACACAAGCACAGATTCATCATTACGCAACAACATTATTAATGAGCACACAACTCCTCCCAGATAAATTTGAACTTAGTCGCGCAGTAGACAACTTTCGAAAGAAAATGGTGTTTTTTTCTGGGTCTACTAAAAGTCTGGATTTATCTGGGCATAGAGGAAGAACTCTGTGTAAACCTAAACCTGCGATTTTTAACACTGTGTGGAAACATATTACTGTTGTAAAGGTAGTGAATAATATTACAATTACAAAAAAAAACTATAGTATTTGAATGCAATAACATGTCACACTGAAGTAATCTATTACAATTACCTAGTATATCCAGGTACAGTAATTACAATGAAGTAATCAATTACCTTTTATATCCAGGTACAGTAATTAGAGTACAATTATATTATTACTGTTCTGTCCATCACAACTCACAATTCTCACTGGTTAATTAGAAATCTGCACAGGTCAATATTCATCACACTAAGAGTTCAATGTGCTGAAAAACGGTGTTAAACCCACAACAAGAACAAAGTAATGTAAAATCTGATTAGAAATACAGTTTCTAGTGTAGTAACATGTTGTGCCAATAAGGCAAGTTCACCTCATTAATATGTATGCCCCAAGTTTATTTTTGAGATCACATGAGATTTTGATCATATAAGCCTATTAGTATATTTCTAAATGCCTTAAAACCAACAACATGCTCAGCCAATCAGATATAAGATCACCTCATTAATATGCATCGATAGTGCATATTATCTGATAACCTAAGGACATAAGCATATATTTCAATCTGAGCATATATTGTATCAGAAATGTGGAATCCAGAATGGTAACAAGCTCAGGCAATGTAATGCATGATAATCTCATTAATATGTATAGATCTTGCTCTTTTTTTAATTGATCTGAGAAAAAAAGGCTATGTTCCAAGCATATTCAAAATTGGACTTAAAAAAATGGCTTCCACAATGGTAACAAGCAATGTGGACAGGCGATGGATGCAGCATGATACAATAAGCATTTGGACTTATGGCTAGGTGAGTTTAATAAAAAAACATTTAAAATGAAAAGCGATCATAAATAGCAATGATCAAAAATATGTTCATGAAGCATGGATGCTCTACTAAACTGCCTGAAAACTCATCTAAATACAAACCTTAGCCAAGATGTCAGAGATGAATGGATGCATGAATGAACACATGGACAAGAATAACACTAAATGTCCAACCAATACTATAGTGTGGCATAAAATGGTCCATTTTTCATTTGTTTGTATGTGTGTGTGATTTTGATGTATAATGTAGCTTTAACAATTTATTAGTCATATTGCTATGATATCTGCATGGTGGCAGTTTAAAGTGATGTCTAGCACTGGGACATCATGCTGCAGATATGTAGCATGATGTCCCACTCAGTCACATTATCCTTACACCAGGCTGACCAGTCCTAACACTAACCTCTTAATGCCAATCACCAAACAAGGCAGCTGTTAATACTATTTTTAGAAGTCTTTGGTGTGACTCAGCTGGGGTTTGAACTCATGACCTCCTGCATCTGGGGCAGACACTCTAACCACTAGGCCACTGGAGCAGTCATTTCATTTCAGCTGATTATCAAAAAGAAGATCTACTTGGTATTTAAATATGTTACGCAAAATTTGACTGTAACACATTCTTTATCATACAGTTACAAATATATGATAAGGATATTCTTTACTATTATATTTACCCAAGATATTCTCATCAATATTTTCTGGTATTGAATGTGTCTGCAACATCCCTTCCTGAATGCTGATTAGGGTCTTGAGACATTTGTGAAACAGTTTGGTGACCCTTGATATACCACTGGTTGACAAGCGTGTTTGGTTGAATGTCAAGTAGTATTTCCAGAGACCAATATTTTCTGGATGTACAAAGATAATTTTTTCTAACTCTTTGTTCACCTCTGAAGATTCCCATTTTTCACTCTGATGTTCAATTAATGCCATTTTCAATTCAATACAGCCTGGGTTAACTTCTAATGCCTTTTCTAAAATTGAAACCTTCTTTTCAAAAACTGCCACCCTATTAATTTGTGTTCTTGGCACATCTACCTCCAGAGGTAGTTCTTCTATTTGTTTATCTTGAAATTCAACAAATTCAAGCCACAGTGAAATGTTATGTGGGGTCTCTCTTAGTTGCTTATTGTAATAAGCAGTTTCATCTGTAGGATACTGAAAACTGGTCCTTTTATCAGATTCTTCCTTCACAACCTTAAGATCTTCTGCTCCCTTTCCCTGTATAAATCTCTGAGTTGCTGCATCTAGAATCTGATTCCTGGCATCCTCTCTTGGAAGACCCATAGTTTTGCTATTTAGGTCAGAGCTATGGCCTTTTACACCACTCAGTGGATAATAATTTTCCTTAGACCCACTGAATCCAGATTCTGACAAAGATAAACAAATTTCTACTGGTTTAGATCTTACAATGGCGCTGTTCTTGCTGTCGTAATATCTACCAGCCTTTTCTTTGGAATCTTGTAAATGTTTGTTTTTAAAATGCAGAAATCGGTCTTTCCCTGTGGCACCCCAAATTTGGTAGGAGGCTAGTTTATATCTGGATATATGCATTTTGTAAATGGATCCATATGTAATATTATTAATATCTGGCTTTCTGTCTATTCTCCACGCATGCTCTGGTTTCAATTCTGGAATTTCTTCGATGAAAACTTTATTGGAAATATGTAACTCTGGCCTGTGAATATAATTCAAAACAATTTGTAACAATAACATATGCTGATAAGCATAAAAGATTAATTAGAAGCTGAATAATTATTTTATTATGCCTTTGTACTTACTATCAGAATCAGAATATGTCACCAGAAAAAGTTTGATTTCCTAAAGGTAAACACATGTGTTGTCTATTAATGGGAAACAATATTCAAAGGAACAAACTGCTATTGGGGAAAAAAAGAATTCTTCAACAATGAAAACTCTAAATAAATATAACAGAATCATAAGAGAATGGTCTCCACTGACTTGAAAGATATTGATTCTAGTGTTTATAAAACATTATCTTAAATTTGTCTTTTCTATCATTCTCTATAAAACCATGAAGATCTACCTTAGAGACAATGCACTTAAACCCTTTAAATCAAATATACATTAGGGCCTCCATCAGGTACCCATATGTATGCATATTTATATGGTGGACAAGGTCCTATGTAACATTCTTATACAATCACATGGTCACTTAAGCTGAGGTAAACAAAATGCAGACTAAGCTGTTTTGTATTAATTTCACTACCTCCATAATCATGTCATGCATTGACAGGAAACAGCAGTGTAATAAAAGTGTGAGACCTAAATTATCTGCCACAAAACCATCCCGCTGATACGTAATTGTCTGGTTTTCACATTAAAGAAAATTACAATTTAACCAGAAAAACATGCAGAAAAATGTTTACATACCGAATATTCTTCTCCTTTTCATGCAAATGTTCTTCCACTTCAATTTCCCTTTCAAGATGCTTGTGTTTCTTATGTTTCTTTTTGTGTTTGTGCTTCTTTTCTTTTCTTGCCCTTTTTTTCTCATGTATATCATCAACATTCTCTTCGGAGCTACAGAAGATTCCTTTCCCATCAACATCATTAATGTCATTATCATTTGGTTGACTGGAAGGAAAGATTAAATGCATAGAGAAATGTATAATACAGTCAAATTGCTTAAAAGCTCACCTCCACTAAGCAATAACTATTCAAGTTATTGAAAAAATGAAACATCATTAGGCAGTCCCCTGTCTAGAGTGACCATTTGTCCACTTTCAAGATGTGGCTAATTATGTAGCACTGACCCATATTGTATGACTGTCCATGCAGTATTTTTTGTTATAGAGACATCCATGTTTTTTCAACATACAGTAGTGTCAAGAATGCATGACATCATATTGTATGCACAAAGGAACCATTATAAATGTATTGTGAAAAAACACATTTGTGCAAGCCAGGTTTAAGTGTAAGTTTTTACCCACAAATGTTGATAAGTAGCAACCAATTTTCTCCTAGCTCTCTTTTTAGTGTTTATCAAACTTTTACTAGTAATTTTTTGAGTAATCTGTTTTTTTTTTCATGTATAGTTCTTTCAGCTATGATGAGTTGTTTTTTTATTCAAGGACTTTTTCACATTCTTGGTGGCTTAGCAATTAGTGTGGTGGACCCGTGACTCAAAGTGTGCCGGTCAACTCATAACAATGGATCAGCTTATGTCAGTTACCATAGTGCATCCTTAGGCAAGACACTTAAATTGCCTTGGCACTAAATAACCTACTTGTGTTGCTGTGCCATAACAACAATTCAACAGCAATAAGCATTTTAAAAGAAATTTCAATGACTTCAAAATTTCTGAAAGGAGGATTTGTCCCATTAAAACACTAAATTTTAGCCAATTTAAATTATTTATCCATTAATTTTGGACAGTATGTACATAAAATTAACTTCTTACATTTTATTAAGTTTTAATGTTCTGTGTTCCTTCAGATCAAATAATAAATTATCTGACAAAATTTAAAGAGTTTTTCAACAAATTCACTGAATTGTTTTAAAAAGATGAAACAAGTTTTTAAAAAGTTATGGGTGGACAAACAAATGTTAAATGACCAATGACTGGATGGACAATGCCACAGCATATGTTCAACTTTAGCCAGGTGTATAAAAAAATACTGTGGGCACAGCCAACATAACCTAACCAGGATGCCCACCATAACCTCACCAGTTTTTTTTTAATTAATTTTTTTTATGGTTCAACACCATTTTTAAGCACAATATAGGCTGTACATGGCGGCCAGTAATAATGGTTGAGGAAGAATCCGGAAACTCCCCGGAAAGAACCACCAACCCACGAGAAGCTACTGGCAAGTTTTCTCACATAACTACATTAGCCGAATCTTAGACTTGAACCCACGCAGACAGAGGTGAGATAGCAGTGATCCGTAACGAACAGCACTTTAGACCACTCGGCCACTCAGGGCCCCATAACCTCACCAGGACTGATTACTCTACTATAAACACATAAATGAATAAAACCTCACCAGGACCGATTACTCTACTATAAACACATAAATTAATAATAACCAAACCAGGAATTAATAAAAACCTAACCAGGACCGATTACTCTAATATAAACACATAAAATAATAATAACCTAACCAGGACCGATTACTCTACTATAAACACATAAATTAATATAACCTAACCGGGACTGATAATCATGTGAGAAACTCCAGGTTTATCAATATCCAGTTTGGTCTGGCATCAATCAAAAGGTGTGTGTGTGCGTGGGCATGTGTTCATAACTCATTTCGCCAAACAACCTGAATAAAAGGTTTCATTAAAGCTGTACCGATGTCACTTTTTGACGATAATGCCGATACCGCGTATAGCCGATTATTAAAACTGCCAATACCAATTATTTCATTATCACAGTATATACTCGCGTATAAGCAGAATAATTTAGGAAAAAATAAAGGCCTGAAATAAGGGGGGGAAGGGTCGGCTTATCTGTGGACCAATGTCTAAACTTTACTGTTTTTAGGTCTTTCTGTTGGCTACTGTAACGGATGTAAATTTTGGGACATGAAACAACAATTTTTTCCGTGTCCTAAGACATAGGCATGTTAAAAAAAGTAACTTTCGGTAACCCAACAATTATTAAACTGTTATAAAGTACTATTATTGATTTAAAAGAGAAAAGTTAATATTCATGTGCAAAGGGTGACCCGTCGTCAGTGAGTAGCATTTGCACTAAGACAGAATCAGTGTGAAATACACTTCTATATTGACAAATTACATTCTGGTTACCTTTGTGTAATAAAATCCACAATAAAATATTGTATCGATCACATCCTGATACGAATAATAGTATGATATTCAATGTCGGCATTAGCACATGGTTGGATAGTTGTTATTTACATGCTTCATGTACATGTACTTAAATTGGCCTTGATTTTGGTCAGTCTCTTCCCATCTTATTGAGGCTACCAAGGGGATTGTGCTATTCACAGGTAATTGAAATGCTGTCAACAGTACATGTATTCTCCACAAATACTTTTGTATCGGATGCTATGATGAACATTAAAGCGACTGAACCAACCACTTGTTGCAGCGAAGTTTTCTACACAGTTTTTTTTTTGCAAATGCTTCATTGAACCACTTTGTGGCTTCCTCTACGTCTTCAGATGTAGCAGTCATTTGCTTCTTCCTTTGGGGAACACAGTTACCTTCAACGTAGTCTTTCTTTATTGACTCAGCAGCTTCCATCCTTCCTGAACGGGTGTTATTTTTTAAGCGAAAAAGATCCACAGACCTCTTTGCGAGATGTTCAGCCCTCAACTTCCTTAACAGCCAGATATTTAGTTTCCAGAGACTGTAAATTTAATTTGCGTTTTACACTGCTGTTGGTAGCAATCATGAATGTAAATATAGTTAAAAACGAAACTTTCACAGCAAAATAAACTTGTGTTAATCACCGAACACTTTCAAAGGTCTCGGAAAACCGTAATCACACGTATTTGGACGCAATATTTTATATCTGACATTCAGACAATAATGTATACAGGAGTCCTCAGTACGCATCAATTTAAGGGCTCGCTATTTGCTAGTCCTGCTTTGACCACCTGTAGAGTTGGAAAATGTGTTGATCAATTGATCATTTTAGCTGTTTACAATCAGAAAATTCAGTGGCTGAAAGACCCACAGATATACATGCTGTCATTGTAAGAGTACATTTGAAGAACATGACACACAAGCTAGGCGGCAAGATCAAAGACTTAACTAGCTGCAGAGTGGTGAGAAAATGTGCTGCTATCTTGTTTTTATCTGACCGTGACATCAAAAGCCTGGCAGCAAGATCAACTAATTGTTTAACAAAGTATGGGTCGGAATTGGCAGTTTGTCGACATAAATTATTAGAAAACAAAGGATTTGTTAAAGCTGGGACCAAGGGCTTCTGTCGACATGTACGTTGATCTTTTATCTTGACGTCGAGATAAGCATAACAATTTGATAGTAATAGTAGACCAAGGGACTGGGACTTTGCTTTTTTGTCAACATAGGTGGCTTGTCGATATAAGCGATGTCGATATAAACAGGTAGGACTGTATTAACAATAACTTGAATGGATGTGAGGACAATATCATAAGAGATACTGAATGTGATGGCAGCGACAGTGAAGAGGACGAATTTGATGGATTTGAGCCTGAGGAGGTTGAGTGGGCAATTAAGAATGCGGACAGATTGAAGGATTTAAATTAAATATATCAGCGGCAATCAAGTTTTTTTCAGCAGTACTTGGATGTCAGATATCACTGCTGTGTAAATAAAAGATGTTCGGTTTCGGAATTAGTATGCTTATCACTCACTCTGTAAAGTCACTATCTACCAGTATATCTATCTCTTTCTTTTTCTCTCTCTCTGACTATATTTTTACGAAAAGTGAAAACAAACAACACTCACAGAGTTTTCTTTTTTAAAATTTACTTAATAAAATATGTTTGAGTACATTTTCTGACATGCAATTTTCAAATGATTTAAAAGGTGTCCCACAACTTACGACTCGAAAAAAGCTATGTGTCCCAGAATATACAGTGCACAAAAAAATTACTTTTAAAATAAATTTATGGTGTCCCAACAAATACGGTGTCCCAACATATATGGTAAATACCGTATGTATCATATGAATAGTAAAATAGATCTTTATCGCTCATGATATGTTAAATTTGTTACAATAAAAATGTTTCTTTTTTATGGTAAAAATCAGATATCCATGTTTTGTAGGTTTTACAAAAATGTGTGTGTGTGTGTGTGTGTGAGAGAGAGAGAGAGAGAGAGAGAGAGAGAGAGAGAGAGAGAGAGAGAGAGAGAGAGAGAGAGAGAGAGAGAGAGAGATTAGGATTTTTAACACAGATTTAAATTACCAATTTTCCAGTCATATGTTTGAGGTCTGAAGTTTGGCAGTTTATCAGTTTATAGTGATGTCTAGCACATCATGCCACAGACATGCAGCATGGCGTCACATTATCCTGACACCAGGATGACCAGTCCAAACACTAACCTCTTAATGCTGAGTGCCAAATGAGGCAGCTGCCTGTACCATTTTTATAAGTCTTTGATATGACTCAACCAGGCTTCAAACCCATGACCTCCCCGTCCTCGTCTAAGACAGATACTCTAACCACTCGGACCACTGGAGCAGTCTTACTAATGTGCTTTGCCTACAAGAAAGTAGGGTGGATGGATGGATAGATAGATTGATGGACAAAAAGACAGAAAAAAGTACAAAACCAATATGGGGGGGGGGAGGATGAGCAAGAAGACAACTCTTTGTGACTTAACCCACCATTTAATTAATGTCATCTGTTTGCAAGCACTATTGCTCATATTAATGTGGTATGACACTTACTTTAATGTGGAATTCAGTCCTTCAATTTCTGTCTGAAGCTGAGCAAGTCTCTGTGCACTTTCAGAAGTATAGCTTTTATTTCTGAGCCATTCCAGTTCACCTGCATTTCCTTAAAGAAAATCATTACATTTTAGATACTGTCAAATTGGTTAATAGCACTATGACATTAGGTGAAAAGGCATAAAAAGTCCTTCCAGTGGTTTTATAGCAAATATAAGTACATATTTGTATGCATAAGAAATATGTGTATTTTTTATTTTTAATAATGTTATTGCATTTTTTCAGTAATATCACTATAATGTCTGCAGTGTGGCAGTTTACATTGATGTCTAGCACTGAGGCATCATGCCACAGACATGTAGCATGATGTCCCAACCTGTCACATTATCCCGATATCAGGCAGACCAATCCTAACTCTATACTCTTAGTGCCAAGTGACAAGTGAGGCAGCTGCTAGAACCATTTCATAAGATTTTTGTATAACTTGGCTGGAATTTAAACCTGCAACCTCCTGCATCTAAAGTGGATACTCTAACTACAAGAAATGTTAAACTTGTAAATGTACTGTTTTTGTTATACATATATATGAAATTCATTTGTATCTATGTCAACAATAAGACTACTCATCTTGTTCTTCCTTCCTGCCATAAATCTTGTTTAATCATTTTAATATATTATATTATTCAAAATGATTCATAATGTAATATTTAAACTCACAATTTATTAATAAATAAATCTATCAAAACAAATTTCAATAATGGTATGTACTGCCCTTCTCTACTTTATAAAAAAATAAGCATTTACCAGACTTTACAGAAATATTTCAGCTATGAAAATAAAATACATTCTAAATATTTAATTTCTTAACTTTTTAATCATCTCCATTAGTTTTTGAGAATATAATAGTTAGTTACAAGTTATGAATGTAGTTTTATAGTTGAAAACGATTCTACAAATACATGACTAAATATATGAGCTAAGGGTTGAAAATAATACATACATAATGCAATATTATCAACTTATTTTAAGGTAAATTAAAATTCTAAATTTTCTTTATGTTTAAAGCTCTCAGATGCTTCTCTTTTCATACTTTTTTATCTAAATGGACAAATAAATGATTGAATATACGTATAAAAAAAGATAACCAGAATATGCACGTGTGCTAAAATAATTTCTTTGCTATCCCGACATAACTGTCAAACAAACTCTTCTTTGAGTATTAATGTCAAGGTGCACATGTCTGAAAACAAAAGTGGAAAATACCTGACATCCTACCACCTCAAAGTCAGAAATAAAATATTTATATAAAAAATGAATAAGACCCTGAAACATTTTTCCAGGTAAAGTTAATATACTGTATATACTCACGTAGAAGCCCATTCATGTATAAGCCTATCCTCAACTCTGAGACATCTAAAGATGTACGAGGTAGGTTCCAAATTCATTTATTTAAGCAAACTTTTATTAAAAAAATTACATGTATACTTATCTTGAGGTTAGTGTGCATGATTGTTAAAAAGAAATTCTATAAACTTGCTTGAGCAGAAACTTATTTAATTGTATGTTTTCTTATAGTTTCTGCTTACTTTAGATTGTTTTGTTTGTTTGATTAAAACTTTTTACATAGCTTTAAAAAATTTCAGTCATATCGCTATGATGTCTGCAGTGAGGCAGTTTATAGTGATGTCTAGCACTGGGGTATCATGTCACTGACATGTAGCATAATGTCCCACCCAGTCACATTATCCTGACGCCAGGTTGACCAGTCCTAACACTAACCTCTGAATGCTGAGCGCCAAGAGAGGCAGCTGTTAGTACCATTTTTGTAAGTCTTTGGTACGACTCAGCCGGGGATCAAACCCACGACATCGTGGAAGCTCTAACCACTAGGCCACTGGAGTGGTGCTTTAGATTTGTGTATAATTTGATCAAATGATGACAAGAATTTAACAATTGCAAGCTGCTGTAACACTACCTCTATTTTTTTTTACTTCATTGTTTGCTTATGCATTATTGCACTGGACATTTTATATCAGTGTACTGGCAATTACGTTATTACTTTGCTCTGAAATTGTAAAAACTTAACTCATTAAAATGTAATCCCAGTATGACAACACAACAAACAACAATACGATTTGATTCAATGCTTGCAATTAGGTTACTGAATGTATTTACATAATGATGCCACCACATGTACATTGTTGGTTTGATTACACGCTGAATTAAGTACATCCATTGGAGTCAAATCATGGGCACCATTGTGCTAAACTTCGCTGTCTCTAAAATACATTAATGTAGTTTCAGAAATAATGCTTCAAACATTATGCTAGTACCAAAAATGCCAAGTTGTAGTTTGATGTAAGCGACCTTACACTGAACCTGTCAACCACAACAATACAAAAATAACAAAATAATTCAGAACAAAATAATAAACCACAACAATAAAACCGTCCACAATTAATTTAAATATCAAGAATGATTACTACGAATGCAGCAAATCTATATGCTATAGCACCATTTCCACGAAAGAAACATACATGAACACCTGGAATTTTTATACCATATATACCAATGTTAAATTAAAAGAAGGAATGAAAATGCATACCATGCAGCAAACGTGTCCACAAAAAACTAATTCAGAATACATGTTTTATCGTAAACAATACTAAATGCTTTACCAGTTCACCAGGCCATGTAGCATGCTTACAGTCTATAATCTATAGTGAACTATACTAGTGTGTTTGTTCCTTAAAAAAAAGATATGAAATGATTTGGTTTTATTCATCCTTTTTAACTACACATCATTGTTCCTGATCATATTTTATCAACTGGTCAAATGATATATGATTTTTCAGTATACTGTTGGACACACGAGTGATTACCGGCATAGCTTTTTTATTTATCTAATTGATCAAATAGGGATGTAATCCATATTAACTCCAGCATTCTATGGTTATTTATAAAATACCGTTGATTATGCTTTCTACAGAATCCCCCAAATCATGTTTATAATTTTCTTTGACAAAGTTTCTCAAAAAAATAAGGCTTAAACTAAAATCAGATATATAAAAATTACTACTCATAGATACAATGATCCATTTTTGGAATGAAATGCAGACAATAACGAGAACATTTCCAATTATCTGAGCCTTGAAATGGCAGCCATTTTTCATTCTGATACGGAAGATGAAGATTTTGAGGGATTTTCAGATATTGGAGATGATTAAGTGAACTCTTAATCATTTTTTTCTTAATTAGAAAGTGGAACAGTTCTACTACAGATAATAAATGTTCCTATTGTTAGCCTCACTGATTTTATCTCATCTATTGGATCTTGTACTCTAGACTGGTTTCAATGGGAATAATCAGTTTAGACCTTTAATTAACATGTACATAGAATGCATAGCCATATGGCTCTTGTTGCAATGTATATCATATTTAAAACAAACATGGACTGTTTATTCAGCTTTGTCAATTGATAACAGAATATACCAGTGCCTTGTACAGGAGTAAAATTAAGCATTTTAGCATCAGTGATGCAATTTCACAATTGCAGGTAATATGAAATATCACACAGTGATACCATTAATATTCATGAAACCAGAAGCTACTAGTGTAAAATATGAAACCAAGTTATTGGCCAGGCCTTGTCTTATACTCTGAATCAATTTATATATGGATAAAGGATGGAAAATTTACAAAACTGGTGAATTCAACTGATACTTTGCATGAATTTTAAGTCTGGAAAATTCAGCAGTAATAAAAAGAAATCACTAGACCTCTCCCACAATAACTTGCATACAACAGGATCCAGAAACAGACCACACTTGTGTGATTACATGAATTTACTGAGGGACCTCCCAAAAAAATAAGAATAGATACCATCCCTGCTAGACATTAAGAAAACTGAATAGGTGGATGGGGTCATAGGCTGCTTAATGTTGGAATGCATGTTTTGTAATCATGTTGTAAATAACTGTCAATAAAGCACTTTTCTAACATAACTGTTTGTTTTCTATTTAAATTACCTATAGTTTCAAGATTACAAACCTCTAAAAGATAATTAAAATTATTTTAACTGGTTTCAAAATCCTTCACATGTAAATAAAACAGAACAGTGTGTATTATGACACTGCATTTTGGCAGCCCATAAAGATGCTTAGTCATATTGCTTTAGTTGGACTTAACTTGCTCTAATGTCTTTATCTAATAAATTCAAATTCTGAGAGAAGCAAATGGACATGTTTTCAAGTTCAACCAACCTATGATTCAGTTGGCTGAAATACAATGGAAGCTGGGAATACCAAAATTAGATAAAGTTTAAGTACATGTATGTTTCTTTAACGAAATGAATAAAACTATTGTGCGGGGTATTCTTAAAAATTTTATTTCTCTTTCCAATGTTAGTCGACTTCAGAACATTCTACACACACACACACACACACACACACACACACTGTTATTTAGGCTGTAAGACAGCAGCCTAAAATACAAATATCTGGGTAAGCATCTTACACTGCAGGAATATTTTAATGCAAGCGCCTTTCCTAGATTCTGTGGGAAAAACTAAGCATAGATAGCCTAAAAGACATAAAATGGTTTTATATTAAAAGTTTTACATTAAGATCTACTGCAACACTTATTCTGCACAAAGCTAATTACAATTTTGTAAAATAAACTGATAATCAGTTAACTATTAGTTTCTGTGGCTACTTTGAAAAAATATAGATATATAGTTTATTCATACTGACATTGAGAGGGATGATTGTTAGAAATAAAGAAGAACAGATATTTCTTTTGTTGGTAAAAAAATCGCTACAACTGGACTAGAATTAGTCCTACAATGTAAGACATATCACATGTTATTTATGTTTTGGTGCTAGGTCTTACTGCCTAAATAACAGTGTTGTGTAGCATGTTCCCAAGTCGTCTGACAGGAGAATAAGAGGTAACATTTTCAGGAATATCTCAAACAGCCTATACTGACACTCTTATACACATTAAAAGTTAATCGATTATACTTACTTTGCTGTCTTTATCCTAATGGAAATAATATCTTATATTAGCAAAGGACACATTTTCATGTTCCTCTGGTTGGAATGCATTGTTATCTGGATCGCCGAAATAGAATTAGAATGATCATCGTATCTTAAAAGAAATGAATTTTTAATATATATATATATATATATATATATATATATATATATATATATATATATATATATATATATACACACACACACACACGTTTCGTTTAAGATATTTATCATCCTATTAACCAATTTCGGCATTCTCTGCTTACATCATATTTCAACCAACTAAAATGTACGTCAACGGAACTTAAAAGCACGTCCATTAGCTTGTGTGTGAATTTGAATTTATACGGCGAGAAACTTCAGAAAGGAAAAAAAAAACATCAAAATAAAGTCCGGCTAAATCAACATGACTTTAATTTGTGGAATAGCTTCTACAAACTGTATGTCGATTGGATACCAACCAATATTGGAACAAGCTACACAAGGCCGCTATTTTTTTCGCGAACGTTGCAAAAGAAACATGAATATCTGGCGATGAAAATCTCGAAAACATATAACAACGAAATATAGTTCAATTATTATTCATAAAACGTATTGGAGTGAATATTTATAGATACAATAATTCATTTAATACCAGTGCCAACTGAATCTTTAATAATTGTGTTGTCAGCCGCCACAAATGTACTTTGCACCGGAAACAATGATATTTTACATCTTTTTTTAAACAGTTCGTCTTCTTCGACATCCATGTTGATCTCATTTGTGTACAACGGCAGGTATCACTGAAACCACTGTACGAAATAAGCCGAAATCACCCAAATGGAGAAGTGATAGGTGTCTTGGGAAAATCGGGCGGAAGTAAACAAATGCACAGACGTCACAATTTGTTATGGCTGACTGTTGTGTAGATTCAGCTCCACCAATATTTTACTGTGAAGTCCTGAATGAGAGTGCACCTGGCCTTAGGGTTGCTGTCGAGCGTTGTCCACTTTGTGGAAAAACAAACTCTCCATTTTTCTGTAAATCTTGTGTTAGTCAAGGAAATTTTCTTCATTCTAAGCACACCTACACAGAGAGGTATGTTATGACTTCGCTCGATCAGCTGTTAATCATCTGGCTTGTGGAATGTATCATTTCGTTATCACGTAGCTCTCACATGTTTGTCTGTTATGTTTCAGTTTTGCGGAAAAACAAAAGAGATGGGAGATACTGAAGAAACTAAGGAGTTCTATTCTAGAAAGGTAAGATAAATTATGTCAATCATTTTTATAAGAAATGGCGCACATTTATTCGTGTCCCGCGTGTAACATTAAAGCCAAAATTGCTCGTAGTATTGTTTAAATTTGCTTCTAAATAATGCATGTACTATATATATATAATATACAATGAATAACACCTTTCAACCTTCTGCATATAAGTTAAACGTACGGTCCCACAAATTACAATATATAGTACATGTATTTGTAGTAAAATTATAAGCAAACGATTCCAGCCCATGTGATGTACGCCAAGTCATGGATAAAGGAACTCATTTAGGGCTTGTGTGAATGACCTAAATGACGTAACAGCACTACCATAGCATGAGGCAAAGATTTACCATGTAGCCCCCAGTACTATACATGTAGAAGACCAGATATCATATATGATTGTGGTTGCCTTATAAGTACCTGAGCCTTATTGACCACACCTGCCTTTCTGATTTCTACAGATATTGCTTTGTATATTTTCAGAAAAACTCAGTAACTAAAAAACTGAGCAAATCCTGATGTCAAACAGGATTGTTTTAGCAAACTCCTAATTAGTAAAACTATATGACTGGTACTGTACTTGTATGTGTTCCACAGTACTTTAAAATTTACTTTGGTTAAAACTTTTATGCTAGAAAAGAATAAGATAAGAGTAAAGAAATGAATATTTACCACAAGCTTTGAGGTTATAATTTTATTAAATTAATTTTTTTTAAATTATCTAGTATTTGAGTCCATAGAAATGGACCACATATTACCTCTTTATTTGTACTTAAGTACAATATAAATATATTAACTTAAGGGATAAGCTCTAACTAATAGTATCAATATTCTTCAATGGTTATTTCATTATATCATTTTGTTCCATCATACAACTGATTATGCCATAAACCAATTAATAAAACTGTTGCAGCTATCATACTTCCTATTATATACTTGAGTTAGGTTAATTATTTTTTTACTTAGATTACCTGTATCTTTAATTCTGAACTCATGTGATTGTAAAGATTATATATATATATATATATATATATATATATATATATAATTGTTGACTGCTGAAATAAATAGGATATTTTTTATGTCTCTTATTGACTTGTGATTGTTCACTTGGATCTAGATATTTAAATCTATGTTTTCTCTTCATATTTGTAAATGTCCACATGAATTTGATGTGATTCATAAATGAAAGTGAATAATTAGTATCAGACAATGCATTCTGTGGTGATAATAGCAGACCAGCAGAAGAACAGATTATTAGCCATCATTTAAAAATCCACATTGAAGATTTTGCATTTTCTGTCATTTTTTATAGCTTCAAACATTAAATTTCCATCAAAAGCTTCAACTCTGTTATTTGAAAAATAAGTTTGTTTCAGTCAAAATACATAGCCTGACAAAAGGTAAAATGTTTTAAAACTATTATGAACAAGATGCATCTAAATTTGTATCAAATAAAACACAAAGATCTGTTTCATGTTTCACAAGATTAGAAATTCTGTGCTTAATAGTAGAACTAGTAATTCAGTCTTATTCTTATTACAAATTATATAATTTTTCTTTTTAAAACCTGTAATAATTGTTTCTTTATGTTAGAAATGGGAAGATAAGTTTAGGTTAAATTACTTTTTTTATGATTTAGACTTTTTGTAATTAAAAAAACCCATTTTTTTCAGATGCTTTTGCCTTTAAACAAAAGTCAGAAAATATACTTACTAATTCCTTAAGTATCTTAGCTTTTTGTTACTGTGGGGCTTCTTTAAAATACAACAGTAATAATAAAAATCAGTGTCTGAAGAACAATAACTAAAACAATTTGTACTCCAAGTTCCTTCAACAAATATCAACTGTGGTGACAAAATGAAAATGATAAAGAATAAATATTCAGACGTTAAAGAGAGAAGAACCATACAATTTACATGCACATTACACAATCAAGTAAGATCAAGAATTTGACATGGTCTATGGTAATTACTTGGATGGTCAGTTGCAAGCAGATATTGTTGATATACAAATATTTGACAGTTAATACATACATCTTGCAAGTGATATTTTTCAAAACAAACTGCTCGAAAATAAAAGAAACAGCAAGGAATTGATAATCACGACACTTTCAGTTAATTTTTAATGCATCTAAACAAGTCATATACCATTAGTTCAATGAAGCTAAATAACTTTTTTAACTTGTACATAAAGGAATTATTTGAGAAAGAAAATATATAATACTTTTCCATGCCCTTAGTTTTAAAAAATCATCTTTTGTAGAAATATTTAAATGAGATTCGTAAAAGATAATGTGGAAGTATTTACTAAAAATGAAACTGGAAAATGGATAGATGTATTTCCTAACAGTCAATTAATACATACAATACCAATTCAGACCGATAACTCTAAAAACTGGCAAATAGGAAAATGCATTCATTATTTGCCATTTTATTATTATCTTTACTGTGTCTGAACTAGCTAAATTAAATAAAATGATTAACAAAAAAATCAGATTTATAAGTGAGATATTCATTCTGTATAAGTGGAAGAGAATATTACTTGTTACTACTATGGTGTAAGTAAGATTATTGACCTCATGGAAAGTCAAAGTATTTAGTACAGCTGATGTGAATCAGGGATTATATTGGAGGAATAACTTTTATTCTGGTATTCTAGTTGAGGAATAACTCTTTTCAATAACAATTTATAAATTAGACATTGATGTATGTGTATACAAAAAATGTCATTAGTGCCCTGTTTATTAATCCAAGATGTTAACAACATTGAACAAAACATTATGGAAAGGTTACCATTTGGTGAAATTTTAAAATGGTTGTTCAGAGAATTACATACAGATGAATCCTGGACTCTTCACTCCTGACACAGAGGAGTCCTCTATATTTCTGGCAGCATAAGCTCTTCATCACTCACATGCAGAACGATAGATAGGAACACAAAACAACACATGCTCATTTTTCTGTTAAGGTCAGGATTAAAATCTTTAACATTTATAATATTGCACTGAAGAGAAAGTATTTCTTAGAAAATAGAATGTTAAGTTTAAACATTATACATGTAATATTTTCCCCCATAACAAAACTACAGTAAAAATTTTAAAAAATATCAAAAGATTAAAATTCCAACAGTAAGTTTCAATCACAAGAATGAAATGCTATGTATATTTTTATTTTTGGTGACACTTGATGTATATAGTTTAGTTTTTGTTTATGATGTAAATTGTAATGATCATCTATTGTCAAGAGATTAGAAAGCTAGATTATGTTTACACGTATGAAATTCATTTTTAACGTATTAAGAGTACAGCTTGCTTAGAATCTATAAATAGTTGTTGACATGTATTAGTATTAGTATTACTGATAATAATCATAATAATAAGACGATGCAGTGACAACTTTGAGGTAATTTCACATTGGCTGTTGAGGTCAGGTGGGTACTTATAGATTGCATTGGATGAGTTTGGTCACATGAACAGTTATTGTGAAATATTAGATTGAGTAGTAAAAGATCTGTCATGTGTAGCATATTGTGACCTGCAGTCACAATAGACTTTTGAAACTTAAATAAAAGTGTATATAAGGAGAGAACTGAGCAATTAATTCAGCTCTATTTTGGATTCATTCATCTTTTGGAATTCTTATTTCATATATTAGTCTGAAGATGTGTTTAATGTTGTGTTTGGATTATTTGAGGATATGTTTGTTAGGATTATTCATTGGAGGAGATGTTTATAAGGATTATTAATTGGAATTACAAAGCACTCGTTGGAACTAGAATATTATTTTGGGATTATTGTGAAGTACATGTATTCAAAGGAGTTGTGGACAGTGCCATTGTGGTATGTACATTCAGAATCCACCTGAACTATCATGCAAAACATTCTGTCCTTTTGGACTGTAATATAATTTATTTTCCTGAATATTATGGTTTCAAAACTTACTACTGTAAGTTCCTCTTGCTTTTCATTTTATAGCTTCATAATTAAATTAGTTGTTAAGTTTTACAGAACTTGTTAGTCTGGTTTCTTTCTTTAGCTTATTTAATGCCTTATGACCAATGAGTCTTAAAGGTCACAAGCCATTCTCTAACATTTTTCTTTTTAGATCAGATCTGCATTACATGATTATAAGTAGTGATAAAAAAAATGAAAACAATTATCAAGTGCAAAGAAAAAATAATAATTACTCAAAATAGAATTATACAAAGCTGTTACTTCCTGTTAACTACGATTTTCAGCCTATGTAGGATGTCTATCCCCACAAGATGAAACACATGCTTCTTGTCGAAAAACAAAACTATATAAACTGTGGATAGGGAACGTTTAGATGAAACTATTGAAAACTAATTTACTGTTCAGCCTTTTATTGATGTGCATGCATGAAGCTGTGGATAGGGAACGTTTAGATGAAACTATTGAAAACTAATTTACTGTTCAGCCTTTTATTGATGTGCATGCATGAAGCACTAGAATGTGTCACTTTCAAAACTATTCCATTGTTTATTTTAAAAATTCCCATTAATACAGGTAAAAAGAAATTACTGCTGGCTTCACTATGTTGGAAAACTTTGTAAATAAAAAAGATATCCACACACTTAAAAAATCCAAAGACATTTTCAGGGGTTTGTTTGCTTAGTAATAAAATAACCTTTTTTTTTTTTGATATACTGTAGGTTAAGTTTAAGCAACATATATTGCTAGCTCCGGTTGTTTATTCATCACCTGGGCTTCCATTTGTTTGCCACATGTATTCATAATTGATACAGTCATTGATGTTCACAGGATAAATAGTATATACAACAATAACTTGCTTTAATAATACTTTTGTAACTCATGCTTGCGAAAAGATTATCATTTGCCTTCACAGTAAATGTACATGTATTTTTAAATAATAATTTTTATATGCAAGAAATGATCATAAAATTAACCCAGATACAATACAATCTTATTATGTATAATGTGTGAATGGCAGGTGCCTTCAATCATTCAGTTATATATATATATATATATATATATATATATATATATATATATATATATATATATATATATATATATATATATATATATATATATATATCAGCTTCGGTGAAAGGCATTTTGGTGCCCTATGCGAGATCAGATATCTGGCACACACACCATCCACTTACACCTTCCCCTACCAGTCCATCATGAAATAAACCCATAGCCCAGCACCCTAGGCAATTGCCTAGTTTGCCTAGTTGCAAGTCTGTGCTCTTAAAAAATTAATAGGAAAAAAAGTGATGTTAACAAATTTTCTAAAATTTAACAAAAAATTTATTTTCTCTAGAATATCAAGTGAAAAATGAAAACAAAAATCATACGGTGTTATGAATGAAAATATTTATCCAAAAATAATTAAACAATTAAAATATAGAAGTCCTAGTAATAAAAAGTCCAGAGTTTGAATCCCAATAAAATCCAAAATGGAAGATGATGACATCTGTTGTAACCTATGAAATGCTGCAGTGTCAACAGCCTCTTGTTGAATGACAAAAATATATTTTATTGCAGATTTTAAATTCTGTATAATTTTTTAAGATAATGTACTTGTACAATAATTAATTAGGAGCACTAGTATTTCCAGGGAAAATAATCACATGAAATCTCAAAGCTAAGTGTACATGTCATACCCAATGTTGGCATGCAGAAACGATCAATCATTTGCAGAGATTTTCAAATAATTGTTTCATTTTAAAGGGCGAATTTTTAAGTCTAATTAAACATTTTTATGGCGTGCATAATTAATATATGCATTTTTTATGACTAATACGTTTGTACAATATATGTGGCCAGGGAGCTTTATCATATCACTTTGAATGTTGTGTTGTTTTCTCAGCAAGTAAACCATTCCCACCTTTTTTTATATAGTTATTTAGACATTTATATTGGGGTGTGGGGTCAAGAGCCAATTGCCTATCATGTAGTCTGTCACCAGAATAAGGACTTACTAAATATAATACTCACAGTCTTGAGAAAACAATTAATTAACCTATCGATTTCATGCAAGCAATGACTTAATGTAACATCCTTTACTTTGCTAGGTGTTTTAGTTATATGCTACTCTATGCCAACAGTGGCGGCAAATTCCAACTTTTTGATGGCCAATTAGCTCTAACCTCAAACCGTAACATAACTGTCTAAATACTGTATCTAAAATGTGAAGGGAACAGTCAGAAGAAGGCCTACATTCCCACCACAGTAACTAACACGAGTAAACACCTGACATCATACAGTACCGGTAGACCAACACATTGTTCTCCACTTTTTGTGTGTGACGGCAGCCAGTCACTGTTAAATGCTTTAAGAGTTGAGACCCTGGAATTAAGGTGCAATATAACGTGGTCTATATAGAAAAGATAATCAATATTGGTACATAAATACATATAGCTCGAAACTGCAGATTTCACGTGCTTTTTTAAGTACTTATAATAATGCAATTTTTGAGGGTTGGGGTGCTAGTATTAGTGTGATTTTCATCACAGTTCCATTTCCCAAAAAATAAAAAGTTTTGCCAACTAATTATTTACTAGTTTGCATACTTTTCTCAGTTTTAAAAGTCTCTACTGATGTCCTTTAAAAAATCACAGGTACATCATCATTGCTATTATTAGTATCATTATTATTATTAGTATTAGTATTATTATTATTATTATTATTATTATTGCATATCGATAGTTTGACAATATTGTCCGAACTAAACTCAGACAAGGCAATGATTACTTTGGTTTGCCGTGATCAGTTTAATTTAAACACAGTTACAACATTTAGGGCACTATTTATTTGCCAATCAATTAGTGCTAATAACATACACCCCCGAATTAAAACGTGGTTCCTTTAAGTGTGTGTGATTAGTGTTTGTAGAGGCTTGTGGTGAGTGATATAGTAAGTAGTCACATTGGTCACGGCTGATCAAACGATGAAAAGTTGGAGCGTCATGTGGAAAAATGAGTTTTTGATCAGCAAGCACAGGTGTCGGAGAGCCCTGCTGGGGTTAAATAATTATGTAAATCACTGTGTGACTGTCCTCTTTGCTAATGTGGTTGTATATGTTGTAAATATATACATATGCATTAAAGATTTTAAAATCAGTATGTATTTGTTCCTGAAAATCAGTATTTTTTTTACTCGGGGCTTGGCAGCTATGGTTATAGGAAAGGTAGCAGCAGAAGTATAGTATGTTTCGTAAAAGGCATAATAGGTGGAAGTGGAGGAACAACATGAAATCACCTTATTGGTACTGTCATGTATATCTGATTTGATTATTATTTGTTTAAATTTAATATTGTTTGTCAGTTTTAAATTCTTTTTTTTTTTTATTTACTTGCAATTGTAATGTAAATTTATTCACTAGAGTGGATGCTTTTTCAGAAAATTGATTGACTGAATTATTCTTTGAGAAACAAGAATTGTTGACCTCGATCCAGACCTTGATTCAAGGTTAATGGTAACCGCATAAACAAGTTTTATTTTAATTTTAAAATGATTGGTTGTTATCAAGGTCAAAATGGGACTAGTGAAGAAGTAAACAACTTTTTATTCATTAAGTAAAAATGATTGGTACTCATCATATTAGAAATACATTATTTAAACGATCACATGACCTTCCTTCCCCTTCATGATTCCGCAATTTGGGGATAGGTAACAAGGACTAAAAGAAGACTAATTTCTAAAGCATACACTGATAAAAAGTTTTTGGATGGCTTACATTTAAGGTATGGAAGAGCCTACCGATTTTGAAGGGCTAAATGGTAAGAGGTAAAGGTCATTATATTTTTAAAAATTAAGGTCAGCAATTACAGTTTTGCAGAATGAATTTGTCCTAGAGTAAGTTCCTAGACCAGATTTACTAGATAGCTTGTATTCTGGTTAATAAAGAATAAAGAACCTTTAGATGTGAAAGTCTAAAGGTCAGAGGTCATGACCATGTGTCCACAAAGAAATCATTGGTTTATGTACAGCAAGTTTAGTGTGTTCTGTGTTGGGTATATAATGTGCCACTGCCTGTCTTCATGTTTGATTTCTCGTGCATTTTTTAGATGTTTGCCATTTTCTATAAAGGACACTATCGTTTAATTTGTGAAATTTGTCTCCATATCTAGCTTCATTAATTTAATAGGTTATCCATTTTTAATTAAACTGACTTAACTTCTTTAATTTTGTTGACTCCAAGCATGTTTATCTGGAACTAGTGTAATTTGATACCATGAATTTTTGATAAAAGTACTGTTTTCAACTTTATGAAAAATTTAGTTAGTTAGTTTTGCCCGTCACCCCTGCCAGGGTATAGGCCACCCAAAAAAGATTGCCAGAGGCTTCTGTCATGTGCCATCCCCTCAAGCTGACTCCAGGTGTAACCCATCTTAGTGATATCTGCCTCAAGGTCGCATTGCCAGGTGTTTCTTGGTCGTCCCCTACTCCTCTTGCCTTTAGGGTTCCACCTCAACGCCTGGCTGGTAATGTTGGTTTGCAGCTTATGTAGGGTGTATCCTATCCAACCCCACCTTCTCTTCTTTATCTCATCCTCTACTGGAAGCTGGGAGGTTCTCTGCCACAAGTTGTTGTTGCTGATGGTGTCTGGCCAGCGGATTTCGAGAATTCTCCTGTTGATGAAGGTCTGAACTTTATGAAAAGGCATAGTGAAAATATATAGTTCGTAGATTAATTATGTTTTTATTAAATAATTGTTATGCTAAATAACTAAGTATAAGAAATGATATTATATATATTGTATCTTGTATCTTTCCATGGGTAATTGGAAGGTCTGTATATATATTAAAGATTTCTCCTTCATTTGGTACCACTCTGTTATGATCATGAAAGTATGTTATTTCATATTATTGTCATGAAAATGGCAAGGTCTTGTTTCATAGTTTTTCATGGTTTGAGCATCACTAAAACCTTGATATATAGCTGCCATGAATAAATATGAATATTCAGTTGATTTGTTTTAACAATGAATTATGAAAAGTGGAAAATGGATATATTTAATGATTTAGCAAAACAGATGGTTTGTCATCTGAAATTTAGCTGTAGCCTTGGATGCAGGAGGTCATGTGTTTGATTTACAGCTGAGTTATACCAAAGACATAAAAATGGTACTAACAGCTGTCTGTCTAGGTGCTCAGCATTAACACATTAACCCCTAGCGACGTCTTTATGGGGCATAAGGTAGTAACCTACTTCCAAGGTCTGTAGCGTCAAGGTCATACATGATACACTCAAGTGGGTGGTATCATAGAAAGGTAGACAGATGTATCTCTACAATGATGGCCAAAAATCTGGACATTTTAGTTGCGCTACAAAATGCAGAGGGAAAAACCAAAGATTTTGGACCCGTTTCTTTTTTTTTTCACCCAAAAATCACACATGGTCGGATTCCGAATTTGTGTCCAGATTTTAAACTTTATGGCCTCAGATCTATGGCAGACCAGTCTGAAGCGCACACAGACAGGTGAACCTGTGCAAACAGTAGGATAAAGTGGATATTTTTAATAAAGAGTCTTCTCCAATTTTTGATCTTATGCTCATGCGCCAGCAAACTAACCAATGAAAAACATTTTCTTTAGCACAACTAGCCATTTGTCTAACAGAATATTGCTTGGAAATCGATGTATTACGATGCATTCAGAAATCCCCCCCCCCCCCAATGTGTTTCCTACGAAAAACAGCAAAAACCTCCAAGGGTTAATGTGTTAAGAAGTTAGTGCTAGGACTGGTTGGCCTGGTGTCAGGATAATGTTTGTCTGGGTGGAACTTCATGCTGCATATCTGTGGCCTGATGCCCCAGTGTTAAACATCGTAGTGGTATTAAAAATCCTAATCACACATGCACACATGCAAGAGTTTTCTCCCTTTTTTAATTTAGCTGGTTGTTGATAAGTCACTATTTTCACTACATTTAGAAGTGTTGTGCCCTTTTAATGATTGTATACTCATCTCCTTTATGAGGTAGATGGGATGTAGGATAGGTAGGGGTATATTCATGTAAACAAATTGCTTATCATTTCTCCAAAAAGAAAAGGGACTGGGGCTATTATTGCTGCAAGCAAACAAATTATCGATGCTATTAAGAATATTGTAGATTGTTCAATATATAATGTCATGTGATCTTCTTGTAACCAAAGATGAATTTGACATTCATACAAAATGCTTTTGGAAGTGAATGTACAAAATAACTTTGGAAATGTCCCAGATGTTGATGTGTGTAAGAGTGAAAGTGCTCTGAGTGCTGAGTTGTACGTGTGTTTATGTGAATGAATGACCGATTGTAACACCACACTGTATGTTATTATGTTTGAGTGTATGTGTGTGATTTAGATTTTTAACGTCGCTTTAGCCTTTTTTCAGTCATATCACTGCAGTGTGACAGTTTATAGTGACATCTAGACATGTTCATGTATTATAAACTTATATCAGTTGATATTATAAATGAATCATTTATCAAAAGTACAGGGAGATACTATCAACAAATTACAGTGAATAACTTTCATTTTAGCTCATGTACATGTTTGAATTATGTAAAATACAAATTTTGATATAAAAACATCTTGTGTAAATATTGTTGCTTATAGCAATATTCCAAAATATTTGCTCAAACTCTAGTGGACTTGAATAAGATATTTTTTTACTGTGATTTACTGGAGCTCAAAGATTGCTTTGGCTCATCTGCAGTATAACATGTGATTCAGGGAAGTTTGTGCTTAAATCAAAATCCACTGATTTTAGATCCATTTTATCACCTAAATAAAATAGATTTGCATGACCAGTTGCAGCACTTATCAACTGATTTAAACATCACCTGTCAAGTAAGCCCAAACTTCGGCAGCCTGAAACAACAGGAAAACTTTTGTTTCACCCTATCAAACTTAAGAATTCTGCTCTACCAGTCTCAAAAACATATTTACTAATAGGTTAGATCATATTTGGCAAGTACACAATAGGGAGAAGTTTCTCAAGCTTGGTATATCATTTCTTTTATTTACTGTATGTACCTGCTGACAAGTCCAGTCAGACTGCAAACAACATAGACTCTGATCTGTCATTGCATACCAGTATCACACCTGCAGAGCAGGGTCTTTGTTGTTTCTTATACTGATTACTCTAACAAGCTGCACAGACCCAGATCTCTCAAAGCATTATGCAACTTCTGATCTGAATCTGTGCAGTTTGCACATTTGACAGTACTTGTATTTTATACATTTCTACTACCTACCTTATTTTTGTAATGTAACAATTGCTATGTCCATTTCTTGATATGATGCATTATATATTGCTTGCTTTTTTTCCCCCAAAGATGTCTGTACATTTCTTATAATTGTTAAAACATTTAACTGTTTCAGGTTTCAAAAGTCAGTGGCACCATTACATAAATATGATGAAAAGGTAATCACATATCTAATATTGTTGTACATAATATTTATACATAATGAAGCAAGTAATAATGTACTTTTAATTTTGCCTGCCAATATTGGTCAATATTTCTTGAAGGATATTCAAAAATAGAAAGATAGAATTGAATATTAAATGCTTCTTATTGTCAACACTACAGATTCAAGCTTAACTGCAAATTCTGATTAAATCAACTACTTGGATCAAACATTCAAGCATGTAACGTATATTTTAGTCTGTTGCAGTGACCAGACTTAAGAAGCATGTCATGTACATGTATATCTAAACCTGTTTCAGTAATCAGACTTTAACAACATGTTATGTACACGTATATCATAATCTCTTTCAGAAAACCGCCATTAAAGACTGTAGGAAGAAGATTGAGAATTTGCAGAGAGAATTAATTACTGCCAAGAGCAATCTTGTTAAAGGTAATATGTGTAAAGTTTAGTGTTATTCTAGGTGATTAGTTTGGACAAGCATCTGTCTTTTTAAGAATAATAACCAATTACATGGCATCGGTTATGATTTCTGTGATAGTCTTGGACAAAATTAAGTTCTGCACCATTCCAGCTGTTTAGTCACATTTTAGAAAATAGTTTTGGTTTCTGGGTCCTACAAGTCTAGCTAAATGAAGGAGCAAAATTCATAATGTTAGGAATGAAAGTGATACAAAAAGGACGAAACAGATGGAGAAGACGGAGACAGAAAATATAGTAATGATGGACATTATAGGGCTTCAAGTGGTCAAGTGGTCTAAAGCGCTCTCTGGTACAGATCACTGCCATCTCACCTCTTTCTGCGAGGGTTCGAGTCTCAAATTCAACCAATGTGGGTATGTGAGAAAGCTTGCCAGTAGCTTCTCAGGGGGTTTCAGGATTCTTCCCCCACTAATATTACTGGCCTTCATGTATAGCCTTTTGTGTGCTGAAAAATGTCGTTAAACCCAACAACAAGAACTCGCTTATTTTCTTCTTAACCTTGTAAGGGCTGTAAAACTAATCTGAAGAAAATTTTGAAGAAAGAGCAAGAGAGACAGCGCTCCATAAACAAGCTCAAAAGTTCTATCCATTGTAGTTCTGTCAAAGCATAATTTCACTTTTGAATTGAACTGCTGAATGCCAAATTCAAGCACAATAGGCTGAAAAGTTCCAGACCTCAAATTTGACCTTTGACCTGATTTGACAGATTTACGAATACAAAATACTTTATCATAGCTTTCACTAATGTTGTAGATTAAAATTCCTCAGAGGGATTGCCTCTGGAAACCATGTTCATGCACACATAATGATCAACAGGTATTGGTTACCTGACTTTGTCTTAGGTAATGGATCCAACACAATCTTTAATTATTCTACTAAATGGTTCTTCAAATGCAGGAATAGGTTCCAGATGAGCCTTAGGTGTCTACTTATTTTACAAGTAGGACAAGATCTACAGTATTTACAAACATCACTTTTGATTTTTGGACAATAAAAGTGAGTCAAGATCTTGTGATAAGTCTTATTACTCCCTAAATGACCAACCAAAGGACTTTCATGGGCGAGACTAAGTATTTCCTGTCTGTATGGTTTTGGAACTACAATTTGATAGTTTACTAACCACTCATCACCAGCCGTTACCTCAAGAGGTATCCCGTTATTTCATAAGAATTCCATTTTGAAAGAAATAACAGACAGGTACTTCATAGGCTTCATTTTCAGTAATGACCCTTTGATGCAAACAGGAGATCTAATGATGAGTTTTAGAAGGGCTTGAAATACTTTTCTACCAAAAGATTATTGAGTGTAAGTCTTATTTACAAAAGGAACTTTATGATTTAAAAAGTACTCATCAGCAGCACGAGCAACATTTTCCATGGTTACGATCTTGTCCTCATCAGGATAAGTCTTAATGTCACTATGGACAGTTTTTGAACTCTTGAAGTAAAACCAATTGTTTGAGACTTTCATAATCAAGGTCAACATTACTTGTTTACCAAAAAAGAATCAGGCCAACCGATTTTCAGAACAAACATCATCTATTGTGAATAAATTTACATTACAATAGCATCTAATTAGAAAGAAAAAACCATTTAAAACTGATAAACAAGCAATTAAATATATATTAAATCAGATATACATAACTATATATATATATATATATATGTATATGTATATATATACACATCCAAAGACAATACACATTGTTGGCGCTTGTTACAGTATAATGGGCTGTGCCAGAGCATTTGACATTTTTATACTTAATATTTATTCTCTTTTTCTTTTTGGTCTCCTTTTTTTGTCAAGCTCACATGAGTGGAAAGCATGATGCATTAGTCCCTTCTGCACCAGCAGTTGTTGCATGATAAAGAGATATAGTTCATTCCACACATCATCACAAAAAATATCCTTGTCTGTAGCTCAATGAATTTTTGTATCAAGAAAACATTTAACTCTTGCCACTCATTGCATGCTGAAGCAGGGTGGTCTGTTTATGTAAAATTTATCAATGCCACCATAACCCATCTCAGTGGAAGAGCCAATTTGCTTTTTTAAGCAGTGATCAGCTTTCTTTTTGGGACATAATGTAATTCCCTCCCTTTGATTTCTTCTGATGTGATAATTTAATAAGAAACAGATGCAGATATCTACAATGCTCTTTGTAATAATCTAGTGTTCAGGTTTTAATTGAAGTTTTCATTTGCAGATATGTGTATTTCCTAAACCTTTTGAAGACTGCAACTTTTTTCACCTTTTTCCATTAGGAAACAGATAATTGGTATTGTTCTGTGTGTTGATACAAATGGTGTTAAAATCATGCATGAAACTGCATTAGTGTGGCCTACATAATAATAGTGTGATGCCAAATGTAGGATGTTGTATCAGATATTTTACATTTCATACACTTTTCTAGTTGTCAATTTTTTTCTGTGTTTACAGACTTAATCATGGTGTCCTATTTAGCTTATATTTTTATGTGCTAATGCCAGTTAAGCTTTTTCCAAGAGAACGATTCCTGTTTTAGTACTGCTTTTCTGTATTGTTTGTGTAATGAACTAATCATACTTTTACTTATTTCAGAGAAAGCAGCCTTGGAGAAGCAAAAACGAGAAAACTTGATGAAGGTTTCCAAGACAAGGAAACATGCTGAGAAAAAGAGAAGAATTTTGGATTACATTGAGAAATCCAAAATCCGAATCAAACAGAAAGACGAGAAAGCACAAGACAAGAAGGAATTATTGCAGAGGAAAAGACTGTCTTTTGTTCATAATCTCATGGAGTATATCTTCCCAATAGAAGAAGTTAATCCAAATAGGTATAGCATTATCAAATCAGTCATGGTGTGTAAACATGTATCAACTTGCATGATATTTTATAGTGGATTCCGATTAATGAAAGTATGTTTAAAACCCCAATGCTATAGTTTTTCATAAATTTCACCATTCTTCCAATCTAAAAGAAAGTTGACATGGAAAAAGATGATTTTTTTTAAAAAAGTAGCTGACATTCATCATTCTTTGAAATGATCAGGATGTTAAGTTTAAACAACGTTCGAATTTTCAGTTTAGAATTAAAAGGTGCCACATCATAATTCATTCTCCAAAGTCAGTTCTAATTCTGGTGGGTTGGTGGCAGTGTGACAAAAGTAGTGATGTAGTATATTTGAAAAATTCCATTAATGACTAATCTAATAACAACAACATTTGCTCAAGACAAATTGATTTGAGAGAATATGAAGAGAGGCAGTCCCATTTTTTTTTAATGACTCTGGGACGAAAATGTGTGCATTAGATAAAAATATGAAATGGGAATATTGGTGATCAGCTGGGCATTGGAATACCTTGAAGGTTGAACTTGGGTTGAAGATAAACCCAACTGTTGCAGATTTCCATATTAATTGGTAAGCATATGAAATAGATTATACATCAGTTATGCTTTTCAAGAATAAATACTCAAATGCAAGTCTTGAGTACTGCATCATATCAAACAGAAAATGAGAATAGCTTATCACATGAGGATCCCCTATCATATCTGACATATCGTGATATTGGCTTCTTATGTTTACAACAATGATGTCATCAAATTTTGTGTTCCAGCTTTCAACTGCAGTAGGGCGACACAGATGTTGCATATCAACATCAGTTTAATTTGTACACCTGTAAAAATGTCTGGGTTTCTCAGCTTGAGTGAGATTTTTGGTACATACAGATCAAATGAGACTAATAATGTATAATGTAGTTCCATTACATCACATCAGATAATTGTAATCCTTGCCATTGTTTAAAAATCATATGAAATATGGAAATAATAAATCATGATCTGCTGACATATTTGGGTACATTTTCTCAATTAGGGATGTGTCAAACTCAATACAATATTCACTGGTATATCTTTAAAAAAAAACTTTTCAGTGATGGTGACAGTCATGGCTTTGGTGACACTTTGCGTGCATTACTGAAGGATGCTTGCCAGACAGCATATATCCGAGGGCGCTGGGTTTATGGAACTAATGATATGGACATGAAATACAAAATCGTTGACCCAGTCTTGCCATCAAATGGAGACTACTCACAGTTCAGTGTGTGGTGTAAGTCCTATGTTTTGCTTAACTTACTAACCTGTCCTCACTCTTTCTCTCTCTTGTATTTAATGGCTTGTCGTTCATCCATTAGCACAAGTTTGTTATCGGTTCTCGTTCTAAATTATTTGATGGATTACCATGAAACGTGACACTCACTATCATCACATGCTCTTGTAATGGAAATGGTGGAGTTCGGAACTCAAGTATTGTTGTCACAGTGGCCATAATAGAAATTATTGAAGAATGGATGTTCATGTCATCATGGGCTTTTCACCAATACTTATTATGATATCAAAGTTGGTCCTAAATGAAAATAATGCTAATGTCAAGTTTTTCCCTAAAGAGTTTGTATGATGTCTAGTTGGTTCTTGTGAAAATGATGTCACTCACACAGCCAGTATGACTGGCCCAGTGTCCAATGGAAAATCTTTTAAATGCTACTCCTGAATGGATGGTCATATAAAGATGGGGTTTTACTTGATGATTTCTTGTGATGTCTAGTTGTTATTAACTGAAAATGGCGACATTTACTAAAATAAAAAAAATTCATCCTTTCTCTTCAACACTTGATTATTTCAGTATAAACTAGCCTGTGCACAGAGCATCTTCACATAAAGGCCTTTCAAATTTATATATTATGTTTTGAAGGACAGTGAGGTTACAGATATGCATCACAAAGTAGCAAACAATACAACAATACAACCCAGGTTTTTAAGCTCATGAAAACAAATTAATTCCCAATATATAAAATACAAGTTTGCATAAGACCTTAAATCTTTTATAAAGTATATATATTTTTATTTTCTGTATCTTCTTCAGCTTCAAATTTCAGATTTTTTTAATTGAATGTATAATGCATATTATTTTGTTAATTTTTAATACTTTTGTTATTGAAATTCATGTATCATTAATTTATATTTAGTTACTTTCATTGTTTTAATGTGTAAACTACTAGACTGTTCTGGCCTCACTGTTGTAGCAAGCTCAGACATCAGATGCACGATTACTTGGACCTCATCTATCTGACCCATGCATGATCTTGATAATTGAAGTCCATATTTTTTATTTGATCAGTATCACACCACTAATATGGTTTCTAGAGTGCTAACAAGCTCAGCCAATCAGATTCAAGATCACCTAATTAATCTGCATGGATCAAGGTCATTATTGAACTTGTCAGAGATCCTAGTGATGTAAAACAACACATTTTCCAGGTTTGCTAAATTGGATTTGAAATGCCACCTTCATGGAGATAGAAGGCTAAATCTGTATGAACTCCTTATTAACCCATTTTATACTGAATATGAATACAGTCTTAATACATAGTTTGAAAAGAAACTGTTGTCTTGAAAATCAACCGATAAAATGATGTTCATAGCGACATTGAAGTTGAAGATTTGGAAAAATTCTGATGATAATATTGACTTAATTAATGGGTTAGAATTGAATCAAGTTGATGAAAGAGATGATGTATGGCTTCATGCACTTTTTGACAGTGTGATTCGGAGAATGAAGCTGACTTGGAAGGCTTTCAAGAGGAATGCATCTGGGATGATTTTTCACCTCAGTTGCAGCCACAATTTAAATTCATAGAATATTGTTACTACTTACATAGTGATGATGTAGACTTCAAAATTTAGTCAAAAATTGTACTGATTCGTTATCTTTTTCTTACTGAAAGATTTCTAGGATTTGTGACAAGTTTTCATGAGAAAATGCACACTGAAGTACATGATCTAGAGTGTGAAGTAAACAAATTGTTCCAGGTGTTTTGTTGTCCATGTTTAGTAAAATTATTTTAACTTTTGAACTAACAGTGCTATAAACTTAAATTCTGGACCAGAATACTTGAAATAGAATTATCTTTATTTTATTCAGTACTTACATGTATTAGGATCATTTCATTCAACTTCATGAACAAATGAGTCACTGAACGTCATGGTAAGCTTTTTAATGTTTTTTTTCTTCTTTTCTTTTAGTCATATTTTTTAAATACAGTTGTGAGCATGTACATTGGTAAATAGTAACAAAATACCAATGTGATGCAAATTTTAATAGATATCATACATAGTTTTCTATACTTTGAAAAAGAAATGACAATGTTACAACATTTTTAGTAAACATGGTAACTGTCAGCAGATACTGCTGCTATATGATGCTCCATTTTACCACAATGTATTTAGAATTTCTTCTTAGTAATCAGGCACTGTAAACAGTATATAATGGGTTAAAATACATGGATCATGATCATTATAGAATATATCAGGGCTATATTGGTGTAAGCATACATTCCAAGTTAGATTCAAACTTGATGATAAATATGGCCACCGGAGTGGTAACAAGGATAGCCAATCAGATGCAAGATAACTTTATTATTATGCATTAACCAGCTTATTTATCAACCTCATCCAGGATATCATTGCATAAACCCATATTTCAAGTCTGGTTGAATTTGGATAATAAATATGGACTCCAAAGTGGTAAGAAGGAATTTCTGAGAGATTGATGCATGACAGACAATGCTTTGTGGAGGCATGGTTATCTTATGTGCCCACTTAACATTAGGAATAGGTGAACTATACAAACATTGTTTCAGAATTTGACCCAACGACAGAAAGACTCCAAGTATGAATGCATTAACGTTTATATAAATTATGCTATTCCTCCATAAAGTGTGACAAACATTACTAAAATTGCAAAAACATTTACATTTTTTTATTGAAACAATTGCAGAATGGAATTTGAGCAACTTTTGAACACAAAACAACATGCTAAGAGGCGTTTCAATATTGGCCAAATGTTTCTTATGTGCTGTTAGATATGTGTTAAGATTTAAAACTTGAAAAGGCCAGTGAAATTTTTGTGAATTTTTTCATCCCCGGGCCATTTTTTTAGATTGTCAAAAATTCAATGAGGCATTGCTTGGCCCTCAATTCACAAAGATTGAATACAATAAAATCATTTGTCGTATTTTAGACAGCTTATTGCTAGGCTGATAAATACAAAAATTGTCCAATTGCAATTAAGAACTGATCACCAGGTGTGTTTAGTAACAATCCACTAATCAAACATTGTTTTGTGTTTGTCTTTGTAAGAGAAAAAAGAAGCTAAAAACAGATGGTGCCTGAAGAAATTCTCATGATTTAAAACATTAAAAACATTTTAAAAAAGAGTAATGGGAAGGAAGGAATATAGAGTGAAGGAAATAGAAAAAGAGATGAAACTAAATTATTCTTCAAATGGTTTGAACATTGTTGTAGAATTGAAGACTGATTTAGATGAACCAGTATTGATTAAACTAGGCGACACTTTTGTCAAGTGTGGCTTATGGGGACAGGCATGATGCAATTCATGTACAAAGCATACAAACTACAGTAATTGTTGCTCTTGAAACTCACTTCAGATCAATGAAACATGTTACTTTTAAAACAAACACATACTCTGGGACTGTTCCAGTGGTCTCAGTGGTTAGAACATCCTTCTTGTATGTGGGAGGTTGCAGGTTTGAACTACAGCTGAATCATACCAAAGACTTATAAAACTAGTTCTAACAGCTCCCTCATGTAACACTCAACATTAAGAGGTTTGTCTTAAAACTGGTCATCTTTGTGTCAGGATTATGTCACGGGGTGGGGCATGATGCCACATGTCTGTGGCATAATGCCCCAATACTATGCATCACTCTAAAATGCCACACTGTAGACATCATCATGATTTGACTGGAAGTGTTAAAGTTGTGTTAAAATCTAAAAAGCACAACAAAACCTCAACACTACATTTTTGACAAATTGTTGAAAACAGTTCCATGATGAATCCGAACCATTTGGAGAAGTTATTAATACCGGTACCTCTGACACTGCAGTAGCAACTGTCACATTCGCAGGTGTTTTTCCAATGTGTGATAGCATTGCAAATGCTGAAGTATGTAATTCTGGGTCAATTTAGGGTTTTTCAATGAATACACTACAGGAGCTTTCTGGAGTTAATGCCTCCACAGCCCCCTACCAAGGTACTATTGCCTTGGACCTACAAAGGGGCCTATGCAGTCACCATGATCCCTAGCAAGCATTTTTCCATTTTTTCAAACAAATGCTTTTCCAAGTCCTGATTTGAGAACTCTTGAAACAGTTGTTTTCAAAATATATGGAAGAAATGTATAAGAATGCTTTCCACAGATCTTTATTTCTTGGCAAAGTGTTTTTCCATTGAGCTGTTGAAGAGATGTCCTCTCTGGTAAGTGATCAGACTGAGATGGGTTGCCTATGTCTTTAACTCGGACTGCTGGCTGCAGTGAAGCATATGATCAAATGTCTTGTATTTTTTTCTTCTTAGAAACCAATATTTTAAATACATTAGTGTATAGTGAATTAAAATGAGAATATCTTTTGTATGGTATAATCTGTATTAACTGTTAAAAATAAGTCATGAACTGTTTTATGAAACTTCAACACCTGAGTAATTTGTAAGTATTGTATCACATATGTAGCTACGCTTTCGCATAGTAAAATCTTAAGAATCTTATATGATTATCTGTCTGGTGTAGAAAATGCAAACCTAACAAAAGCTTTATAGATGCATCCACTTTGTATCCTATCCTTGTACTGATTTTCTGTATGTTCTTTTTAAATGTATTCTGTGTATTGCAGTGGCTAATAGGAGGGAAAGTGGAGAAATTCAAAGAGAGCCCAACCCGAGATCCAATGCCTTGGACATTATTGCAGGACTTTGTCACACTGCTCAGCTAGTCTCTCTATTGTCCTATATCCTCCGAGTTAATCTTCCAAAGAGACTCTGCTATAGGTGAGAGATAATTTGTTATACAAAACATTTTCTTTTGTCCTATTTCATTTATGTTAGTCTCTTGGAGTTTTTCTATAATAGGTAAATAGCCAGTAAGATTTTCAAGTTGACCACAATGACAAGTATATATTTCGATGTCAAAGTGGAACCAATTTCATAAAAGATCAAGTAGACCATTGTATGAATGCTTCGGTGTAAAGTTTCACAATATATTGGCCTTCATACAAGTCATTAGTCATAATGGCCCATGTCAGGATAGGATGATGAATTATGTTTGTAAAACATTGTATCAAATGTGTGTCTTTATATTGGTCTTCATACAAGTCCTTAATCATAATGGCTCATGTCAGGATGCATGTATAATTAGCATTTCAACCAGACTAGTATGCCTGGTCTTAGACATACAGTGAGGCCAATATGAAAACACCTTAGTGCATGATTCAGTCCCACTGCTCAGTTAAGTCAATATACTGTCCCATGTATACTTAATACAAATCCTCTGCTATTTTTGGACATGGAACTTGTTGCCATGACAACCTTATTAGCATTACAGGTATGCTTGCTAATGAACAATAGATTGCTCATGTGTGCCAATTAAATTTTGTCTGCCTTTTTGTATGCATATTCTTGATATGAGTATAAATTTGTGCCATTAATTGTTTTTAAGTCATAGTTTTCTGGACATTTGTTTGTAAAAAAAAATTGCTACCAACAGTAGGATAAATATGTTTTATAATAGCAAATCTTGTTTCTGAAGTGATGATGATATTTTGTATTCTTTTAAAACTTCTTTAATACAGTGTGATTGTACATTCTGTTTTTCCTTGACAGTGAGTTCATGAGCAATAATATAACAGAGCAACAGTATAACAGTGCAGTGTCCCGTCTGAACCAGAATGTCCTGTATCTGTGTTTTTCCCAGGGTGTAGATCCCTTGAGTTTGGAGCCAAAGCATACAGTGCAGAATATTGTTATCTTACTCAAATCTCCAATGCTTGGAAGGTTAGTTACTATTAAATTACTTGGTTAACATCCACTGTTTAGAGATTCTTGTTGTCATTTCACATGAATTTGTTAAAATACATTGCACACCCCATTTTTAAGCCCTTTCTTCAGCAAAAATGAATTAAAATTAGCATTTTGCCTTGAAAATATTTTTCATTTCTTATGGATTTTTTTAGTATTAAAAAAGGCATACCTTCACTACATCTTACCAGTTACTGTGCTTTAAAATAATGACTTCTGGATCCTTGATTTAATATGGCTAAAGTGTTTTATTTTAGTATTAAATAAGGCATACCTTCACTACATCTTACCAGTTACTGTACTTCAAAATAATGACTTCTGGATCCTTGATTTAATGTGGCTAAAGTGTTTAGGTTCATATTGGCCCAGGGCTGCCATTTTTGCTGTGTCACAGATTGGTCCTTTAATTCTTAATCATGTCATAATAAATTTCAAAATTTGGTTCCAATGTAGTAATATCTATGGAACCAGTCTGTGAAAAGCACACTGCAAAACTGGCAACTAGTTGACACTGTAAAGTCCAGTAGAGACTCTTGAATACAGTTTTAGTAGAACTAAACTTGTCATCTTCAAGTTTAACTTTGTGAAAAGAAAATGGTCACCTATTTGATATGTCTTTTTTATTACTGAAACATTGCCATATTCATGAAATTAAAATGGACTAACACCAGTATTAGCTAACCTTGATCTAAATTTGTTCTACATGCATTTGATAAATTCATTGTGAAATAAGTGTGAACTGGAATTTTACAATAAACACGAGCATGTGTTTAGTCAGGGTAAGTGTGATTTAGATCTTCAACAATTTTTCATTCATATCACTACAATGTCTGGAGTATGACAGTTTAAAGTGATGTTTAGTACTGGCACATCATACCACAGACATGTAACATGATGTCCCAACCAGTCACATTATCCTTACACCAGGCTGACCAGTCCTAACACTAACCTCTTAATGATGAGCACCAAGTGAGGCAGCCGTTAGTACCATTTTTTAAAGTCTTTAGTATCACTCAGCTGGGGTTTGAACCCACAACCTCCTGCATCCGAGGTGGACACCCTACGACAATGAGACCAGAGCTTTCCTTAGTAGGGGTAAAATGATTCATTAGTATATTGATGCATCAATACTTTTCCTGAAACGATACACATTTTTATACATAAGATGGAGAATTGATACAAAACGATACTGTATGCATGCTATTTTAGTCTTCAGCATTCATGAATAATTATTATAAGCTGCCTTATATAAGCTTGTTATTCTGTCAAATTATAATCCATCAGAAACAGCATTTGCAGTAACAGACATTAATGTTTATTAGTAAAATCAAAAAAGTTTATTTGACAATACCCACTTGCCATCTACAAGTTAATACCAAGTGAAATGTTATGTAATCTCTCCCCTCCCCCCATTCGGTGCAATTCATCTTAACCCAGATATGTGTTCTACATGTTTATTGAAGTAATTTACTCATCACTTAATAACCACTTTCACACACAAGTTTCTACTTGGCTCCATTGGTCGATTTGAAGCTATGCTCACAGTGAGTTGCACATTGAAATATGCTATATTTTATTCTCATTTGTGGTTGTTGCTTGTTCCACTCGAGGTTAAAATAATAACCCCAAATCAAAAATCAGGGTAGCTTATTTTCTGCATGACAAACAGGAAGTATTGGCAGAGTAACAGAGAGACTTCTTGGGAAAGACATTAGATATGTTAAGTACTTAAGTGTAGATGCTGTCAAGTTGTGCCATTGTGTTAATTGTGCAAATTGTATTGCTTATAACAGTGATGATGACAGTAATTTTTAAAGTTATGAAGTGTATCAGATTATTGGAACTGGGAAAGTGTTAATGTAGATACCTGTGAGTGATTTTGAGCACGCAATAGTGTTAAATACAAATACGAGTCAGATGTGCTGGATGGACAAAAAAAAGACTGCAGTGGTATTTCAAAATTAAATGTACAAAGTAATTAAAATTCAGACAATTTAAAAGTATAATGCATTTTCATTTTTTTTTAAATCAAATTTGCCTTGCAGATCATTCGCTACAAAACTATCCATACCAGGGTTAAGGTAAATTGAATAAAATAGGGGTTAAGAAAATGCCTTTAAAATATTTTAATACCACTGTCTGCACACGCATTGATGGACTAAATAGCCTGATGCAGCATTATGAAACAGATTTAGAAATTTGGCATAGTGGTCAGTAAACTTATGATTTAACATAGGAACTTTGTGGAGCCGATTTATCCAAAACATAATACCAGTGATTGTTTGAAAATTATACCTGTCACAATGATCATTTTTCTGATGTATTCAAGCTAACAAAGTTAGCTATGTATTTGCCCCTTTTGAAAGAAACACAAAACAATATTGATGCAAAGAAAAAGAGCAACGTATCCGCATAATTAATTAACAGATTAATGCTTATACAACTAGAGGTGACATCTGTCAAAGATGTTGATTTCAATAGAGCTATTAGAAAGTGGAGCAGGAAGAAGAAGAGATATTGAAGAGAAGATAAATATTGATGTAACAAGATAACCAGGTGGGATTTCCGGATTCAGAACAGAACACTTTTGACGATGATATAAATACAATGTTAAATAATGAATGACTTGAATGAGCAAGTGATTATGAATATGTGCACATATATTTTAATATTGGATTAATTAATGTAAGAACGCACAAATGTAATAATAAAAAATACAACCAAATTACTCTACAAAATACAAACACAAAAGTTAAATGATTCACAGTGACTACAGAGTAGAAAAAATGGATATAGTTTACACAGCTAGCAAACTATGTAGAATATTACTCATGCAGTAAAACGGATTCACTCATAGTGAAATTATGCAAACAAAATGGACAGATATACAAATTATCTTTCCAGTCCTGAAAGATACAGTGGATTTTACGAACTCATTAATAAGCCTACAGCTGCTAAAGTTCAGCTTCACAGCTGCTATGATTAATTCCTGTGGTTGGCTTTACAGCTTACACTACGTAGACCTTGATCACTTCGTTAGCATGGAATGGTCGGGTCACTCTGGACACTCCAGACAGGTCTACATCTTCCAAATGCCCCGGACACTAGACTCTGAACAACACTGGACACTCCAGACACTGGACAGCTGAAAACATATCCAGTACTGTGTACTATATATGGCACAGGCATAAATACATAATAATGTTATACATGCGGTGAGGTATTTATACACAGATATTGTCTGTACACTGAAGGCATTCAGTTCTTCCAATCAGAAACACTTTGCATGTGCGTCATAGGATGGACCAAACTCACTATTTTGAAATACAACACAATATACATCAATCACCCTCGGGTATCATTGTACACCAAAAACAAAACTGTGGCACATGTATTTAATTTTAATATAGGGTTAATACAATTTCGTGACAATACCTTCACCTTTTTAAAAAAACAGTGGTAACACTTTTGGAAACTTCATGGAATGTGAACATGAACCATTATTACAAACTTCAATTTTGGAATAATAAACAATAATGATCTGTTAATTACACCCTACTTAAAAAAATCAGCACCCACATTTTCTGATCCTCGAATCACCTCCATTCGGAAAATATATGGTTGCAAAGACAGCACTCAATGCATCAATCTTGCGTTAGCAACTTTTACCTTGTTCAAGTATAAGAGTGGCTGATGGTCCGCTTGTAAGGTAAATTCTCTTCCAAAATTTCTTATCCCCTTAATATGTCTAGGCACTCCTTCTCAATTGCTTAGTAGTTTTTCTCCCTATAGAGCAATTTTCTACCTGCAAAAGTAATGGACAGTTTCATCCCCTCTTGCTCCTGTTGCAACACAGCCCCATCATTCCTCAGCACAAAAGTTTTGTTGAATTCTGGCAACTTTAAAGTTTGGTGCACTTACCAGTTTCTGTTTTAAAGCGTTAAATGCTTTTTCCTGGCACACACCCCAGAGAACTTTATTTGGTTGCCCTTTCCTAGTCAAGTCACTTAATGGGCTGGCAATAGCCACAAAATTGGAACAAATTTTCTTTAAATCCCAATCAAACCTAGGAAAGATCTTACCAGTTTTTTAGTTTCTGGTCTAGGTTCATCACTGATTGCTACTATTTTATCTGGGTGAAATTTTAACTGGCTTTGTTCGTTTATAAAGTGTCTCAGACATTCTAGGCTGAAATCCCCAAAGCTACATTTAGTGGACCTAGCTGTAAGATTTGCAGTGTAAAGTCTATCAAACACATCCATACCTTAACATGTTCATCCCATATATGTGTATACAAAAAGATATCATCTACGAAACTGTCAGAGGGCCCCGAGTATCCGAGTGGTCTAATGCACTTTTCGTTACGGATCACTGCCATCTCACCTCTGTCTGTGTAGGTTCGAGTCTAAGATTCGGCTAATGTAGTTATGTGAGAAAGCTTGCCACTAGCTTCTTGTGGGTCAGTGGTTCTTTCCGGGGGTTTTCCGGGTTCTTCCTCCACCAATAATACTGACCGCCATGTATAGCCTATCGTGTGCTGAAAGTGGTGTTAAACCCTACAACAAAACGAAACTGTTGACGTTTTCTATACCATTTAACATTTTGTGCATGAGACAAACAATGCACTGGCGTTGACTAAACTAAAAGGCATAACTTTAAATTGGTAAAGACCTTTGGAAGGTGTGAATGTTGTTAACTCACAGGCATTATCAGCAATTGGTATCTGCCAAAATCCCTTGGTATGGTCTGATTTGGAAATGTATTTATGACCTGCCAACTTTGAAAATAAATTTTCCATGTCTGGCATTGGTTCTGCCTCGAACACGGTGATTTTGTTAAATTGCTGAAAGTCAGTGCAAATAAAGGTTCTACCCATCTTTCTTTCTGACCAAACGGTACTCTAGTTACCCTTTCCTTAGAGACTGTCTTCTGGAAAACATCACATCACACAAGTGACAAAACTGCACTCTTCAGTATTAACACCAGGCCTATAGAATTATCTTAATACCTTAACCGTTGTTTTATTCATATTCAAATGGCCTCCCATATTCTACTTATCTTTCATCTGCATTCTGGAAATAGGAATAGCCTCAACATACTTCAAAGGGCACCACTTACCTTCTAAAGATGGAAAGACCATTCAATTTATGTGTGTATCAGTATGTATCGTATTGCATGCTGCATATTGTGAATCGTATTTATACCTGGCACAGGTGTATCGTTTCACCCCTAGAGCTCAGCATGCTGCGTTACATTACTCTCATATTCTTCATTTTATATGGAAATGGGGTATAGCAAATAAGGATAGTGTTCTTATACTTTTCTTACACAGCAGTCATCTTTTTAATAATATTTTCACATGTATATGAGTGGAAATAAAAAGATGATTAAAAAAGGACAGACACAAAAGAGCATGATCCATATACAGGTAAGCTTAAAATGTAATTTGGTGGAAATAGTTTCAGGATTATGTAAAGCATAATGCCAGGCATGTATGTATGCTATATCACCAGTTGATTTATTTTTTAGTTGTTAGTCATTATATGTATGCTTGTACACAAGCATGTGTGATGATGTTGAACATCTAGTATATATTTGGATGTTTAACTAATTGCTTTAGGTGATGTCTGTTTATAACTGTATTAGAACCCACGATAAAAGTTGATGGGATGAATGTATTATTTTTCTGAGAAGTTTGTGCCAATAGAAATCTTTTTTGCAGGTGTTGCACAAATTTAGGAATATAGCATTTTCAAAAGAATAGTGTATTGTATGCCATTTGTGTTAATTATCAGTAGTCAAGTTTGTCAATGAAACAACTATTTTCCCACTGTTGCTTTTGATATTTAAAATTAAGCCAAAATGAAATTAAGTTTCAAGAACAAGACATTTTATCAATGAAACAATTTATTCTATAGATTTCAGTAACTGTATTCACAATTTATGTTCATGATTAAAATCACATTGTTAGCTGTAGGCAGACATGGTAAAACATTTGTTGTATAAATTTAGTTAGTGTGTGGCTTGTCTTATAGAGAATTAAAAATTATTCGTAAGTATACCTTTTAAAAAAGTTTTTTTCTTTCTTCAGTTTACACAAGTCCCAGAGAGTTATATTGTTTTAATATTTTGAAATTTTATCAGAAAAGATGTCAAAAATGTAATGCCTGTATTCATTACAGGGTTAGTTCCTTCGAAGTGAATGAAGAAATGATGCAATCTGTTGAAGATCTGGGATGCCAGTCCGATGATAGTGAAGATGATTATTTTAAGAGTTTCAGACGTGATGATGCTGATTGCGCTCATGATTGGGAACAGGTGCCCATAGAAATTCCAGAATTTAATATACCATCTCGGTCTGATGTCACATCCACAACATCTGTGCAAAGTATGGCATATACATCACAGATTCTGTCAGAATCAACATTGTCAGCCAGTGGGCTTGTATCCTCTGCTGCAGCATCATTTGCATATTTCTTTAGGGCAGCCACTGGACAGTCAGATAAAAGATGATGACAGTTTAAAGTTAGAACTTTTATTTGCCTATTTCATTAGGGCAGCCACTGGACAGCCAGATAAAAGATGAGTATTTTTAGTTAGAATCTGATTTACATATTTCTTTATGGCAGCCACTGGACAGTGAGGTAAGAGATGGTGCCAGTGTCAAGTAGAATCTTGATGCACATACACAAGGAATGAGGACAAGTAATATAGCCTTTAATTTTTATTTTTGTTACCTTGAAGAAGTCAGAGTAGCTTCAATGCTAAGAAAAGTACAACTCTATCCTATGTTAGATTAAAATTAGAATATAGCTTCTTTGTATAGGTAAATCTATGCCATCCCACTAGCACAGGGTTGCATCTAGGATTTTATAAATTTGGATACTTGCCTACACTGTATCAGACAAAAGGGAGGGGGCCAACATTGCCATAAGGGGGGGGGGGGGCTTCCAGTATGGTGTTAAAAAACCCTCACTGTATTAAAAAAGAGCAATAGCCAGTATAATAAGTGCATTGAATGCATATCATGTCTTCTTTATATTATAGTATAACACTTGAAACTGAAATCAGTCTTATGTTTTCTGATAGCAATATTTTATCTACACTAATCATGAAAGAATTAAACCATCGACTGCAAATAATATCACTCCTTTTGGCCAATCTTAACAATCAGGGTCATTTACTTCCTGCATATCACATGCTCAATTCTGATTGGTTACAAATCCATACTTAGAAAGATCAGAAAAGCACATATTTTCCTTTCATGGATGACAAAAAAATAAGTTTTAAGAAAAAGTCCAAAGCTCAAAATAATTAGGGAAAGTATATATATACAGTTTCTATGAAAGTTAACTCTTAACTGAAACGTATATACATCTGCATCCAGACTGACTAATTGTCACAATAATATAGTCACTATATTATTCTGCAAATATGATCACTATTTCCTACACAGCCTCCTGTCCTTCCTCATCCTCCACTCTACCAATGCCTTGTTAAAGTTGAAGTCTTTCAGAGTAGGTCATTCAATTGAAATCACCATGAGTCTGTTGAGAACCTTTACTTCTAGACGGCTTCTTCCTGCAGTTTTGGTTCAATTTTGATTGCTGAATCTTCTCAGTCAGCGGTTCGGTATGGCATAACCATGGCCACTGATGCTAATTGAAGAAGATTTGGAAATGTGTCTCCGCATGATGTTGATGTACAATATGCCTGAGTCTCATTTTGTTTCAAGGGTACATTACTCTTTTTTTTTTTTTAGCAAGAGACCACTCTTTCAAAACATGTTTTGGGTGACACAAAGGGGGACTGATACCTAATTTTGATTTCTTCTCCTGACCAAAATTATCACTGAAAACCTTTATCTGGTTATAAGCATACATTTCTTCTTCTTCAGAAGATAGGAATGTGAGGTTACATAGACCAAATACCTCAAATACTGTTGCCACCTGTGTGCTGCTCTTTTCTTGCAGCCATCTCCACCTGCAAATTTATAACAAAATCATGGCGATCGTTAGACACATCATCTGAAACTTTTTTCAATGTGCTCCTATGTAACTTGTAAGTGATTAGTTTTTTCTCCATCCTGCACCTCTCTGATTCTCAGTTGAGGACTATCCAGAACATTCTGCATTTCCTTCAATTCAGCTGTTCTTGTGGCAGATCTATTTTGTAGAAAAATAGTACAGGTCTTTAACTGCCTTTAAAGGTTTCCTTGAGGTATGGAATGTTTTTTGATGCATGAGAGGTACACAAATTTCAATCTATTAGCCATACAATGAATGAATGCTGTTCAAGTGAGGGCTTTTCTCCTTGAACTGTGTTACTGCACCACTTTTGCAACCTGTCATCACTGATGCCCCATCACTGCAAAAGCCAACTTTTCAAAAGGAATCTCCTTCTTTTCAAAGAACTGGGCAACTTCTTTGAAACGAACTTCAGCAGTGTGTGATTGGCCTTCCACAATACCAAGAAAATGAGTTGTAGAAACAAACATGGTTGGTTCAATGATTCTGACATAAATAACCAACTTCTTGGTATTTCAAATGTTTGCATTCTCATCAAATAAGATGCTAATGAATGGACTACATCATAATTTCTGCATTAACTCAGATTCTATCACTGTTGCTATGCTATTCTGGAAAAAAAATAAAGCTCAATGATACATCACAGTATAAAAGTATTTTATTATCATTATTATTTTATTATAGCATTTGAGATCTGTAAAAACAATTTTTTTTTAACAAAGTAAAATGACTAAAGTCAGATGCAGCATGTGCAAGAACCTTAACCTAAGACCATGTGACCAATGATGTTGTCATAATTCAGTCGTTCACACATCCTAGATGCAACTCGGCTAGCATAGCTACCAACCCCCACAATTTTGGTGTTAATTTCAATTTTTTAGTGGCTCGCGGATTCATGCCACATGCACACAAAAAATCACGAATTCCCAAATTCTCAATTATTTTTTATCATTAATGAAATAACCAATTTCTTGAAAAGCAATGGTTGCGATATTGGCAAGGTCCAGTACTACTGGTCATGATATTAGTGGAACTAATTGGTACACTTGGGCCGATAGCAAGTGTTTTAGCATGATATTATCTATATGAATAAGAGTATTTTTTTTTATGCTTTTGAAAGAAACCAAGGCCTAACTGCATTTGCCACTAACACTGATTTGAATTACCAATTGGCATTGCATCTTGAAAGAAATGTATTTCACAAAAAGTGAAGTTTAGTTTGGAATGTACAAAAAGTTTGCTGTGCATTCAGCCATCAAACATATATACATCATGCTTTTTGCACGCAGTGTGCCACACAAACTTAAATTAAGTCCTGTTATTATCTTGATTAGCCAGAACTAACCCAATCTTCAACAGCATGGATTTAGTCTGGTTTTATAGTGTCAGTTTTGTCTATCACTCCATTTCTATATATCGACCAGCTCACCTGATCCTCAATGACTCTATAAACTGACAGATTCAGAACCTTTCATTTTAATTATTTGATCACTTGAAATACTCGTGGAAATAACCCCTCCAGTTCTACTTTAGTGGAAACTCCTCATACAAGCAGTCACCACCAATATAACAGAGGAGTTCAGAGTGGTTACCAATATCTATGCAACAAAATGAATTCAGAATATGATTAACAGAAGATAAAATTTGTAAATGATTAAAACACTTTAACAGTTGGACTTTTTACATTCAAATGAATTTCCAGGTTAACACATTTGTAAACTGCTTTCTATTATGCATAATGAATATTTGCTTCAACTGAAGCATGCCAAGACATTAAGCATAAATTGCCCTCCATGCCCTCCATCACTTGCACATCCAGTGGCTGTCTTTATACACGTATGTTATTGTTTGATGTGCACAAATATTATACTAGTATATCAATGCCCATAATAGTCGAATAGGGCTGCTTGATTTTCTTGTTTGTTCCTCATTTCATTTATATCGTATGTTTTATTTAGCATTGTCCATTTCAAATTAATTAATGTTCATTATAATAAACACATGTATGTTTGCTGTAATTTTACTTCCAATACTATGAATTACATACTGTATATATTATCATCTGACACCCTATTATGTAACTGTTACCTTTAAAGTAATGGGGAAATCATGTTCATTTGACAAATTTTCACTTAAGTTTCAGGGAACACATCCTATTTATAAAATGTAGGAGTCACTGTATATGTAGATAATTATTACATTTAAAAGACTATTAAGATGCATCTATTCTCTCCATCAATGTCGGGTAATGAAATAAATAATTTACTTTTTTTTCTTATTTTATAAATTTTCTGACTAATACACTGTTTATGTGTAATGAAGGTTTTGTTTGAGATGTGTAAATTTACATTATGTATTAAGTTCAGCTGCAAACTGCACAGACTCAGCTATGCCATAGCATAATGCACCAGCAGATCTGGGTCTGTGGAGTATATTATAGGTAATCAGAGACAAAGATCTTAATCTTCTGGTACATTAGGCAATATGCAAGAATATATGGTATTTTAGTTTATGCTAGGCCAAGAATAAGTGAATTTTCGGTAACAAATAATATTGATATTCACTGGAATGAAATATATATTTTCCCTGGCCATCAATAGATACATATATGTTGTAAGTTGTTAGGTGTATATATAGTCAAGAGTTAAGCATGGATACTTCCAATTAAAAACAAGATTGAGATAAAATCCAACAAGGTGCAAATTATTATATTTTTCTAAATATGCCATTTTAAATTGGGTAGGATGATTATGTTACGGTGAATATTGACAAAACAAGGCACACTATAAATAGTAAACTGCTACTTCATTGTTATACTTAATTCTAGTCAGAATGTTTGAGCATAAAATATAAAATAAAAATTGTTTGCTTAGAGGGAATAATGGATGTATTTCACTTCATAGGTGACAGTATTTTCAAGAGTGGGGAATACAGAGTTTTTCATCTAATCAAAGAAATATATCCATTATTCAATATATAAAGCAAATATTCCATTTTTACTGATTCTAAATGTGTTTAATATACAGGATATATCAATCATTCATACCTCTAAGTAAAAGAAATGTGTTCATTTTTGTCCATAGTATCTTTAGCATTGTAAATAAAATTGTGTGTATTTAGGTTTGAGAGTAATGTTTTTTATTGTGAAAACGTGCATTTACATTTCAAAGAGATAAAGTTTTTATTCATCTCTGCATATGTACCATATAGAAATCATTCTTATGTCTGCACACATACAGTTGATTCATGTCTGCATATGTACCATATAGAAATCGTTCTTATGTCTGCACACATACAGTTGATTTATGTCTGCAAGTATTAAGCACATTTATGTCTGAATACTGTGCATTGGAAAAACTGTTCTTAGGCATGTATGCATATATAAAGTGCAAATGAACTTCATGTGATCATATATACAGTAAATTTGAGAAATAGATTTTATTAGGTTCAAGATTCTTACAACAGCAACACAAATTTCAAGGCAATGGTGTAATTGGAAGTATTTAGGTATTTCAATATATTTCAGTATTTTATTACATATGCCAAAATACAGCTACCTGTATTAGAATAACAGAAAATGTCTTGCATCAGTTGAAGTTTTATCAGTAATATATTTCTGTATAATAAATAAAGTTTTAAGCATGCGTTTTAAAATGACCAATATATATAATTGTTGACTATAATCTATTATCATCATGCAGTCCATTTACTGTTATGAGTTTTGTACACCATCCTCTTGCTCATCATTCCAAGGCTAGCAACAAAATATTGATTACATCTCAGTTTCCTGCCATTAAATCACTCACTCTTATTTCCATCATATGCATGCTGTAATTTTATTTTTGTCATCTGTAGGTTTTTTGAAACATTATGCAATCAGTTCTTTTATCAATTTATTTAATATATTGAAGCTCAAACAGCACAACACTTACAAGTATTGAAATAACAATGGTGCAGCATATCATTTCTTTTACCGAATTTTAGTAGTTTCAGGCATTGCCATATATGTGGATAGATAAATCTAGTAGCTAGTAGTTGTTATATACATTTGTGCAGAAATTCTAACTGCCATTCTTTACTTGAAGTATTGATGAAAAACATTTGAACCACAAGTATTGCATTCTTCATAAAAGCATGTTGTAAATCTTTGTCTTATTTTTGCAATATGATATTAAGAATTATTTGATATCATTTTAGAAATAAAGTCTTTTTACCATAACTGTTGTTTTTTTTGTCTCTATCTTTTTTATACACACTCATGGTTAGGTAGATCCGAATATACATGGTAGTATTTATAAAAAAAACACAAAAAAAAGAAGTCAATAATGGTAATTATCCTCATGCCAGGTTACAATTCTTCTAAAGTCTGCTAGTCTCTAATAAAATTGGAGATATCCAGTACTTCAAGGCAGCATCATTCCCTTGAGATAATTACTGTTGAAGGATAGAACATCAGTCTATGCATAGATCCGACCTGTCAATCAAATCCACAGATGTTGACCAATCGAATAAGAGCGTCCGGTGCTACGGTAACATCCGCCATGTTTTACCCACAAACAAACGTGTGGTGAGAATACAGCTGCATTACAGACTTTCATGATTTTTTCTGTATATATGTACAAAATGGTGCTTATATGTGCATGGGGATCATGCAATGCAGATGAGAGATATCCGGGAAGGTTAGATATAGTCGTTTTATACAGGAACAGTGGTGAAGTTATGTAGTTTGAAACCCTGTAGGGACTTATTAGCCCTACTACATGGGAGCAATATCCACTGACACTGCAACAATACATGTTTATTTTTCAATATCATACACATTCATTAGTAAAATATATGTGAAATCAAATTGTAAAAGAAATAAGCCACATTACTTTAAATAGTTGATACCGATCGGCTACATGGCCTGCATGACTTGTACTATAACAGTTGCCATTACTTCAGGGTATTAAATATTTCAAATATAAAAAATAGTTCATAAAAATACAAAACATTAAATTTACATCGCTTTACATCAACAGTATGCATCTTCACACTTTTCCTCCGTAATTTGATGTGCAGATGGTGCGTTGGCTGCTTCTCTTCAGAAATGGACAGCGTCTCGCAGTACGCGAATCTTAACTTTTCAAACTCCAAACCTTTAATATCATGTATATATCCTTGCGTAAAGTAGACCAAAGTCTTCTGCAACAATTTACTGGAAAGTTTCTCTGATCAGGAAGGTATTTAAGTGAAATGTTATCGGGTATACGCGAGAGAGAATCTGACATGGTGCCTGTATTCTGTGATGAGTCAGCCATTTTAATGGGAAGCTTGGGGTTCGTAGTAACTGTCTCTAAGGGGGCGGAGCTTAACTAGTCATTTCGGATCTATCCATTGGGGCACTCTAAAAATATAAATAACTTCTGATAGAGTGACAGGTGAAAATTCAACTCATGTTGGCATTTGCAACATACACAATGGAGGGAATGTTTGCATACATCAATGTTACTTCTTGTATTATCGCTAAAATTACTTTGGTATGGTACTTGTGGAAATTTTGTTCTTGATCTAACTAAAATGACTGCTCCCATGTGCTCAAAAAATCATTCTGAAATAATCTGAAGTACGCTATCTGTAGCAGTTATTAAAATGGGGAAAATTAATCTTGCCAGACTAGACAATACCAGCATCTAAAAGTGCAACGAATGATGACAAAATAAAAAAGAAAAGTATTAATAAAAACAACTGCAGTTCTTATATTTAACAATTTACATCTGAAGTCCATGCAGTGAAACTGAATATGTAAAGCTAGCAGTTTCTTGACAGGTGAACATCTGAACGAATGCCAAGTTTAATACTCGATAAACCAAATTACTTCCATAAATAATAATGCACCAAAATAACGGTAATTATAAGTACCAGTGAGGAAAACCTGGGACATTCTTTTCTATTCAAATATGATCCCCAATCACACTACATTAGGAATATTCGCCTGCTACCTCACGAATCCACCCCTACTAGAAGACAAACATCTTTTATTTCAATATGCAATGGCAATATTGTCCCTTACTTCCCCTTGGCACTGCCAGGTGTCACTAGTTTTTACCTTTGCTGCTGTGCTGGATAACATCATCCAGTTTATCCTCTGACATGCATGGTCAGAGGAATTCTGGGTTACCATATTAGCTAGTTTGTCACAAAATGATTTGAAAATCTATGCTTATAGCTAGTTAGTCAGAGACTGATTTGTTAATCTATGCTTGCTTTGTTCTCTGTGTTATTTCAGGCGAAATGTACATTCTGAGCCCTAGTCCATTTGGCAATGTAGGAAAGGAAAGACAGAAGAAGTAAAGGAATACAATCTATGGTGCATAGATTCATTGGAGAGTATTCCTCAATTATAGACAGCTCAGAGAACATAAGTTCCCACATTTGTCTGAGCTTGGCCTTTGGGCCTAAAAGTCAGAGCATATGAGGGTTAGTATCAAATCAGTTGGATCCATCTTCTCAAGCCACTGCACCATTACAGACTGTTCAGCAATCACCAGCCATCACTGACCATGCATCACAAAAGACCGTTTGAGAAGACAGCACAGCCAACTCCCAACTCATTGGGGTAGAATTCCCAACTTTAGGCAGTCAATTGTGCACAAGTTTCCCTGCATGTCTGAGCATTGTCTTTGGGCCTCTAAGTCTGGACGCATGGGGTTTGTACTGGATCTAATGCATAATAAAACAACACCATTGCTGGCCATCCAACCATAACTGTTCATCCAGCAGTTTAAACATGGGGACCGTTTCACTTAATACATCCAGCCAAACTATGTTTAACAAGGATCTTGGTAACAGGCCCATCTGGTTAACTGATCTGTCTAACCATACCATCAGAAACATTCCCTTTCTGTGACAGTGATTTCAATGAGAAATCTGTCCAGCCAGGCCCTTGGAACCATGGTACCATTGATAGCGAGACCATCCAAGTACAATGCACTGTGATCCAATACACCATGCAGTCCAGTACCTGGAAACTGGCAGTGCTGGACTTGTGTATTTTCACTGCTTGTCAACAAGGGAGAGCTAGTGACATTTTCATAGGGATGGAACTGAGTCTTTACACCATCTTGTATACCTTGAGAATATTTACTCAATCACATTACTTAAAACCCTCCCAACTACTCCACTATGTGAGCATCCTCATTAGTATCTTGCTCAGCTAAAAACTAATGACACCTGGCAGTGCCATGTGGAGATAATGAATGCCCTTTGTGTTAAACAGACAGAAACATACTATTTTCATCTTTAGTAGGGTTGGATTCGTAAGGTAGCAGGCCAATATTCCTAACATAATGTGATTGAGCAATTATTCTTGGAGAAATACAATTTACCTTAAAGTTTGCTTTTCTTTAAAAAAAAAATCAAACCCTATGCAAAAACTTAACAAAAGAACCTTAAAACAAATATGAAAATTTCTTTACTTTGTTTTCCTATTTTCATATCATGTATAAAGTTCTCAACAAAGTGGTACATTAACATTGATTTCATGCTTGAAAATACACTCATTTAAACTTATTTTGCTTTTGCTTACACAATGTAATTGTATTGCGAATGCAAATAATTATGGGAAAATTGAAGTAACATAGCAGTTTTAACATTTTTTAAGCTGTTGCAGTAAGTGAAAAATTTATTGAACATGTTTGTTTTCAATCATCTATAATGAAAACTAGGAAAATATGTTGACAAAGATTCGTTTTCTTACATATACTAGTGTTAAATGAATAAGCTAGCATTTTACCCTTTGACTGCCATAAACCTGATTTATTTGATCCCTGTTCAAACTGTAATATTCTTAGGTGGCATCCTGGAAACAATTGTGGCAAGTTTCATAATCATGCCTTTCAGCATAATATTTGTTTCTTTGATGAGGAAATGCAATGTGCATTTTTAGAGTAGCTCACTTTTCAGCAGGGGTGGAGTGGTTGTGTGGGTATGCTGATGTTTGTGCAGGAATTTGCTACTAATGAATATTATTCTGTGGAGGACAAAAATTACTATTTTGTTGCTTGTGACTCAACTGATAATGCTATACAGCCAGACCTAAATCAAACAATAATACCCATGTGGTCTTGGTAATTCTGCTCTGAGAGAATGACAGGTGCAAGGTGAAATTGTTTGTATTTGCAACATGCACAGTGGAGAGTTTGTTTGTTTGTTTGATTAGGATTTTTAACGTAGCTTTAACAATTTGTCAGTCATATTGCTACAGTGTCTGCAGTGAGGCAGTTTATAGTGATGTCTAGCACTGGGGCATCATGCCACAGACATGTAGCATGATGTTCCACCCAGTCACATTATCCTGACACCAGGCCGACCAGTCCTAACACTAACCTCTTAATGCTGAGCATCAAGTGAGGCAGCCACAGTGGAGAGAATCTTGGTTTACTTCTATGTTAATTTCATGTACTGTAGCTGACATTTCTTTAGATATTGTACTTATGGAATTTGTACATGATCTAAGCACACGGCAAAACAAAATGGCTGCTACCTTGTGCTAAAAAAAAAAATCAGCTTAAGTACACTATCTTTGGCAGTTATTAAAATAGGAAAAATGAATTTTGCCAGACTAAATAAAAAGCACCAACTTCTGAAAGTACAATTAATGAACTGCAAAAATATAAGATGTTAGCTCTTATTTTTTACAATTTACCTCGAAGTCCAGGGAGTGAAAATGACCATGCCGAGCTAGCCGGTTTTTTTTACAGATACACATTGAAACTAAGGCCAAGCTGTATACTTCATATACCAAATTACTCCATCAATCATGTCACAAAATAAAGGGAATTCAAAGTTATTTTTTAAACATTACCCAATATATACAAGATCTTTTTTTAAATAGCCAGTGAGGAAAACTGGGAAGTTCTTTTTCTTTAAATATCTAACCATACTAAACTGTCAAGCACAGGCCATATGATATTGTCCAATGCACACAACAGTCCAAAGTATCCATGTACAATGCACTCTGTGATCCAATACACCACGCAATCCAACACTATGAATCTTGTATAATCTGTATATTTTGAGTTCAATGCACCCTTGAATTGTTATACTACTTGTGCTAAATACACATGATCCCAGCTCTCTCAATTTTGTGTACTACTGTACTTGTAACATACACATTTATTTATGATATACCCCTCGTATCCCTGGGAACATACAAATCATACTGGAAAATTTTAAATCTCAAAAGGCACCTCTATGCAGCTTGCTTCACAGGTGAACCATATTTGGCCAAAATACCAGGAAAGGTTTCAGAGTTAATTTGGGGGGGGGGGAATCCAATGGATAAATATAAATGTAGCAAGCACTATATCCCTCACATTACATATCAGTGGGATAAATATTTTTTAAAAAAATACTTGACCAAATTATAGCACATACTGATTAAAATATCATTCTCTGCAAACACCCAAGATTCAACTGCACACAAACTTTGTAAGCAATATGAAAGAACTATGAGACCCCCTTTGACCATATGTACTAGCATATGACTGCATACATAGACAATGATTATTCATTGCATAATGTGCTGGCAGATTAGAGTCAGTGTTGTTTGTTCAACTAAATACTCCTAACATTGCAGAAACCTTGTTCTGCTGTGCATTACAGAAATGGTAGTCATACTGAAATCAACATAGAGCATCAATCATTTGATTTTTAATCTGTTTCTTATCCAAGAATATGTTCTGTGCAGATAACCCTTTTCTGTCTGCTGTCTTAAAGTGTCATATGTATGACTAGCTTATCCAGCTAGAACAAGTTAGGAAACTATCTGTTAGGTTACTCCAAATAATTGGATGAGGTCACTGCAAAGATACACGAACTCTTACCAGAACCACAGATCTTCGTTAGTCAGATATCTCAATTTTAATCTGTGCCCTTTCTATTCCATTCAAAATAACTGCTTCCTGCCATAGCAAACTCGGTGGACCGATGAAACCCATCAATGAACAAGCATAAATATCACAACTCATAAACGTATGCATTAAAATATCAGCAGAAAAAGCTCACAATTCTAATTGACCTTCATTTTGACAAAAACAGATTTCTAGCAGTTTACCTTATAGCAAGCTCTTTTCACTACCAGCTGCTGTGCACTGAAAATAATGCATCAGAAAATAATACTTAAAACAACAGCAGACTACTTTTTTATGTTGTTGTAAATTATCCTACAAGAGTTTGTTTCTTTGACTATCACCTTGTGTCCAGCTTTTGATACAAGTGGGCAAATCAAGAGACTGAGCAAAACTGTGACATTTACATCCAAGTAAGAATCAGATGTATTGATATATACCTATAACTACATACCTGTTTTCTTCAGAGTTGTCCAAGTTTAATATAGTATATGAAAATGTCATGGCTACATGACCAAGCTATATTCATGTGCCATATTAAATTATTTGTTCTCTCGACTTAGAACAAAGCACAGATTTAGTTTTCTTTATTCTCCATAACTTTCTAAATATTTTCTGCAATAAAGTGTGAAGTGAAAATAAAGATATTTAAGTTTCAATCCATGGATTGAAGCAAATTGCAGATTCATCATTGAAGGTCTGGCTCCAGTTGAGGTGAGTGATATAGAAGTACTAAATGTACAATACCACCAACTCAAGTTGCATCACAGTACAGCCGGATAGTCTTGTCTACACCCAAAATAAGCCATATAAAAAATTTGGTGGTGTTGGATTACATTATTTTAATAATCAAGTCTACATCTAGGAAGTTTTTTATATATTTTTTGCAATCCTGTTCATGTAAAGTATAGCACCCAAGTCAAATCTGAGTAGCCATCAGATACATTTGTGTCACTGAAGAAAAACATCATCTATATTTTGAAACAATCTTCTGACAGGCATTTACACATCTAATACATGGTAATTAAACAAATGACTCTTATCACAGCATGAAATCACTTAGATATGGAGTTATGTCCTTAGACTGGTATTTGTGGTGTAAGAGTGAAAACAGAAAATGTAGTAATGGACAACACCTTTACCCCTAGATACAATGTACTGACCTAAAAGCTCTGGCCACTCTTTAGCAGGTTTTCTCCAAGCCACACTTATCAATAGTGACAAGCATGGTAAAAAGGCAAAAGCTGACCTTTGTGCACAGGTGACCTCTTTATAGGTGTTAAAGTTTAAAATTGATTTGTGAACAAATACCATGCAGTGAATATTATTATTTTGTTAATATGTTTTATGTTAACTATTCAACAAAATCATCATATATTTTTCTCTCCCATATTTATGTTTCACGTAAGATTACTGTATCTTAGTCATTTAAATTATCATATATATTAAATTATATATATTAAATTATCATATATATTAAATCATCACCAACTGAAGCTACTCACTGATTTTAGTTTGCTTTGTGCACCATGTCAAAACATCTATTTTGCTACAGATTGACAGCTTACTTGACTGCAAAATTGAGAACAGACTCTTTGACTGACCAACTTGTATAAATTAGAAAATGGATGTTCACACATTAAAAACAATATCTGGATTGGCCATTTGCTCAACTTGTCCAGTCGGCTTACATAACAGGTCTGTGATGAATTGGGAGTCAAAAGAGAAGCTATAAATGGCTATTGTTTTGACCCATAAACCGAAACTTCACCTGCCTTTACAAATAAGTTTTAATACTGAATGACCCCTGATCATAATGAAAATGGATGTAAGTCATACCTCTTCTCAAAGATAATTTTTTTGATCAGATAGGTTTAATTTACAAGCTAACAGATGAAGATATTAAACTAAACCTGTCACAATGGCACAAAAAAACTTTCTGTTTATGCTACAATAAAACACCTTTCCCACCAACCTGCAAATGAAATGCTTTGATCCTCTCCTGTTCGAATTAAAACAGCCTCACTTTTAAATCCTACATATTGACAACACTTAGAATTACAACAGACTCACTTTTGAACCCTACATGTTGACTGGTATTGCCCACCAGATTGGAAACATTTTTAAGGACCAATTAGACATTAAAAGAAGTCTTTTAGTGAAAACCCCATGTTGATATTACAATCCATTTAAGGAGAAGCAACAGCGGTGCACAAAAAGGACTTGCATTACTAACTGTATGGAAAAATGGGAACCAGTCTGGAAATGGGTGAAGATAAAACAGAGTTAATATGGGTTTAGATGGCCAGGATTGGTTGATAATGAAAACTATATTTGTAGAAGAATCTTTTGAGAGCTTATCCTAATTGTAACTGAGAGAAAAAAAGAGACAGTGTTTTACTAATGAAATTTCAGTTGTTTAACAGAGTAAAGCCTAGTGTGAAGAGTGTAGATTTGACTATGCTGGGTTGAGTGTTTTGCATATTAGTTATTATCTATGTAATCACAAACACAAAGTTTAAACAATTTACCATGTACAGAGTAATTATGGTCAGCAATATGACATTGCCAAATATTATTTTGAAACCTTATGCTTTAGATACGATTACTTAGGTCTCTTCCAAAATGCTTAATGGTGATAACCTCTTATGACTTTGTCACATTTTCATTCAGTGAATGTTTTGAAGCTTAATACTTTGTTTTTTAATTGACATATGCCTACCTTAGTTTGATTTTAAATAATATGTTGCGGGGGGAATGTTGGGTAATTTATGTCATTTACATCTCCTTTTCTGTAATAATAAATGCAGGGTCCTGAGTGGCCGAGTGGTCTAAATTGCTCACCATTACGGATCACTGCCATCTCACCTGTCTGTGTGGGTTCAAGTCTCAGATTTGGCCAATGTTGGTATTTGAGAAAGCTTGCTGGTCGCTTCTCCTGGGTCAGTGGTTCTTTCCAGGTTTTCAGGGTTCTTTTTCCACCATTAATATTGGCCACCATTTATAGCCTATCTTGTGCTGAAAAATGGCGTTAAACCCTACAACATAATAAATGCACATGTACATGGTCAACTTGAACTTTTACTCATTAATTACATATGACAAGGCTAGTAATATATTTTATTCTTAAACTGAAGAGAAATTAATACTGATAATAAATAGTGATTTTTTAAAAAAAAAATTTTATTGGATAGCTTTATCTTAATATTTTTATTTTCTTAAAGTTCAAATACTTAAATGTTTCCAAATATGAACAGTTATTATCTTGGTGTACATGAACTTGCGATATACCGTATTTTCTGGCCTATAAGTCGATGCAGAGTATAAGTCAAATTCACCAAGAGTGTACACTCACATTGCACCAACATGTCATGAACATATGCAAGGCTGCACATCTTGAATTGAAATGCATCAGTTCCATTCGTAAATATCTTTCAGTTGATGCCATTAAAACACGTGTGTTCATTAGTACTTTCAAGACTGGACTATTGTAACTCAATTCTGTCTGGTTCGTCACAATATTTACTCCAGAAACTTCAAAACACAGCTGCACGGATCATCTTTAGAGTACCTCGATCAGAGCACACCTCACCACTGTTCTGTACCCTACATTGGCTATCAATTTGATACAGAATCAAACACAAAATTTGTTCTCTGTGCTATGTTTCAATGACAAGACTCCAGTCCAACATACCTATCCAGCCTCACCCATGTGTATACACCAGCTAGATCCTTACGCTCTTCTTCTGATAATCGTATACTCATTGTTCCCAAGGTGAAAACAAAGTCATATGGACAATGTTCATTTGCACACCAGGGCCCGGCGACATGTAACAAATTGCCCATTGAAATTAGACAAAGACACAGTAGGCCATTTTAAGATTGCTCTTAAGACTCGCCTGTTTCAACTGCAGGGACAAACTTAGCGACCTAATGATGTTTTGTATCTTATATGTTTTCAGCATGTTTGTTATGTTTTCCAATTTCATTGTTTTTGTTATTTGTTGTTCTGTAGTGTAGTAATATCATTATTGATTGTGTAAAGCGCTTAGAGCTTCAAAAGATTAGGCGCTATACAAAGTCCTCATTATTATTATTATTTTCCACCCTTCGTCCATATATAAGTCGATTCTGAATATAAGACAAGGCCAGGTCAATATCTTGGCTTCGTATTTTACACTAGTAATGGTATCGTTGTATGATATTCCACATTACCAGCAATCATGAAATTGCATTACCGATGCTAACATGCTTGTGATTTTACTGTTTTATTATAATTGAAAGTACATCCATGTTGTAGTTCATTTTATTACCTGTAGTTACGAATGTAACTTATATAAACTTTCAATGACACAATCCATATATAAGTAGATTCGGAGTATAAGACGAAGCCCCGACTTTCAAGTAAAAAAGTATCGACCTACAGGCCGGAAAATACGGTAATTTAATATTCACTAATGTAAATCAGTGACAAGCAGAACTAAGTTCATTGTTTACTTGTATCTACTATTCCTAGGTCTGTCAAGTAAATCAAGGGTGGATATAGGACTCTCAGTACTAATTGTATGGAAAAATGGGTGTGAGTGTGTGTGATTTGGATTTTTTAACATAACTTTAAAAAATATTCAGTCATATTGCTACAATGTCTGCAGTGTGGCAGTTTATAGTGATGTCTAGCACTGGGCATCATGCCGCAGACATGTAGCATGATGTCCCACCCAGTCACATTATCTTGACACCAGGTCGACCAGTACCAATACTAACCTCTTAATGCATAGCATCAAGCGAGGTAGCTGTTATATATATTTTGTAAGTCTTTGGTATGACTCAGCTGGGGATCGAACCCATGACCTCTGCATCAGAGGCGGATGCTCTAACCACTAGGCCACCAGAGCGGTCATTTGGAAAAATGGAACCAGTCTGGAAATGGGTGAAGATAAAATAAGAGTATATATGGGTTTGGCTGACCAGGATTGATTGATAAGGGACCATTCATTTAGTAAATATCAATGGAGGGGTGTGTACCCAAATGCATATGCATGCGTATGGGGTGGGGGTCATCTCCTGATCATGTACATCTGCATAGGAAATGGGGGGGGGCAGTTAAACCTCCTTAATAATTTGTATAATACATAACCATTTGACTGGGTTCAATTTGTTTGAATTTTAGCCGACACTAGACAAACTTCTTAAATTTACGCTACTTATTTCTTAGATGCAGCCAGACGTTCAACGTTGGTGGACTATTCATTTTAATACATCAATATTATTAATCATTGATCATTTCTTCGTGAACTAGATATAGGCCATTCTATAGAATTCAAGGATGGTGTGGGGGGTACGCAGGTGGGGCGTATATGTAAAAAAGTATGCATGTCAACAGGGAGGGGTCAAGCTTTGCTAGATTTTTGTGTACGTAGTAAATGGATGGCTCCAAATGAAAAATATATTTTTGTATAAAGAATCTTTTAAGAGCTTATCCTAGTTGTAACTGAAAAGAGCCCTGTTTTTTACTGATGGAATTTCAGTCCTTTAACAGACTTCAATTTGGAACACTTTTTTGCTGAAATTAGCACAGACTGTTTGGTGTGGAATTGAAAGCCCAAATTTTCAAACACATACATCCAGAAAAATCCATGGCTCATATAGTTTACTCTGCATTAAGCTGTCATCCAGGATGCATCTATATAGGTTTGATCATAAGCACTTTATAATTGATCTTTTAATATCATGGTGTTTGCATAGGTTACTATAGGAACTGAATTAGTACCGTAGAATCCATAATGGAGATCAGATCAGTACAATTTTCATTTAGGACCAGACATCGTAAGGGCTATTCCAGTAAAACATACAGAGGACCTTAAGAAGTCATTTTTAATGTGGGATAATCATCCACAGATGCAATTTAGAAGTTTCTTTTCATTTTAATATGAACTCTGTACAGTCAAAGTACCCTGACATTTTTTTACAAATGCACCTGGTTTCCATGTCTGTTTCAATGGAACAGCCCAAAGAGATACCATGGTGAAACTCACCATCAGCAATAACAAGATTTTCAAGCCAGCCATATTGAACATCAGACTGGATATCCAAGCTGCATAATTTTTTAATAGAATTAACAAGACCATGTATGTGCAAAGTGTCGTGAGGCATTTTATGATGTGTAAAGATCACAAATTTGTGTTTGTGCGTGTTTGTGTGTGCATGTGATTTAGACTTTTAACATAGCTTTAACAATTTTCAGTCATGTAGCATGATGTCCCACACAGTCACATTATTCTGACACCAGACCGACCAGTCCTAACAGTAACCTTTTAATGCTGGGTGCCAAGCAAGGCTGCTGTCTTTGGTATGACTCGGCTAGGGATCAAACTCATGACCTCCCGCATCCAAGGCAGATGCACTAACAACTAGACCATTAGAGTGGGCTAACAAATTTGTGCTAACGGTTAAAAGCACAATAGACTATAGGCAGGAGACCATCCCACAAGCTCATCTGGTCTGGTAAAGAGAAAAAAACATCTCATTCATCAATTTCAATTTTAAAAAATCCCAAACAAAACAAAAAGCTTTCTTTGTTGGTAGTATTATAAACAGTAGATCGAGAGTTGTTCAAGTTCTGTGACTAATTAATCAGTCATTTACTTAACAAAGAAATGAACTAAAAAGCAAGAATGAGAAAGAATAGCAACAATTGGTCATGTTTATTTCAAAATCATAACATACTAACCTGACTATAACTGGTTGTATATCGTTAGTTAGTTTGCCAAGTTTATGTACAATACGTGTCCCTAAGGAGTCTATTACATCTGTTATTTATGACATGCCCTTATACATGTATTTCAACTCTTAATAACAAAAATACATGCTTTATAATGTGAAAAAAAAATATCTTAAAACCATAATTCATTCAGAAATCAGTTTGTTTTCCTTTCTTTTCTTTTTTTCATACTGAAAATACAAATGCATTTGTAACATAGAATTTTAAGATCACTAGTGATATTGCCAAGTTTGGTAGTGGGAGATTTTTGGAAAGAGAAGCACAAGTGTCATGATTTTAATACATGCTTCTGGCAGTTGTATGTATGTATGTATGTATGTATGTATGTATGTATGTATGTATGTATATATATATATATATATATATATATATATATATATATATATACACACACACACACACACACACACACATTCTCAAAATAGAATGGACAAATCATTTATACAACAAGCCTTCTGCCATGATCTCTCACACCCTCTGGGAAAAAAGACAGTGACTTGTAACTTACTGTTCAAACCCTCATACTTTGCATTAAATGGGGAGTTCATCTGTAGTTACTATGGATTACTGGCTCTGTACATTCCCCCATTTAGCCCACATCAAGATTGTCACCCAAGGGAGCCGTGGTGGTTCCGTGGTCAAGGCAATGAACTCATGACCAGAAGGTTGCGGGTTCAGTTCCCACCATCTAACCAGCCTTGATAATCAGTATATGTATAGATCTTGCTCTAATGTGAACTCATCTGAGATCTTGATACAAACTTCCATACTAATTATCAGACATATGGTCACTAGAGTGGTAAAAAGCTCAACCAATCTGATGTAAGATCACCTCTTTAATTTGCATGAATCTTGCTCATTACTTAAAATTCCTGAGGGCTTGATAATACTAGGCCAAGATTGATCAAGGTGAGATCAAAATTAAGAATTCCAATACAATAAAAGCTCAGTCAATCAGATTAAAGATTACCTCACTTACATTGTGAAGTCTTGTTCATTATCAAGCTTATCCAATCTTAAAAGCATAAGCAAGCTTCCCAAGTCTGATCAAATTCAGGTATAATAATATGTTGGGGATCTCACTTTTTATCAAACCATTTATTCCAATTCTGATCAGAACCTGATCTGAATAACGGCCTCAAGAGTAAGCTTAATCAATCAGATGCAAGATCAGCTCATTAATATGCATAGAACTCACAGTATAGATGACAAAAACCAGGGTGGTAAAATATCTTCAACACCATGGACTAAAAATGTAAAGTTTGTGAGCCATGGATGTGGTATAATATTTATACTTCAATTAAAGAAAATACTTTTTGTACAAGTGCAGGCCACACAATTAATGTCTTACAAGCCTGTAGTTGGACCACTCTGATATAAACCTCACCAAGGCTTCCTGATTAGTAACAAGAATATTTTTTGATGACCAAGCAAAGGACAGATGACGGACAATTGACACGTGGCAATGTCATAAACTCATTAAACCTTTCAGCCTGGTGAAAAACTAGGCAATTAATGTGTTTTTCATTCATTATGTTACACAAAATAATGATAGAAACTATTTTTACTTTATGGAAAACACATTATCATAAGTACTAATTCCAGCACTGGAGTTTTCTTTCTTTCTCCCCTTGTTTCAATTCAGACATCAAATAAAGTACATGTTTTCTGGATACTTCACCTGCCCCCCCCACTTACTGTTTGCTGTCCATAAACATGCATAAAATATATTAATGCAAATCTATAAAGTTTAAATCATGTTGCAATCAAATTTTAAAGACAAAAGATTCTGCATGGAAAGAAACCTGTATATCCGAAAAAACCAGAGAACTGATTATGGGACAAACATGGTAGCACATTTTATGGATCAGTTCTGACCTAAATATACTTAATATATATATTTATTTTTGCCAGTTTCAAAACAATTACACTGTATCTGTGTCTATTTAAATAGAGTGGAAGCAAGTTTGTACAATAGGAATGAAACTTAATTTTCTAGATCCACACAACCCTCAACGTTTATGCTACTTTGGTCAGTGTGCAGTTTCACAATATTTGCCTCGTTTCTTTACAATTAAATTTTTTCTGTACAGTCTATTTACACCTGCAACATTCTGGTTATGAGTTAACTTCTCTGACCACTGAGCGATAGTTATTTTCTGTAATCTGGAAGTTTCTACTTGAACCAAAATCAGGTGAATAGGCAACCCGGGGACATGACACTTGTAAATGATCTTTAACATAATGGCTGTTTATTTTTTATAATATACATCCAGTTTGCTAAAACAACTTGGCAAAATAAATAAGGCCTCTAGCCAGCATGGAAAATTTATACTGTTATCAAAATATTGTTTTGAAAACAAGGGTACCAGAGTGGGGTATCTGTGACAACTATTAAACAACAACTCAATGTAAATAGTATGCAAATCCACTGGATCATAAAGAAACAAAAAATATCACTGTACCAAAGTATGTGGTATTTATATCTTTCCTGATATTTTGTATATGATATGATAAACGTCCTTTTCATTGTTCTGAAAAACCATGCTTTTGGGATTCATATAATGTATATTCACTTTGGAATTATCACACAAAACGGTATCTAATTACCATAAGGAGATGAGATAATTTATTTGGAACTAAAGTAGGTTGCTATTTATCCCAAAATATGCCCCATCAATCAAATTAAAGCATAGTTAGCTGGTGAATGGCATCTTAGTTTTATATATTTTTAAAAAATGTTAATCGGTCACTTAATATTTAAGAAGGATGTCTTACTTGGTGGCTGGCATTGTCAACACCATACTAGAAAGTTGCGAGCCCCAAAATATGTGTTTAATGATGCTATACCGTTGAGCAGAGCACTTAATTTCTATTGCTCCAGTCAACCCAACTCTACATGGCTACAATTTGACCTGGAGGTTAACAGCTATGGACTTGTATTGCAATATTGGACAAGTCTGAGCTCTCAGTAGCTTGATGCCATGGAAATAATAATAATGCCATACAGCCTTGTGAGCCTGGGAAGAGTTCAACGCTTCATCCAATTTAGTATAAGCTTCAAGGAGTCACTATAACCCTGCCTATATGACTCGCATTATATGCTCAAAAATGAGTCAAGAGGACAGTCACATTAAAAAGATTGGTCTAGTATTAAATATTTTTAATCTTTGTTCACAAATAAAATCTGTCCACATTTAAGAATTCTGTATGCATTTCTACATCAAAGTATACTGAGCAATATACTGTATACAATCATTCGTAAACAACAATGATTCTGATCTGCCTTAGCATAATGTACCTGCAGGGCAGGGTCTATCTTGTTTGCTCTACTAAATACTACTAACTGCACCGACCCAGAACTGCAGGCACATTATCTAGTGGCAGATCTGGGGCTGTGCAGTTTGCAGATGGACATGACTTGTGAGTATACATGATACCTCCAAGACACAGACATAAGTGCTTATCTAATGCTACAAATTGAAGCTGTGTTAGATACCTGCAATGGTGAGGATGCATGCATTTTATTTTCCTAATTCCAGCCAGATTATTTACAAGAGTCTTTTGAGTGACATTTGGTACTGACATTAACAGCAACACAGTTACCTATTATAACCTCTGTGTCTATTACAAAGCAAAGACAAACCCACACAACTGTTTGAAGACTGAAATAACATCACATGAAAAAATGTGTTAACTTCTTTCAAAGAAAAATTTCAATTTATTAACAGTATCTCAAATTTGGATAAGTATTTACATTGACATCAAGTTTCAAAATTAGATTTAAAAAACAAACAAACACAAGGCATGTATCAATAACCAAAACAGTACACAGCAAAACTGTTTCAACCAAAAAAATATTTGAGGTAATATATACTCTTGATAAATTAGTTTAAAGACATTGCTTTCAATGATAACTGTGTGACAAATGAAACGAATATGCTCCCTTATTTGTATAAAAACACACAAATGACTTACATGCACATCCATGTCCACAATAAAATAACAAATAAATGATTATGAAAATCCACAAGAACATAAACTTTATCTTAAAAAGGACCACCTAGTAACACAATATGTAGTTATCATTTTGTTCTTGCTCGCTTGCTGGGTGGTGCTGAAGAATCCAGACTTGTAACCTCTTTCAACCTCTTATCCAACAATTTGCTTAAATTTGTCCCACATTTGAATTCTACCGTTGAGCGTTTGTTGTACTCTATGCAATTTTGGAAAATCTGTCTCACATCTGCCTCAAGTTCCTCAGGATCATTGTATTGAAATTTGTTAATCTTGTTACGGATGGTGGAGAAATCCATGGGTTTTTCAATGATATCATAATAATCTGGTACCTGAAATGAAATTAGACAATTTCAATTATTTTTAAAAAAAAAGAATTTCAAAGTCCCTTGTTCAGAAGAAGAAAATAAAACATACACCTCCTCCCTTTTTAAAAAAAAAAAATTTGACATTACTTTTGCAAAAAGACTATTATGACATGCTTTGCAGTAATGATAAATTCCAACTTAAAAGTCTTTGGAATTTTGATTTACTAGCATCATTCTCTTCAAATGTGGCTTTCTTTTTCCCATTTTAAAACAAACCCCAAAAAAAGAGGTGTAGCATGTTTAGAATCATATATACTAGCATAAAAGTCCTTCCAACTACAAATAGACCCATATCTGCCATTGCATAATTCACTGCCAGACCCGGATCAATTCAGTTTGTAAGGATTAATCAGTAGAACAAACAACATAGATTAGATCCAGATTATCTAACTGCATTAGTTGATATGAAGAATTTCTTATCAGATGGAATATTTAGTATGGATTTTGTAAAGTATTTTTCCTAATGTCCTGACCCTAAATTATATTCGTCTGTTATCAACAAAGAAATATTCCTCTTTTGTATACTTATGGATTCTGCCTTCATGCAACAAAAGACAAGCCTGAGTTTCAATTGTTTACAAAAAAGCATGCATCAAAAATCATCTTATCTTCTGTAAGACACTTACAAGTTTTTTGTCCACAGGTTTGAGAAATGGCCAAGAATCTTCATGGTTTATTAGTTCCATCACCACCTCTTCAAACATTTTAAGCTGCTGGACTTTGGTGTTGCCCCTAGAACTGCTGGTCAAATGTTTTGGGTGACCATCGTCACCTGTAAAGAAATTCAATCAGTAAAGAGCTCTTCGCTTAAGTATATAACATGGTTCCCATGATGATCCACAAAGGTAAATCTCTAGGTCATTTCCAGGGCTTTTCTAGGAAGAAATTAATTTTTTCCAGGTTCACATATGACCATTACTGAATGGAATTAAAGAACAGTTTAGATTATAAAACATGCATTTTCTAAATCTAAAGATGTTTCCATTTCAAGACTCTCCAAAACATCCAAGAAGGAAAAGATGATCATGTACAAAACCACAAAATGTATCATACGAAACAAGCTTGATATTATTTCTAGTAACTGGCAATAAAAGTCAATTCAATGTACAGAATAAATATTCTAACAGTATTTTGCTGACCTACATTATATTGCTAAGTGAGAACAACATAAAGAACATAAATAATTTGTTTCCTTTCAAACCTTTAATTATATAAAAATATTTATAGCAATATATATGCATTTTATAGCAAGTAAACATTTCCTATTACATTATTAAAAAAAAAGAATTGCAAATAATTAGAATCTTGTCTTGTAAGACGATCTGGTTTAAAATCCATTATCATTATTTTTTCCGAAAGGGTTGATTTAAATTTTGACAAAAGACCTTCAATATTATATACTGTTGTATAAACAAAGACTGAATTTTCTGAAAAAATCAACTTGTCTTCTTGTAATTCATTAAACCAGTCCCTAAACCTGTATTGATAAGGGTCTTGTATCATTTTAAATATAAAATACATGAGACAACAATTTCTCATTTCAGCTCTGAGATTCAACAATTTAGACTACAACTCTGGCTTAAAACAAACAGCAGTCTATTTTCTAATCCGGATTTCCTCCAAATATTCCCACCACATTTTTCATATTTGGACATTTAGATTGGGGTGTGGGGTCATTGCAATTGCATATTGAAAATTTGTAATTTTTCTCTACAAGATTTGAAAATATAGGTTGTTAGTCTTGTGTACTCATGCAACTAGCAATGCAAATCAGGCTTTTCACCGACTTTCAAAAATATTTGCTAAATTCAAAAACTTTTTAATCAGGAAAAAATTATAATTTCTCCCTACTTTTTCCCTATTTCCCCGTAGCATGGGAACCCTGATAAAAGTACAGTAGGAACTTAAACTATAAGACAATCATTTACAGTAGATACACAAACATTACTACTATGACTAGTATCTCAAATCATACCTCAGTAAGTATTAGCATATATTGATATATTACAGCTTGATAATGGCCATATGGAACTGAATAAAAGTTTAGTTCTAAAATGTTGATATAATGAACTGTACACAACTTTAAGTAACACAAGACAGAGATAAAATATAAAGATATTAAAATTCTGCAAAATATGTATGAAACAAATATATATAAATTCTTTTAAAAGTTGGGTAAATTTCTGGTTATTTAAACAAGATTCAACCTTGTTGCACACAATTATCAAAATGTCTTAAGGCAGACTGGTTGCTGACCACAGTGATTGCAGGGACATGGTCAATTGTCCACTCAAGACAGTGGGCAAAACTCCCAAAGCCTCACTTTCATCGCATCTGTATGTTTAAATTTCCAAGCAATCCTTCAGGATGTAGGGAGGGGTTGTGATAACACTTTTGCTAACAGCTTGACGGATAACTGACAACCAGTTATTTCATTAGAAGCTACTGGTAGCTTTCTCACATTCCCACTCAGCTAGAGTTGATATAATCAGTAAAGAAGAACTTTAGACCATTTAATCACCCGGGTCCCAGTAGTTGGATTTAAAAGCAAGCATAACATATGCATCATCATGTAATACACATAACTGCACAGGCATTTTATTCTAGGTCAGTGAAAAGAACAAGCATAAGGCTACACCAAAACCATCAGAATGAGATGTGTCCATTAGCTATATCAAACAACTACCCCCACCCAAACTGAAATAAAACAAAAATATGTATTTTGTCATTTTTAAATACCACCTCTTTTACACTTTCTAAATATTTTCAGCTTTATTGACCAATTAAATTCAAAATCAACTAGGATTTTTAAAAGTTTGATTCATTGCAACTTAAATTATCTAGGCATGGAAGTCAAGAAAGAGCCCTAAGTACTTTAAATTATGGTGTGAGATACAGAATATGAATTTAACATCAAATCAAGCAGGTAAAAATAAATGGTCTTGTAATAATTACAAAAAGAGCATACGTCAAATCTAATCTCTATGAAAATTGTAAGCAACACAACTTCCAAATTGTCAGTAGGAGTTCTATGTTCTTTCTATCAACTACTTCCAGATTTTGACTCGGGTACTCACTGTAGTAGCAGCTAACACTACTGCAAATTAAATTGTAACAAAATATTTGTGTATATACTGTGAATTTATTTATATCTGAAAGTCTGTAGTTCTTATCAATCACTTCAATTTGTATAAATATTTTGTTTTGACAAAAATTACACTTTATTCAATATGTGTAATTAGGTTTGTAGATTGGGAAATTGGGTTTTATTGTTTACACACAGATTTTTACATTTACTGTTTGTAGCAACTGTGACATGATAAAACTGGTAGACCATGTTACACTGTCTTGTAAAACACCCACATAAAAACTGCAAAATGTTCTTGTTTATTGTGTCAACATGTACAAGCAAACTATTGTTTATGCGAGTACAATTAACTAATATTTGTTGACAACATACCATTTTCACGAGGTAGTTTTGAAGCTGATTTTGAGGATTTCTTCAATTTCGGTTTCTCATCTTCAGAATCAGAATTTACAGCTCGTTTTTTCCCTCTTTCGGCTTTGAGTGTTAGAGGACTACTCCTCGGAGTGCTTTTAGCAGAGGAGCGGTCAAGTGTCGTCTTTCCCTTCTTTGAATTCCCTGTGGCAGAAATAAAAAGATTCTTACAGTCATGATGAAGGTTATCTTTCATTTCAAAGAAAGTGCAAGGAAAAAGGAATTATTGTCAGTTGCTGGCAAAGTCTGAACAACACTTTCAATACATTATTGGCTTTATCAAGGAAATGGAAGCCAAGGAGTACAAGGCAGCTGATCCAGCTTGAAAGGATATAACAACACCACAAGTCTTGGACTACAAGTCAGGTGCTCTACCAACTTAAGAAGAATTGTCTGATCAAAAGGAATACACTACAATACTATTCAATGTAAATGAAACACATGAAAACTATATAGAGATAATGAAACTGATTAAAGAATTAGATTTATTATGGATTGCAACACTCAATGAATCCAGTTAGATTCTTAACTACAGCATATGCTTAGTATTGTAAACTCACTGTACAACCTTACTATAAAACAAATTTAACAAAAAAAAAAAAAAAGATATCTCAAAATGTCTTAGCTTGAATTCAAGCATTTTTTGAACTGCATTTTTTAAACATGCAAAATAGTGTATATACAAAGTAAAAAAAAAACCCACAATATCTCAAGTAGAAAATGTTTGTTGTGAACAGAGAATTCATAAGAATAAATTTATTTTAAAACAGGATGATTCCAGCAACTTTTAGTAAAGCAAGACTTGAGGCTACCCTTTTTATCAAAACAAATTGGTTCCGTATGATTGGTCTGTGCAGAATGAAGAATTGAAAATGAAATTCAACTGGGTTTAAAACCTAAAATGATCCAAAATTACAATCCAAATATTTTATGCTTTAGTCATAATTCTTTAAAATCTTTCATGAATTACAATGTAAAGAAAATGTTATGCAGCAACCAAACTACACTTAATTGTTTGTGACATGTACTTTTGACTGGTTGACAGTCCATAGCATACAACTCAACTTTTCTACATTTAAAGAAACCAGTAACCAAGAAAATGTTCTCATTCTTTTTGTGCATCTCAAGTCAAGAAATAGACTTCATTCAGCGATCATGGTTACAAAGAATTAAATAAAAGTCAATGGTGTTTATATCTGTATTTGAGATACATTAAGGTAAATAAAACCACTGATCACATGGCATCATCGCAGCATTAAGGTAAATAAAAGAGAGCAACCAGGCTTACAAGTTACCTCTTACATCAAAAATATATTTTTCTTCCTACAATACCAAAATGTCAGATATTTCCATTTGGAACATAACAAAAATATATCTCTGAATATCTATGCATGGATTTACATTATATTCAATTTTCTTCCTGTGTGTAGGTGTTAGTATGGATGTATACAAAAGGTGTTTAATTTATTATTCAAATCTAACCTGCAATAACAATTTTGCCTGCTTTCTTATCTGTACCAGAACATATCTGACATAACCACTTTCCTTTGGGGACCTTTTTTAGTGGTGGATTTGCACAGGCCAGATGGTATGAGAGCGGGCAATTGTCACAAAGAATTAAAGTGCCTCCTTTCTGACACACAGCACAGACACTGTCATTCTCTATCTCTTCTTCTTCCTCCTCCTCCTCTTCCTCCTCATCATCACTGGAAAAAAAATACAGGAATTCAGCAAAATGTTGTTTTCATGTCTCATGTATGCTAAACATATGTTCTTAATTCTGTGAAATTTTTATTTCATTCCTAATATACATATTATGTTTTTCCTCTCCAAAGCTTAAGAAACAACATGGACTTTGAGCCATGAGCAAGAATGTGGTCATGTGACAAAATACTGTACCTATCTTCTTCTTCCTTCTCTTCCTCCGAGGTATCTTCCTCTTCGCTGGATTCTTCTGCACTGAATGTTCGTCTGCCTTTTCTTGGACTCCGATGCACATCCTTGGGTCGACATGCTGGGCAAAACCAGTCTCCTTCAGGTACATTCTAAATATTTGAAGTTGTAATTTATGAGATATTGCAAGTAAAAATGTACTTTTGATTAACACAAGGGTACAACATAAAACATTTTTAAACTGTCTCTGCACAGACCCAGATCTGACAATGCAGTGTACTATGAAAGACTTGCAGTTTGACTCTACCCCTTACTAAGAATATATGCTACACTCTATACAGCAGTCATAAGCCGAGGCTCTCTTTGAATTTAGTTCCAACAAAATTACAAAGATGTCAGCTTAATTAAGCAATATCAATTACATTATTGCAGACTGCTGAAAAATACCCATTACATTTTCTAAATATTATTTAGGAATAATAGAACAACCAAACCAGTTATTTTTAAGACTCATTTGTCTTTCTTTGATGAAAATACATCATCTAGTTTAGTTATCTTCTCATGTATCCATTATTTTTACATTTTCAAACCAGGTACCACACAAAATAGGCTCTACTAAATGAAAAAAAAAAATGGTAAGACCATTTCTTCCTTTTAACTGCTGAGCATTGAAACCATATCTGATATTCTAAAGCTACAAGATTCACAAATTAGCTGCTGTGGCAGCCATACTGGATGTGTGTGTGTGCATATGTGTGTGTGTGTGTGAGAGAGAGAGACAGAGAGAGACAGAGACAGAGAGAGAGTAGGATTTTTTAAAAGTAGCTTTATAAAAAAATTCAGTCATATCACTGCAATGTCTGCAGTTCTGGCAGTTTATAGTGATTTCTAGGACTGAGGCATCATGCTGCAAACATTACAAACATGTAGCATGATGTCTCACCCAATCACATTATCCTGACAAAAGGCTGACCAGTCCTAATACTGACCTCGTAATGCTCAGTACCTAGCAAGGCAGTTGTTAGTATCATTTTGGTAAGACTTTGCAATGACTCTGCCAAGGATTTGACCCATGACCTGCCACATCCAATGCAGGCGTTGTAACCACTCTATGTAAAATCAGTACTATTTTCATTTATGAAAAACAATTTAGTGGAAACCCCATGACAGTGTGGCAAACAACTCAGGCAAATTAGTGACATGATTTCCAATAGGTTAATATTGGTAGCCATATTTTTAGGACCAGTTTGAAATCTTTGGATGAAAACTTTATGTTTTTATGACCATCAATTTTGAGAAGTAGCAATAACAAGATTTTCAAGAAGTCCAACTTAGTGCCCATACCAGATGTCAGATCAGCATAATTTTCATTCAGGGTAAACTAGACGCAATAAGAAGTCTTCTGGTGAAAACCATGTCTGTATGATTTTCCATTTAGGCAGAGTAAAAAAAGGATATTCAAGATGACAGCCACATCTGAGCTTAGATCAACACCATTATCATTCAGGAACAACCATGTATCATAAATTATTCATCTAGTAAAATAATCTATGTTGATATGACTTTCAGTGATGCTGCCTGGTTTGTATTCAAAGGGGGGATCTCACACCCCATCCCACTTGTCACCAAAATAAGGGGAGAGTATGAAAAGGTGGGTATTTAAACACAATCCATCATTCATGGACACTTAAATATTCTCTTTCTTGCTGCTCCGTTCTGTTAGAGTAAAATTCCAATCTAAATTGCTGACTGTTTCTGAGCTGAATCTTTGTCTATGTTAAGAATCCCCTTTACAGTAGACTGAATGAAGGGACATATGTATAACTAGCATAACCAGCTTTAACAAATTTACAGCTGTTATATCTAATTTTCCAAAGTTCAAAGGGATTGTCTTTTGGACTCCAAACATAAGATTGTTCATTTGCACATACTCTACCAAAGTTGCACTTACTTGAATCAGAGTTTTGCGGACTACTATTCAGATTTCTTGTCTGTCTAAAGATGCTGTAATAATGTTTCAAGTCCCTCAATGCCTTCTTTATTTATTTATCAGAAATGAGAGTCCTCTAAAACCAAGCACTTGGAAACTTGTTGGAATAGATTCATTTTCCTGAGGAAATCTCTCTATTAAAAATGCCTTCAATGAGATCTTTTCTAACTGCATCAGATTCTATTTTCCATGTATTTATATCCTTTTCCTCTGTACCAATTTCCAAAACTTTCAGCGTGATGGTCACACTTCTATCCTTTTCCTTTTCAGTTTGTTCTGCAATTCTTGCTGATAAATTTCTAGACTTAGCCCTGTCAGCAGTACAGCTACAATATCAAGTTATGTCTTCTGGAAAACCATATGTAAGGCACCAAGAGCCAGAACCAAGCTCATGTAGAGATACAGCTGGTAAACTAAAGCCATAGTTCCTAACATTTCTTGGCATCATATTTGTACCAGTCAAGTATCTAGTATCCAAGACTGGAAAACAAGTTCCTGAGCCCTCTAAAAGGCCATACTGGATGTCAGATTTGAGCCATTTTCATTTTGGATCAACCATTTATTATAAGAATTCTTCTGCTGTCAACAAGACTTTCTGTTCAGAAACAGCGACAATATGATTATCGAGAATGCTGCCATGGCATCCATAAGTAAAGTCTGATTGTCACAGCTACAATATCATTATCGAGAATGCTGCCATGGCATCCGTAAGTAAAGTCTGTCACCATTTTGATTTAGGACCAACTAGAAGTCTTCTGGTGAAACCCTGTGCTTATATCACTTTTCAGTCTGGAGTAGCATAATAGATTTTCAAGATGCCTGCCATGGCATCCATTATGGAGGTCATTTCTGCACCATTTTCATATACAAACAACTAGGCATGAAAATATCTGGCCAAAGTGGATTTCTAAGTGGCACAATTTTTACATAGGACCATGGAGACCTTGGGAGCAATGTGTTTAAAGTTTCAGGTCAATCCTGCATATAGTTTACATACAGTACTAATAACAATCTTGTGGACGGATGTACAACAGACAACAGGCCATCCCATAAACTCTTTCGGACTATGAGCAGTGGATTTAAAGACAGGAATGTAAATCAATATAGACCAAGGATGCAGCTTTAAGAATCACTTATCTGGCCCATGCTCTGGAGGTTGTCTATGCCTGATATAGATCAACATTCAAATCAATCATTATGAAACAAGCCCAGCAAACTCAAGAAGGTACAAAATTTGGATTCTTCATTCTGTCGCATGAGAGGTCTGGAGCAGAATGCATGCGTAGGTGAACAGGTAAGACAGACAATCAGAATTCAGCATCCAACAATTATGCCATTGACTGGAGTATCAATTTTTCCAGACTATGCCAGCACTGACTTCAGCATACAAGAAAAAGGTGTGTAATTTATAAAAACTTGCAAATTATGATCAGTTTTAGAGACATTTTCGTGCAAAATGAATTTTTGCAACATATTTTCACATTCTGAAGGAATTGTGCAACAAAACGTCCTAGATGCAACATGGACAAAGGTGGCACTCTGGCTGCCTTCGACATCTATGAATCCTCAGTTTTAGTGTTGACTAAAAACAAATGAAAAATAGTTTATAAATTGTTGCTTATACTGTACCTTAAGAGGAGGCTTCAGGCAGTACATATGGTGACCTCTGTCACATCCATCACACAGCAGCATCTTTTCAGCATCACCTTTCCTGCGGCACAGTCTGCAGCGTGTATGAAGCGTGGACTTAGACCAGGCCACAGACTTCTCCAGTGTAGAAAGATGTAAAAATACCTGAGAGAGACTGGTGGCTTGAAGCAGTGATTCTTCCCATCTCTCCAACTGTGACTTCTGCTGAGGTTTGTTCTCTTCTGCATCTCCAGCTGCAAAACAAACTCTGTTGTAGATAACAGGATTCCGAGCCTGCAGAGAGTGCTATGACATACAAAAGAACTCACAATATATTACCAATCAGGAAGAGGATGGTAATGAGGCCATCCTGATCTTTCTCCAATCGGTGATACATGTCTTTATTATCTATACAGAAAAGTGAGAGAAATGAAAAGCAATACAAATGGGTTCCAGCAAGGTCATCATGGATTTATGACGAGGCATGATTTACTGTCTCAATTTAAGATCCAAAAATAATTCAACTTCAAGGATTATGAGATTTCAAATATGCTGTAGTATTTTTTTTAATTGAGAAAAATTAAGAAGATTCGCTGTCCAATTTTCACATTTTGAAGAGTCTCATGTAAAGAATTAATTTCCATCAAGCTCCTCGTAACTTGAATCTTTCACACAACTTCAAGTGCTGTAGAAATCTTGAATGTCAAATGATCTTATAATCACCAAACAATTTGTATTTCATGATTTAAGCATTTTTTCATCAAGGAAGCAAACTATACAGTGATTGGATACAAATGTTCACACTTAGCTCAAATGAACCCCTCTAACAAAACATTACATTTTTATTTATCTCCTCTAAAAGCACATTACTTTCACTAAATACTATGGAGAAGCTGTGATATACATGGAAACAATGTTTAAACTGAACAAGGAGCAGGTGATGTGACAGGGTGTGGATGATCCTCCATCAATCAGCATTGAAGACTTTGAGCTGCAGCTGAAATTCATGTACTTTGGGTCAGTAATCACAATCTTTATCTTGAGAATGAACTTAATAGGCACATCAGTAAGGTTACAAACAACATTCTCCAAAATGTCAAAATGAGAATAGTCCAATAACTGGCTGATGGAACATACCAAAATCTCAACATTCGTATATGGGAGTAAATCCTGGACTCTACATACACAAGAAAGAAAGCATAATGTATTCCACATGCCATATCTTAGGCATATCCTTAATATTACAAGAACTGAAAAATTTGCCACCAAAAGTTAGTGCTTGACAGAGCAGGGATCATACGTATGTAACCCTTCTTAGGAAAAAATGCTCGTGTTGGCTGGGCCACATGTCCAGAATAGAGGACAACTGATTCCAAAGGACCTCCTATATGGTTAGCTAAAAACTGAGATAGACCAAATGGATGGCCTCACCTATGATAAAGATGCATGCATGATTTATAGGCACTCAGCATCAGAAGAGACTGCTTGAGGTATTCATGGAAACACAAGGTACAGTATGGACTTGCAAAATATGAGAGAGATCTTAGGCAGAAAGCAGGGAGAAAAAAAAATCAACAGAAAGGCCAAACACCAAGGGGAAAAAAAATTCAAATCACAAGTGCAACAAGTGTGACAGAAACTGCCACTCGCACATCTGACTTTGCAGACACAATAGCAACAACCAAACAGATGTCAACATCCATCAATGTAGATCCATGGTCTTGCAAGACTTATGGAAGCTTGCTCTCAGGATCTTCCACGAAAAATAATCATTCAATCTTCAACACTGACTGCTTGCGACAAAAATGCTGATTTCAGGAACAGAGGAACAAATACTGATTTTTAAAAATGTAATGCATATGCAACTATTTACAACATATACAACCATCAGTAAAGTAGGGCAGTGCTGTACATAATTATTTAATGTCAAAGATGCATGTGTTGCACACTGGTACCTTCTGGACAGGCACCATGTTCCATTCGGGTGCCCACTCAGACACAGGCTTTTTATCGGATCCTTTTCCACACCTTGTTTTTTTTTTCTTCAATCATTATCGATTCCAATGCACAAACTTTCATCAATGATCTCAAATTCTGTGATTTTCTTACTGAACTGTTTTTGTTCAAGATTAGAGTTATCCTTTGCGAATTAACTGTCTTGAAAACGCATGCAAATATATCGTTAGCAACACTAGTAAGTCAACAGGAAATCGGTTATTTTATTAAATATTTAAAATAATTGATAATTGAGAAATTCGTGAATTTTTGCATGGAACATAACAATATGAATCGCTGAAAAAGTCATGAAATTCATGCCAAACTTTTTGTGAGAGTTGGCAGCTATGAGTAACTAAAAGAGGAAGGTTCATTTTTTTTCAAAGTTTTCTCCTTTACTAGATGGTGTCACAAACCTATACAAAACGGCACAATTGTGCTTCCAGTTTTGAATATTCTGCTTTCCTATTCAACATGATTAGAATTTGAATATTACAAAGACAAGATAATGTGACAACGGTAACTGTTTGCAAAATCCAATATAGCAGATAAAGACAGGCATGATAGCCTCAATTTCGAATGAACCAATCATATTGTAAAACTGTATTCCTATATACATGCAATATATTTGTATCCAAATCTAAATGAACAAGTCATCAATATAAATCTTATCCTATCAAAAGAATGAAACCCATAAAAAGATCAGGAAAAAAATATGAATCATCAGATCAAAATTCTGTAGTGCAAAACATAAACTTATGTGCAATACTCAGTAAATGTGCTAATTCTGAGTAGATATAACCAAGGTCTCACTAGAATTTTAAACTAGGAGTCCAGGAATCCTATTTTGGTCAAAATAAGAGTCCCACCAGCAAAGGTTGCAGTCCACATAAGCATACTGGGCATACCTGAAGTGGTTAAATGTCCAGATGAGATGAACCAGTGGTTATCATTGAGTTTAATTTTCCAAATCCTTTACACAGACAGCTTGTTTCTCCATTACAGTCAGACGTAATGTTGTCAATTCAAGGAATGGCAAACACTAAGCCATGCATCACACACTTTCTTAAACTTGCCTACTGTCCATCTGAACTATCAGTTTTAGCAGTCTTAGCACTGTTTTAAATTTCATTACAACCTTTATCAATTTACCGTTTAACCCCAAAAGATTTATCGAATTTGCACACAACATGTCTTGATTTAAAGGTCACATGCCATTCTTATTAGGCTACAATAGAAAATTAGCATAATAATGAAAGCTAAAATTGTTCATCTGATGTCCTCTTAAAATGACCACATGTACATCTTGGGGTCTTTCTGCCTCTGAATTCAGTAACTGTACATATCAGCACATTTTTCCACCACTCAGCAGCTAGTCAAAGTCTTTGAACTTGCCAACCAGCTGTTGCTTCAGGTTCTTTTGATATACTCTAGTATTGACAACATGTACGTCTAGGGGCCTTTAAAATGCTGAATTCGGTCATTGTAAATATTAGCAAAGCTAAAATGATCAATTGATCAACATTTTTCTTGCTCAATGTGTGGTTGAAACAGGACTGGCATTCCTTTTATTTGGTGCCCAGCTATTGCATACATAGAGGACTTCTGCATGATTTTTTCTGCATCCCAGATAAAATATTTGTGTCCAAATACATGTCATTAAGCATTTCCAAGACCTCTGTATAAATCATGCAATATATAAATATATACATCTCTAACAACCAAGTGACAATAGCAGATATCATGAAAATTTACCCCAAATTATAATGATGTCTGACACTGTGAATTTTAAGCCAAAATAATCGTGTGAAATTGTCTGGAGTGTGCTATAAATAAAATTATTAGCCAATAATGAAACGGTCCATTATAAAGATTACTTACCAAGTGGCGGAATTAAATATTTTGGATCTAATCCTCTGCTTATCTGAGCTAGAGCCTTGGTGAGATCCTGCACCACCAGCACAGGGTCATTGGAATCTACAGAGAATATGTCTTCATTTTCCCTCCCACTGCAAGATGGCATGAAATAAAGTTATTAAGTACTTACAACATAGATCAAGTTGACCTATGTGTGTATTGATGATTGTAATTAGTGCTGCATGAAAATCTAGTCCAACAGCTTTCTACAGCAAAAATAACTAGTGACTAACATGTATGTGCTTAGGTTACAAGTGTGTGTAAACCCACACAAACCCACACACTGGCTATATAGTGCAGAGTAAAAGTTAATTAAAACTGTAAATGTAAAATACAAAAATTTAATCTCTAGAAAGATAACCCAAGCAATGACAAAAATAACAAAGATATATAATGCAAAATGTCTGTAACAAAAAGACCAGGGTCCACATGTCAAGCCCAAAATCAAAGCATACTGATAAAAAGTGTTAACATTGATCCAAAAGTCTAGTCAGCATGTTGCAGAATCAACTGTCTTCTTTTTAAAATGATTTGTACAGAGTAAAAGAAATCTATCCTGGGGTTTAGGAAATAAAATTTCAAACATAGCTTTAAAACAACATAAAGTATACAAAATTAAAGATGCAGGTTAAAAAAGTAGCATCATTGTAATATAATGCTCATCAGTGACCATACACTTGTATGAATTACTAGACAGACCTAATACCCTATTAAAACTGAATTAGTCTTAAAATATGAACATTGTTAAATAACCATAGATAATTCTGAAAACAAAACCAAAGCTATGAAGCTAGTGCTCTCTCGTTATAACACGATTCAGAAGCTTTAAAATAAATCCAACTTATAAATGAAGGAGAGTTACAATCGAGATGTTTCAACAAAATTGTGCCATGATGCCCAAAAACATTTATTAATTTGAAATTGGTCATACTATAACCGATATCCTTTAGGCATGAACAAATACCTGAAATATTCAGTGTTGCATCTATTAGTTAACAAAGGAATGCGTGTTCATGGGAGCAGAATAGCTTCCTGGAATGGGCCTTATCAAATTTCCAATATCGTTCTAATTTACCATTTAATAGTGCTAAGAATGACAACTAGCTGCAAGTCCTGGTCATATGGTAGGAATTTCTATACCCCTCTTGAAAAAATTATATATGCATGCATACTGGGTAATTTCTCAGGAATCCTTGTTCTAAATATAGACCATGCTGTGCACTGGCTTATTGAAGGAGACAGGTGAAATTTGACACAAAAGATCAAACTATTAAATTCATCACATTTTTATTCAAAGTATTATGCATTATTAAATAAAACATGTTTCTTTAGTGAAACTTCATCCTTTTTAACTTGTACTCTTGTAGGAGTTGAAAGCAGAACAGCAAGAATTCTTGCAAGAACACACAATTGGATCATTGACTATACCCACAATATAAATGGGACATCATTATACTGTGTGGCTTTATAGCAAGGGACCATTGTATAAATAAATGTTCAGAAATATTCTTAGAATGATGCTGAATGGATATTTATACCGATGCTTTTCACATTTATATCTTTGCCCAACAACCCCAACTTGTTGCAAATGTGTCCCTACCATCAGGCTGTCCCCAGGGACTGGATCAGAATTCTAAAACTGCTCTGGAGTTATATTTCAAGGTTTCAAGCTTCAATCTTGAATGGAGTAGTTGTGCAACATAACACATGTGCACAGACGTACAGTATGGCATAATCCCTATCATTCCTTTCAACAGAGCAAGAAAAACAAATAACAAACATCATCAAATTCCTTACGTTTCTTCACGAGGCAGCTTCTCAGATTTGGCAAATACTGGATCATCACACTGAGGATCATAATTTCCATCTTCGATAGCACTTCTCCATTTCGCTCGGTCAAAAACCTATTAGCAAAGAAAACAAAAACATCTTTTAAACTCAGAATGAGATGGCAAAACATATCTGAAGTCTGCCTCATTTAATACTTCTATGCTTAATAACATTTAAGTCTAAACAAAAACTTTCAATACTTATCTATTTCATATCAACGTTTCAGATAATCAGGGAAATGAAGGCATCTTTCACACCAGTGAAAATAGAGGTGCAATTCTTTGCAATATGACCTTTTTGAATTCTTTGCAATGCAAGAATTCATTTTTGCCCTCCAAAAAGACATCAGCAAATATTTTATTTTGGGAAGACCGTCACATTTCAGAGAGTACAAAACAATTATAATCCTCACATGTACCATGTATAGTGGCACTTTGGAACTTTGGGGTCTAAAGTGCTGTCTGTTACAGATCACTGCCATCTCATCTCTGCCTGCGTGGGTTTGAGTCTCAGATTCGGCCAATGTGGGTATGTGAGAAAGCTTGCCAGAAGCTTCTTGTGGGTCGGTGGTTCTTTCCGGGTTCTTCCTCCACCATTAATCAAGCTGCCATGTATAGCCTATCTTGTACTAAAAAATGGTGTTAAACCATAAAAACAAACAAAACAAATCACTAAGGTTTCCAGTTCTTGTTTGTCTCATACTAGCCATCAGTATTATCAGTGAAGTGTACAAGAAAACCAAGATGATTAAAAAGACGCGAGACCACTTTTGCCTCGGATAACTTATAATATGTAGTACCAGATATGGTTGCCTTTTTAGAGGAAGCATTTATTACACTTCAACTGGTTCCACTCAAACAAGATAAAACAAAAACAAAACAAAAATGAACCAATTGACAATTTAGCATGTTAATAAGTCACTAAAACAACACCTGTTACTAACTGGTGTGCAAAAAATAAGCAATGTGCACAAAAACATGAATAGCAACATGCATCAAAGATAATGTATTATACCACGTAGTCTACAAATTGCCATGTCCAAGAAAGTGGCAAAATTTAACAAAATATTTGCAAAAATAAACAAGTGCTAGCCACCTAACACAATGAATGGAATGGAAACCAGGATTCAAAAATAAAAAAATAAAAAAAATGAGGATTTGGAGGAAAAATCCCCCCCAAAAGATTAGTTTTTATTCCATACAGTACAGAAGCTTCACAAAGGAAATGACATCTCTGCTGTCTTGTACTATTTACATTTGTGTAAAATGTATGCTACAGCCATTCCCTGAAACTCTATATTATTTTCCATTTACATCTTTCGTGCTGATATTTAGTATTAATTCAATTAAAAAAACAAATATCAGCATAAAAGACAAAATGAGAAAATGATTTACAGGTTATGACTGCAGTGCATTCCTCCCAAATTTCTGCATCACTTTATCACTCATTAAAAGAGACACAGCTAACGTGATTCATGGGAGGGGGGGATTTTTAAACAAAGATTTGGGGTTGAATACAATTGGAAAATCAGAATTTTCTGATATTTAAAGAAACGTTTGGGATGATATCAAGTAAATTGAGTTAAGTGGCAGATATAAACCTATTTATGAAGGAAGGGACAGTTATAATTTTTTTAAAAATTGACTTTGGATTCATGGGAAGTCTCTCATATGATGTTGAATAGAAGCAAAGCTTAAAACTTAGCAACATCTGGTGGTGGCAAAGGGTGATAATGAACAAAAACTATTGCCCTCAGACCATATTATATGAGATAAACAGAAAAGATGAAATTTTTCTTTTAGATGGGCTGGATTGAAGTGGTCACAGGCTTATATCCCAAAATTAATATGATCAGAGAATGTATCTGAAAGACTATGGACCAATAATAAGGAAAAACATTCAAACAGCAGTCCACATGCCAAATATTAAAATGTTCACTGGACCCAAATTAAAGTTTTCAAAACTTACCATACACAATAAAGATTTTGGATTAAAAGTATATTCTAAGACCAATCTAACAATGATTAGTGCCTTACAGGGTTTACATGTTAGAACCTTCAAAGTCAAATCAAATGTTTTCACAATTTCTTGTAATTTGTCTATCACTATAATCCTGATTAATTATTCAAACAAATCTCTAAAGAAAATTGGCTTTTTAGTTTACAATATACTTGCAACTTTATCACTGAAAACAGTATTCAAAAATATACCCAGTGACTTGTACTACTTAATCTGGTAAAATGAATTACAAAATGAAGCAAAAAGTAATACCTTGATTGCTCCAAGGAATCCAACATATATCCTTTCCTCCAAATCTAGTAACATTTCCCTTAAGTTTAGTTCCAGTGCTTCCTGAGCAGAGTCATTCTGAACTGTACCCTTGGCTGCTCTTCTGCCTGGTTTCACCTCCAACACCTGAACACCCGTCTTTGCCTCACCATTTTGTTCACTGTACTGTTTCTCCTCTTCCACGCTTAGTAAAGAGACTGGACATTTTGAAATTCTTTCAATAATTCTGTCCTTTTGTTCAAGTAAAGACTGTTTGAGAACACTCTCTCTAAACCCTCTACTATTCAGGCTCTCGATAAGCTTCTCAATTTCTTCTTCAGTTGCGAAATAGGCCCATTGATGTGTGGACATGTTCAGAAGCTGCAGAGTGGCTGGGGAATGGATCATGGGAGGCGGTTCAGCCCTCTCCTCAGCTTCCAGTTGGGGTGGGTTGGAGTTTTCTTCATCAATCACTATACAATCTCCTTTGTCTTTTTTAACACCATCCCCTGGCTCAGTCACCATGCTGTTGTTGGTAGTTGAAGTCACAAAGCTGATATTGGTTGAATTTAAATTGGGTCCATTTACAGAAATGTTCATGGATGAGTTTATGGAGCTATTTATTGTACTATTAAAAGTCATGTTAATGGTAGAATTGGCTGCATTGGAAGCCATACTGTTATTAAAACCTGAGTTACTCAATGATTCATTTTCTTTATCACTTCCATCTTCTCCACCTGGCTTTTTCATCAGCTTGGGAGGCAGGGCTCCCACTGTTGGAATAGATCCTTGAATATTCTGTGAAACTGGCTGCAGTAAGTCTTTGGGTACATACTCCTCATTATTTTCTACAAAGACTCCTGGTATAGAGTTGAATATCCAGTACCTGCGATATATCCTGTCGTGACCGAGAGGATAAACAGCGTTACTATGGGCAATAGTCATGATGTTTTCTACAAATTCTCGTTCTTTCAAAGCAAATTCAGCTTTCTTTCTAGCCTCCAAATCATCTTCTTTTTGTCGCTGAGCCTCTCGTTCATCTTGTGTCATTTCATCTTCATCCTCATCAATCTGAGATAAACAAATCACATTATTACACATTAATACAATATCTTCAAAGCATTTCAATTCAATTCCTGGCACAATAATACTCATCCTAGTTAAAGACAATCCATTTATCTGATAACAAATGAGGCTAACTGGGTGTTCAAAAATATGTGTTATGTAGTTGTTTAAAAACTGTATCTGGTTTGGATCACCTGGCAGCTGTGATATTTTTTATTCTGATAAACTATCACGCATTTTCCTTACATTTTCAATTTTGACTTTTAAACCACCTCTAACAAGCAGAACCATTTCTCCATTTCACCCTTTAATTCATTTACTTTGTCAAAAAGTTTCTATCCAGCATGACCAATCTGGCAATACTGATTCCTCAACACATATCAGCAACTGATATCTACTATTAGAAGTACGAAATCTATGAAAACTGTTTCTGTTTGTTATACTTGCTTTGTTTATTTCACATGTTTAAAGTTTTATACAACTGAAATCAAACACAATTTAAGTCAAATTAAACAATAATAAAATTCATTTGACACGATTTTAAACAATTTCAAACGTTATCTGTCAAATAATTGGTGAAACAAGAAAAAAAATTATGCAGCAGTGAAATTTAGTTTTATACATCACATTCTTGACATAAAAGGGACAAACCATTTATACAACTAGCATTGTGCCATGGATTTCTCCCATCCCCTAAGGACCTGGCAACCCTAATTCGTAACTTGGAAACTATTCATAGCCTACTTAAAAGCATATACACTTAAAAGGGTGGAAAATTTTAGGTCACATAACAAGGCAGCAGTTACAGTCCCACCATACAATCAGCCATAAACAACTACCATATTTCACATGATTTCTTTTTTTAATTATAATTTCCTTACTCTTTATCATTAAATTTGGACAGTTTTCAGTATAATAATGCACATCAGGTTATTTTTTAAAAGCTACAAAATATGAAATATACATTTAAACTACTCTGTGATTAATGGTACTGAATGCATCAAATGCCTTTTGCAAACAAATTGCACAATACATATGATATGTTTCAGGTGTTTTTATATGGCAATACTAGCTGATGTCATACTCTACTAACAGTTGCTTCAAAATATTCAAGAATTATAAATGTGATAATAATAAAAAAAATTGCAACAATTTTCTGCAAAACAGATTAGTCCTGGATTTGGCATTACAAGAAACATGTTCTTCCAAAACCAAAATGTTAATATTACATTTTTTAAAACCCAATACTTAGATACATTTACTGGCGCACATCTAAGACACTTTTATTTCTTCAGCCTTGAAGCTACTTTGCATTATTAGTAAACTCCTGCATAATGTTTGGGTTTATTTAAATTTTCAAACTTTTAAAGACCTCAGGTTAATCTGCTCAATTTTCCCAAACTTTTCAGGTCTTGAAATTGTCAAACACCTTCAAAGACTGTACGAACCTTGTTTCTGCTGATTTTCTTGCAATGCTGTTAATTGCCTATGTTATGAAAACAAAAGTTTCACAGTTTCTCTAGTTTTGCATCTTCATCCGTATGTAATGGCATATTAGAATCATTTATCTAATACTAAATGGCCTCATTTACCCAAAACTTAAATATCTCCCACTCTGGTCTCTATCAAAATGAAAATCTTCATATGCTTCCACTTTTAATTGTATAAGCATTAATCTGTTGATTGTTTCTGAGCTTAATTTGTTCCTTGACTGTGTAATAATAGTGTCCTGTACACAAAAAAAAAGCCATTTCAGTCTGCCATTTTTAGGGACATAAGGCTAGCTAGTTTAGCCACCTTAGTTGGGAAACTGTTCTTTATGGTTCTTTCGCAGAATATCCAGTTCCCAAGTAGTCACATGGATATCTCTGCTCCAAAAATGTATATGATGTGGTGATTCAATTTATCATGAAAGATTTGTGTTGCAACCATTTGTACTGTAACAGCCAATATTTCTGAAACTATGCATCAAATTTTGTTTCTTCAGAAATTCATCCATGCCAGTATTTGACATCATTTTTCCTCCATTTGACAAGAATTTCCACTACATTCTTCCCTTTCTTCAACACCAAATAAGTTGAACAGTGCTCTACTGGACAAAAAGTTTGTCCAAGAATTCAAGTTAAGTTCAAGCCTTGCTTTAAAATGTTGAATGCTGAAACCATCTCTAATATTCTTCAGCAATAAGATTTTCAAACAATGTCATGGATATCAGAATGGCATCATTTTCATTGAAGAAAAAACTGACATCATAAAAAGTCTTTTGGTAAAAACATGTCATAAGGCACTTTTTTTTAATTTCGGGCCAACTAGTTATCATAAGTCTATTGCTGAGACACCCCCACCCCATTAATATAGGCATCCATTTGGAGAGGAGTAAAGATGGCTGCTATGGTAGCCATACTGGATATCACATCAGCACCATATTCATTAATGACCAACTATAAGAAGTCTTTCAGTGAAAACCGTTTTGGCATGACTATCTGTTTAGGACAATTAGCAAAATCAAGATTTCAAGATGACCACTAAGGTAGCAACACGGTTCCCATGCTTTTCTGAAGATAATTTTCCAGGTTATTTCCTGGGTTCTTCCAGGAAGAAATTAGAATTTTCAAGGTTCACAAATGACCATTATTGAATGGAATAGAAATTTTAGATTATAAAACATGCATTTTCTAAATCTAAAGATGTTTCTCTTTCAGGACTCTCCAAAACATCTAAGTCAGAAAAGATGATCATGTACAAAACCACACAATGTATCAAACAAAACAAGTTTGATTATATTCCTAATGATTGGCATGTAAGGTCATTACAATGTACAGAATACAAATTCTAACTTTGCTGACTTGCATTATGTTGCTATGGGGAAACAACATAATGAACATAAATTGGTTTTGTTTCCTTTCAAACCTTTAATTATAATTAATTATGTAGCAATGCATATGCATATCAGATAAAGTTACATTTTATATCACAGTATGAAAGAATAATAAATGCAAAATAATAGAATCTTATCTTGTAAGGAAAATAGTTTAACCCTAAATTCATCTGTGCCAATAAATACCCAGACAAGATTTTTTAAACAACTTAAGATCCTTACAACGATTTTGGTCAAAAATCCATCATTTCAAAAACATTTACACAAGGGTTGATGAAATTTTGACAGAAGACAATCAAATTTATAATTGCTGTGTTAAAAAGGACTAAATTTTCTGTAAAATCAACTTGTCTTCTTGTAATTTGATAAATAAGTCACTGATACAGGGGCTTGTATAGTCTTTTAATTTAATATATGGGATGACAATTCTTCAATTTCTCTGGCGTTCTGAAGATGTTTCAAACCAAATGTCAGTGTGTAATAGTTTTGCACCCGATTTCAGCTCAGAATCAACATTTTGGACAACAAATTTGGCATAAAACAAATAGCAGTCTGTTTTCTAATCCAGATTTTCTCCATAAATTCCCATCCAATGGACATTTAGGTTGGGATGTGTGAAGGTTTTTTTGTTGAGAAACTGCATACTGAAAATTTGGATAGTCACATGATATCAACAACAAACACCTTTTTAATGTTGTTGTACAAAATTAAATTATATAAAATGAAAGTCAGATACCTTTTGTAAAAGCCAGAAAGAACATATAATTCATATTTATTTTTAAAACAAGGACAAGAAACCTGTCGCTGTCTCTGCAAATCTGGCCAACCAGATTCTAAATGTAGCCACGTGATAAAACAAAACCCCGGCAGTTGTCCTTTCAACTTTGTATTTTTTGTATCCAGCATATGATTTTCATTTAATATTTGTTCTACAAAATTTGAAATGGGATATTACTGATATCACATGACTACAGTATCTATGAGGTCATGAAGATGTGGGTTTTGAGATTTGCATACTCATGCGACTACCAATACAAATTGTAAGTACCAGGTCGAATTTCATCAACGTCCTAGTTTTATTTTGTCTTTCAGCAGATTAAAGAAATAATGATTTTAATACTCACAATGATTTAATGCAGGTTTGACTAGATTTTAAGTTGTTGAGGCTATCTGGTAAGCCTTTATGCTTTGCCGACACCTTGTTGGTCTCTTGTGATGCTGTCTGTGAAAAAAAGGTCTACTAGACGAATCTAATCAACTGAGCATTTGGATTGACTTTACAAATGTTTTGATGGCAAATGATATATACTGGTGGTGGAAAATTTCAGTTTTCCAGACTTATATCAGTATTTGCAAAATTCAAGGAATTTTTAACAGTCGGGGGGGGGGGGGGGGGGAATTATATCTACTGACTTTTCCCAATTTCCCCAAAGCATGGGAAACCTGTAGCTATATTGGATGTCAGATTGGCACCATTTTCATTTAGGATCATTTAGACATCATAAAACGTCTTTTAAAGGAAACCCAATGTCGAATACACCATCTAATTAGGAGGAGAGAAAATAACAAGAAATTCAAATGATGGCTTATAGGATGTCAGGTCAGTACTATTTTCATTTAGGGCCAACTACACAACATAGGCCATCTTTTAGTGAAAACCCCATGTTATACTTTGGCAGCCATACGATATGTCCAAGTGGCACCATTTTGACTTCAAACAAAATAGACCTCAAGATGAATGTGTCAATTTATTTTCATGGCAATCTTCCAAATAGTATAGGTGCATTAGTGATAAGAAACCTATGCCAGATGGACTATAACTGGACAACACTCCATCACAAACATCCTTTAAGCTCTTCTGGTCTCTGACCATTAAAAATAAAAATAACTTGCCTGGATCTCTTCAGTATCCTTGCTGTGAATACTGTCAGCTCCATCTTTCTCTACCGACTGAGCAGAATGCCGACTTGTTTCATCCACGCTCCTGAAAATAATTTACATGTACATAAAATCAAAAAGTCTATCTTGCAGACTTCAAGAAAACACAAACATCCAGGAACCCAATAGCGCTTAATTTTCAAGTGTAGATTACTCAAATTCAATGAAAACATTTTTTTTTAAAGTGACTTTATGCATGAATTCACAATTTTGAAGTAGGGTGGAGTTTTGCTGCTTATGATGCCCATTTCATTGGAAAAGTTAAATGTGACATGCACCTGATTTAAAACTAACCAGTGTGCACTAAAAATCCAACAATAGGTGTTCATGATATCATACTAGCATAGGAAAACCTGTCTGAAAAATGCATATTTAACTGGAAAGAAGATTGCTTCCTGAGTAACTGTTTTTTAAAAACTGAAACGAGAGTAGCCTCTAAACTTGCCATATATACAGCAGGGCAGGTAACATGACAAAATGTGTACTTCCCACTCATTTCAAACAAAAATGGTAAATTCGACTTTGTTGCTATGTAATTAAATTTAGCATATTATTTTATTGCTGCTGATTAAAAATAATATTCAGAAAGAATAATAACATTTATTCAATGTAATAAATTCATACGTGAGTGGTCTTCATGAGACCTTGATGTGGACTTATTTGTTTTGCTTCAGCGGAGACTTGAATTTATCAGGATTACCTTCCCTCATCCTTTTTTATTTGTTCTTCCTTGTCCTTTAATTCCTTCATTCTTTTTTGTAATAATCTTTCCCTTTCTCTTGCACGCTCCTCCATTCTTCTTCTGTGTCTAAAATAGCATAATTTCCTGAGAGAAATCTTACAAAGAAAAACTAACTAGGAATTTATGCAGTACATGTGCCTATAACATTAAATATGGTATAAATATAACTAGATGAATGCTGATCAATTTGTTTACATAAAAATACTTTGCCTAGCCAAAATCCGACTTGAAGCACATGACAGAGACAAGATTAAAAATAGAACATTCAAGTAACTCTTATTAGCAGTAAAAAAAAAAATCATCAGTTAACATGCCTAATCTCTTTCTGATAAGAATAATATTTATCATTTATAATCCCTTATGAGTCCAACTGCACAGTGCACATACTAGGATCTGCCATCGCATAATGTGTAGGCAGATCTGGGTCTGTGCGGTTTGTTTGGCATATTCAGAAGAATAAACACAGACCCTGATCGGCAGGCACATTATGCCTAAGCAGATCAGGATCCTTTTGTCTGCTGTTCAACTTGACTTATAAGCAAGTATATATAGTAAAAAGTTTCACAGCAATCCACAAAAATTTACAAGAGTAGATGCATTCACAAAATTCATAAAAGTCAATAAAGTAAATAACTTTATTAAACAAAATTACTGGACAACAAACAATGATTAATATGTGTATCTTCAGATCAGCAGATTTTTTTAACCCTAAACTGTCTGATAAGACTTTGTAACTCTACCAAGGATTCCACCCCCAACCCTGATTTTGGTCGCAAACTGAGGTTGCAAACCACTGCTTCAAATGAGGAGCTAAATATTAGCAAGTTTCACAGGGATCCACGAGAAAGCTGAGAGTTGCGTTTACAACATTCTCTTATAGTGCATTCAGCTGCAGGACATGATTAGCAATAACTCTGATGAAAAGTAAGAGAACATGATTTGATGAAAAAAGCATCCTCAAACAATGATTATAACATGTAAAAAGTTTCATGGTAATTCATTGGAAACTGAGACAAGTTCACATGCACCACATTTGATCCCACGTCATATTGAGTAATAACAAATAGCCCAATTTTTGGGGCAGAGTAAAGTGTTGATCTGCACATCTTCAGATGGTGATCATCACATGTACAAACGTTTATGGCGATGAACTGAAATCTGTGACACTAGTTATTAAGATTCCATCATGCACATCATTCAACTGCTAAATTAAAAAGGGCAATAACTCTTTTAAAAAGTGGGGGAAAAGAAACCACTCAATGTGCTTATTTCAATGACCAAAAGCCATTAATTTATATCCATTTCATGCTTTTGTTAATATGGACACAGAAACGAAAATAATAGTCAAAAACGCCAGTAGTTGGAAAATTTATCTTTATAAATAACTGATCCCACTCACCACCCTGCCCCATTATCATTATGTGTCATGGCTGGGCTTTAAATCAGTGGTAGTCTGTTAGCCATAGGATAAAAAGTTCCTGTCGGTTACAATTTTAGTAGTCTAATGCAAAGCAAAGTTTCACTTGACACCAGTCAATGTTTGTTTACCCTACCAGAGGTAATTTTCAAAATTCTTCAAGCACTCTTCGAGCTAATTGTGAAACATGTTAGATTTTCATAATGGCCCAAAAATATTTACCAATTTTGCTAGATTTGAACAGTAAAGTTGTATGTCAAAGACTGTAAACTAGACAACTATGTATTTGCCAAACCACCATAATAGTGCCAGGGTCATCAAAACCCTTTCATGCCAATCCATTCTGTCTTTAAAGAATTACCAAACAGGAGTCAAATTCTATTTAAATTTTTGTAGTTTGAATATATCATGTGAATACCCACGAAATGCCAACTGTCAGAGAGATCTTCTCATCTGTTTTCACTGTAGCATGACAGGTGCTGCCTTAAATCATCCATCTGTAGAGTCACTGTACATAATGAACAGTGTGAATGAGGCTTTTGTTTCATTCTTATAGTTTTTCTTCTGAATGATAGGGCTATAAAAATTATTTACTTGATCATCTGTTTTACTGTCATTTTCTGGAGAATCAGACATCATATTTCTTGCAAAATTTCAGTGAATACTTTCACACAACCTCTAGATTTCTAAAGCAAAAATTTGCACTTCATGAATAATTATGATATTTAAAAAGTCAAGTTTTAATTTAGATATAAGTTAATCATCGTTTTTATTTTAAGAATAAAGATTCAGTAGGATTAGAAAACTTCTCTATCAACTGGTTCTTCTGGCTAAAAATGATAAATTCTAGACCTGCACAGTGTTTGCTTCAGAATTCACACATCTACCACGATAGCTATACACATTCAATAAGAAGACTTAGACTTGACATTTTCATCATCATAGCTGGATTTACCCTTATGCTGCCAAGTTAAAAGGTTAAGGTCATTAAGGACTAAGAGGTAGAGAGGCACAACTTCTGCTGGTCCGGATATTAATGTATAGAACAAGAGTCCATTGAAGAAACTGATGCATTAACTAAACAGAATTTCCTGAAATCCAAGATAAGACCATTTCTTCTTTTTTTTACTGCTCATTGCCCAAACCAAATCAGATATATTTAAGCAATACCAAGACTATCAATATAGCCATCATGGTTGGCAGAACGGCATTATTTTCATTTAGGGCCAACATTGTAAGAATTTCATGTTGAGAACCTCATATCAATAGGATTTTCCATTTAGGAGGAGTAGTGATAAGATTATACATCAGGTAGTCAAGGTGGCCATATTGAATGTAAAATCAGCACAAATTTTCATTTAGGACATATGAGACAGAAAATGTTTGGTAGTCATAACAGTCCAGTTGGCACCAATTTTAGACCAATTCTTCCATTTAACTGCCACTGATATTCTTCAGCAATGAAAATATTTTCAAATTTGCCACTGTGGTGGACATAATGAATGTTAGTTTAGCATCATTTTCAATTAGGATCAACTAGACACCATATATATTCAATTAATGACAAAGTGTCAACATTTTCAAGTTATCTACCAAAGTGGCACTAGTGGCTTTCAGAATGGCACCATTTTCATTTAGAACCAGCTAGACATAAAAAAAGTCTTTCAGTGACAACAAAACAAATAGTAATAACAAGATTATAAAAGATCCTGGCCTTGATAGCCATACTAGATATCAAATCAGCGCTATTTCTGAATTTTGGAACAATTTTAGGTTTCATTTAGGATACAAGCTACTTCATTCCCATAGTCCATAATATTAATGTTTGGCCAAATTATTCCACTTTCTTAAGACCAGCAAAACAGGCTTATATTATATGACCAAGACATCCAAGATTAAACTTTCAAAAATGATGAAAATATTCACCCATATTATGTGCTTCTACTAAGACAATCGGAAAATTTTTTATCATTTTCATTTGGTCACACTATTTAAGCAGAGCGGATAACTGTAACATTTCTCCAATAAATATACCACTTTATTATCTAAGTCTGTACCAATAAATAATCACAAATTTCATAAATTATCACAATAAATGTTGGCAACATCAATATTGCAGCCTACATCTGATCCAATGACATCTTCATAGTAATAATTCTAAACAACCAAACTTGAAAGTGTTGAACCAAGTCCACAACCTCTATCTTGGATATGGGAGAATCCAACCCAGTTATTATTTTTAAACATCAGATTATTAATTTGTTTTAAATAGCAACCATGTCAGGCCCATCATGACCATTTTCCTCAATGCCTATGGTTTTAAATTGGGGATATTCCCCAAAGGAGGTGAAGACAGATGTTCACTGCAGGCATCCAAATATATTGCTATGCAAATGGTGCAAAGGCATCCAAATGTGCTTGTCTGAGAATCAAACTGAGACTGCAAATCATGCTTCCACTGAAATGTGATACAGACACCCAAAGTGCTTATGCAAGGTAAGCAATATTTTTCATTGTACCTGCAAGGATAACTTGGCAAACTCCATGAATTACAGATGTAGCAACATCTACTAGAAAATGGTGAACTTTTCTGTATTGGAAAAATTGATAAGTTAAGGTCCAACTTCTCCCAAACTGGCTGACCCAATATATTCAAATTATTCACAGGAAATATATTGAAGTGCATATTATACCAAAGAGTTTTTCCTTAAATCTACCATGGATTTTACACATTTCTTGAGAGTATGACACGACAAAAATAAATGCAATGAATTTTAGTTACTGCGTATAATGGGGTAAATAAGTTCAATACTTTTGATGAATATATCCATTTTAAAAAATCCACGATGAAATGCCTCATACCTAAGTGCAGCTTCCTCACGTTCTCTGCGCTGTTCAGTCATTTGTAACTGTTTCAGGTCGATTCTAAGTTGCCGCACAGTATCATAGTTATCTTCTACAATATCTCTTACAGCTGCGTAAGTTAAGAATTGGTCCACAAGTAGTTTCAATATCTTAAGTTTATCACCTGAAAAAAAATTAAGTTAGTTTGTAAAACATGTACACACACACACCTGCAACACAAAAAATTAATTCCAAACAACAAAAATATATTAAAAATATTTTTAAAATTCTAATATAAAAATCGAAAGAGATAATCTACATATGCATACGAAATTTAATTTGTAAATCATGTGTCTTTGACTTAATCATACTAACATGGTTTTCATTTTTAAAAAGTTAAAAGGTTTCAAAACTGTGCAAATAAAAAATTTAACAAGAGCCAATGTAGGCTTAAGATAAATCACCCAACCAACATGTACTTAATGTACACAAAAAAAAAAAAAAAGAGTACAAAGAAATACTGATCAGTATGATGCTAACAAAAAACATTATTTTCAATGCTGCTGATTGCATGTTATTACAACAATCATTCAAGGTTTCTTTTTTCATGTGACTCGGAAAGAAAATGGCCAGATCCAGGTCAAATTTCAGCAACAATGTACTTTCGTCTCTTCTGTCAGCGGATTAAAGACATGACGAATGCTATGCTCATGATTTTTGAGAAAATAAATCATATTCCTATTGATTTCATGCAGGTATATCTCAAAGAAATGTTGTTCAAGATTACTCGGTCAGCTCGTAAGTGGCTACCCCTATGCCAACACCAAATGGTGTCGGAAAATTCAAACTTTTCAATAAGAATGGACTCTGACTACGCCCAACGTAAATGTCCAAATATTTATTTTAAAAAATGGGGTGACAACGCAATGATCTATCTTAAGTGTTTGAAAACAAATACTTATACAATGAGAAAACCAATAAGTTTAGACATCAACTAACCTGGAGGTAGGTCATAAATGTTTTCTTTAGCTAAGTTTCGCAGTACTGCTGCCTCCTGTCGTTTAAACTCAAGACCAGCATCATCTATTGGTGTGTAACCTCCACGCTGCTGATAGCGGAACTTGGCATTCCGAAGATTTGCTTCAGCACCAGAACCAAGAATATGAAGCCGCAAAATCTCAGTGAGGGTGAAGTTGTCCAATGGAAGCTTTCTCAATGACAAACCTACAGAAGAAAGAAAAAAAAAAAAAGAGAAAAATTAAGGTATTTCAACAAAACAAGATCTTTCTTGACAAGTTGTACATTAAGGCCCTCGTTATATTTGGGGTAGTTGACTTGTAAAGAATCTGCACTGTCTTAGTGGTTAGCGTAAAGACTTGTGCAGGTTTGAATTTTACAATTAGATCAGGCCACAGCCATGTCTTTGGGCATGGTTCTTCCTTTTGCACTGAAAACAACTAACCTTCTGTGCTATTTTCACTGAGAATCGGAATATTTCCTTTCATTCTTCTGAACTATTAAACCTTTTTCCGTGCTTTACTATCCCTTTTGTCTGAATATGTTGCTTGTTAGATGCTGTTTTTTTAAAAAAAGAGCTTGATCATGCAGACATTTTGCATCACAATATACACAGTCTAAAGCATTTGAGATACTGGGTAAAGCTAGTCTGGTTACTATACTAACTACATTGAATATAAAACAAAACTCAGATCCAAATCAAACACAGCAAGCCAGTCCCTTGATTTTACCATAAACAAACGTATTTCCATAATTTATGCTTCAAATATGTAGCTGCACATTGAAAAAGCGATTTCCACAAGACTTTTTACCTTTTCTGCAAATCATAAAAATTGGCCAATCTAAAGTGGATCCTTTAAAATAATGCTGAGCAACAAAAAAGATCCGGAATCAACTTAATATATGCAATTCATCAGACAAAATGTCTGACAATATGCATACAATCATACATGCTAACCCCTGACGAGGAAAAGGCTTAATTCAAGTGGTCAAAAAGCAGAATCCAGGCAGAAAAAGAGTAATCCACTAGAATCCATCTTAAGTCTTTTAGCGGCCAATATAAAAATTCTTTCCATACAGCCTGAAATAGATGTCACGTGATGCTGCACTCGAGTCTTCATATTTAGAGGATTATTTTGTTTATTTAATTTTTTTTTTGCCTTTTTCTAATCCATCTGTGAAATTTTTAAAGGAGATATTTTTGCTCTCATTTATGCATCAACTAAAATAAAATATACTTTTTAGTGCCAAATACATTTAGACTGGTTCTGCAGTAAATATGAATTAGAACAAAGAATCTGCACGTAAAGATTAAAATTAGAAAACCAGTCTGTTCTCTCCTCACCAAGTCATACAGATGCTATAAATAGAATATGATACTGTTAAGAAAGTAGGTCTTTTCTAAAATATGGTGGAATGATAATAAAAATGAGAAAACAAATAAATAAACTTTTTGGAAGGTGGATATACCAAAAAAGCGTAATCAATATACGTTTATGTATCATTTATTGGAAAAAAGCGTAATGGTTGTCATGTATGAATATGACCTGAAATATTACCTGGTTCTTTTGTTTTCAAGACTATTATATTGTCAACATCAAGCTCAACATCTGAATTTAAATATTCAACAATTATAACTGGTAACATAGAATAATAAACTAGTTCAATCTGAGCACACAAGTAATTGACTTCTGGATAAACTACCATAATCCAGTGCTAAGCAATCGCACAATGCGAGGCTTTCATTATTTATCAGTTTATTAAAAGCATTTTAACAGATGAGGTTGAAGAATGTTGTAGCATTGTCATAACCTGACTCCGATTATGATGATAAATAACAGCAAGATTTAAAGTTATTCATAAATATTTTACTTGGCATATTTAGTGAAACATACTACAATAGGTCTTTAAAAACAGCCTGTTCTCGTATAAAAACTGAGTTATAAATTGTAAATATTCACTAAAGAAATGCTAAAAGGAGTATTCCATACATGCCAACTCCTTGAGAGATATAAGCATAATTAATGCTAAAATAATGGGCAACAAAAGCATAAAAAGTGTAATCTATATATGACATGCCAGAACTACAGTACATATAAAAAAGATACGTTTTGTATGACAATCCTGGTTCTGCAGCTGGTCAAAATTCTGGTCACAAAAAGCAAAATCCATATGGATTACAACCAGAATACAAGCACAAAATATACTGAAAAATTATATTCAGCCCTCACTTCAACTAGTCTACATGTGTAACATTTGCTGACTGATCGTAAACTGGAATTCTACATTAATCACAGTCAGGTTCTCTGAGTGATGTATTACATTAGTCTCATATTCTTCTTGTAAAGTTTGTAAAGCGGTGTTAATCTGTCACTTTTTCTGATCTGAAATGTTTAAAGTTTGAAAAGATCCATCTGCTCCAACATTTCCATCTTATGACACATAAAACTCAGAATAATGCATTTAACTTAGCATCTGGTGCCATTTCCTTAAACTGGTTCACAACTTACTGCACTGTCAATAAATAGCAAATATGGAAAATACTTTTACGATATTGTTATGCAGCAGTCACTTTTCAAAGAAAATTCTCAAATTTATATAGGTTGAATTAAAGAAATGATAAGAAAATCACAAAAACAATTTGTATTGCTTTATATTTATTTAATGTAGCAAAATGGAGTAATCCTTATGCAGGAAAACAATTTGGATGTGGTGGGGAAAAATAAAATGATTACACGAAAAGCATGCATGGTATACCCTTCCAGGTGAAAATCCTGGAGAAAACACTGTATTTCAAAGGTGTAATTCACTACTTACCATGTGCTGACTGAGGTATCTGGGCCATCACTGTGGCTGATTCTATCAGCTGCTTGGTGGACATGTCAGAGATAGCAACATCAGGATCTAAAAATAAATTTTTACATAAAACAAGGTACCAATCATATGGAGGCAGACTAGACAATGAAGAGTAGAGAAGATATCAAGAAAGATGAATGCCTATGTGTAAGGCTGTTTTTTCACAGCTCCTTACTTGAGTCTGAGACACAACCAACAACAGATAAAAGCATACTATTGCAAGTGTTTCCTGGTTTTTAATCAGTAGAGCCAACAAGAGATCCAAATGCAGCCGAGATAATTCAACTGGATGACATATGTCTAACAGCCAAATGCATGACATAATGCCCAACAACTGACTCGATGACATATGCCTAACAACCAAAATGCCAAGTCATCCAAAAGGATGACATGCCTAACAGTGAAACACATGACATATCACCAACAGCCAACTGGATGACATGTGCCTAATAGCCAACTGGATGACATATACATAATAGTGAACTGTATGAAATATGCATAACAGCCAACTGAATGACATATGCCTAACAGCCAAAAGAATGACATATGCCTAACAGCCAAATACATGATATATGCCTAATAGCCAAATGCATGATATATGCCTAACAGCCAAATGCATGACATATGTATAATAGCCAAATGCCCCAAAAGTTGACCAAGAAATCTGGGTTAGTAGGATGTTTTCTGAAAAATATATTCCAATTATGTTGATTATACATTTTATGAAAACAACTGGGTTTTTATATTCTGAGTATCAGAATCATTTATAGAATAAAAATATTTATGCAAGGATCTTTTCTGTCAAATTTAGTTTTATTTCTGTTTGCATTCTTAAATTACAATCATTTTCTGTATGATCTTGTCAAATTTTTCAGTTTTAAACTTTTTAAGAAGACATTTGAAGGTCGATCAATTTTTAAAGTAGCATCTATATTCAATGGTGAATAGGAGTCATTTGTATCTGAAAGCCCTATACAGTATGATGCTTTCTGTAAAATTTTGTTAAATTCGGCCCAGAGGTTATTTCAAAGAATCCCTTTAAAGGTGTATTTGATTTTTTTAGACATGGTTTTATCAAATTAAGGATTAGAATCATTTGAACAAATTTGAAAAACATTAATGCCAGAATTCATTTTGAAAAATTTGGTTAAATTCTGTTTAGGAGTTTGCAAATAGTTGTTTTAAGGGTTTTTCTATTCTGGTGGCTATACTGGATGATGAATTGGAAAACTTTAAAAGTTTGAAAGACTTCATTTTAGAACAGATGTTCTCAACCTGTGGGTCGCGACCCCGTCAGGGGTCGAGCAGCGGTTTGTCGGGGGTCGCTTGCGACCATCGGAGATATGCATTTTTACAGTTGTGAGCGAGAATAGTTTTGCGGTTGGGTCGCCGCAGTGTTTGGAGTTGCGTTGAAGGGGTCGCAGCACTAGAAAGGTTGAGAACCACTGTTTTAGAATGATCCATGTAAAATCATATGCAAAAACTGGTGAAGCGGTTTCTGAGGAAAATTGTAAATGAAAATTGTGAACAAACAAAAGATAAGGGACAACAAACAATGGTCCAAAAAAACAATACCATCACCTCACTTGGCCTTATGGCCATATATGCTAAAATGAGACTCATTGGGAACACAATTATTTGAACTAAACTGCCAACATAAATCCCTCAAAGGGACTGAAAAAAAAGAATTTCTAAAAACCAAGACCATTTTGTTCCTTCTTTTTAACTGCTACATACTGCAACACATTTGCTAAAAAAAAAACTATTTTGATATGATGATCCATTCTAAAGAAGTGATACAAAGAACTTCAAGACTGCAGTCACGGTTGTCATCCTGGATGTATGCTCAGCTTTCATTTCCATATACAACCAACTACATATCATATGACAACCTTTTAGATAAAAATCAAAATGACTTAGTAATAACAAAATTTTCAAGATAGATGCCTTGCTAGCCATATTAGATGTCACATTAACATGATCTTCATTTAGGACTAAGTCTTCAGGCAGAAACTCAATTACTGCGATTAATGACAACTATTTATGATTTTTCGATCTTTATGCTCATCAACCTATTTTAATAAGCATACTGAAGACCATTAAAAATGGAAAGATGTTAAGAAGGAAAACATAGTTACTGATCAAGGTCTCACAAGCAATTTAGTTGTAACAATTATAAACGAAGGAAAAAATTAATTGTGATAAATGCAATGTTTACATATCAAAACTTTGCTCTTCTTTTATACACATGTGCCTATTTTTGTTATGGACTTAATTTCCATAAATTGTAACAGTAGAAGTGGAGTCCTGTGATACAGTGCAACCCAATCATAACACGCCCCGCATTAACATGAATTCAGATATAATGTGGTCACGGCGTGGCTCTCGAAATTTCATATATTCATTCGCAAATGAAAAATATTTTTTGTTCAAAATAAGTGAATAGTGGATACATTTTTTTTTTCATTTTGAGGAAGAGTTTGCATATGAATTTGAATATAATACGATCATGACATGGTTCCTGAAATTTTAAATATATGTACAGTGGGACCCTGCTATAACACGGTAGTTGGGAGCAATAGAATCCGACCGTGTTATGAACCGAACAGTGTTATAAGCAACCATGTACAATACCAACACATTTTTGGATTTAATGGGGGGGGGGTGTACATAAAGACAGGTGCGAAAATGCATGGCACAATTACCATTTTTGATCAATATATATTATATATATTAAATGAGAAAAACATTTGCTGTGGTAACAGAAATTGCAGATATAATATATTACTTCATTCAGAGAACCATGCATTGGTACATACAAGTGTCTAATTTATATATACATGTATTGCATGAAAAGAGTATCAACACCGTGTACTCATCAGCGAATCTTGTAACATACATTGAATCCATAATACAAATATTTCCATCGAAAATATCCACACACGGATGTAAAATATTCAATAATTTTGTCACAGATCATTATGTGACTGAATTCAATGAAAAGAAAATAACAAAAATTAAGTAATGGGTGTGCGTAATGAATGATGAAATAGTAGATTAAATAATGGAAGCTAAAGTGTATTCTTATAATAACTACATGTACATCTCAGGATCTTTCTGTCTCTGAATTCAGTCATTGTAAATTTCAGTACATTTTCCCACCCAAGCTGCTAGTCAAAGTCCTTTGAACATGCCGTTCAGCTATTGCATCATGTTCTTCTGATGTACTCTAATAAATACAGCAGGCAGAACTGGCTGTATTTTAACCACTGAATTATGTCAACATAAATTAGAGCTGTACCGATTAATCGCCCGTACACGTAATCGGGCCGATTATTAGCACAATCAGTATAATCGGGTATCGGCAAAAATAATCGGTGCCGATGCAAATAATTTTTTTAAATAACCAATTTTTCCTGATAAAGTTGTATATACAGTCGCGTTTTGACTGACCGTAACTTAATCCTTTGTAACACTAGAGCTTGGGATAAATGCAGTATGCAAACAAGTTGCTCATTAACTAACACTACTGTATAGTCGAATAACCATATATCGAGATAAACACATCAAACCATCAACTAATCTTTTGTAACAAAGAGATTGCTCTAATAAAGTATTTAAAAAGAATTTGTCTTGCTGCCAGTTGTGCGAAATTTTCAACTCCAGCGTCCGGTAAAATTTGTAAACTGCAGTAAACCAGACTAAAGTACATGTCGCTAACCGCCATTGTAGTGCCAAAGTCATGTGAATAGCCAGTAAGATTAACATCAAAGGGAGTAATGATGGATATATACACAGTCAATTTTGAGGTTTCTGTTTTTTCTTTATCTTTATGAAAACTCCGATAGTCCTTATGTCCCAGTGAAAAAATGGTTTGAAAGGGCTTCAGTGTAGGTTTGAGTACGTCGTCTGTCTTTCAGTTAATCCGTAATGCCTGGAGGGTGAACGAACTCATTGTCTTTAATACTAGTAAGTGAGAATCATTTCCGGATTTTTTAAAATTATTTTTTATTTCTTTTGTTAGTGTTTCACCAAGCCACCATCTGGCAGAAGGGGCGGTCTCTCATAAGTCATAACAGGTTTTACTGTACCTTTGAAGCACCGACATATACTAAACAAATAAAACAATTCTATATCAATGTTTTACAATTATCTGATGTTGCCGCAGCAATAACGAGTATTTGTTGTTGTCAAAGCAAGCCGACGACCTTTGCTCATAGAAAGTCGGCAATAAACTCAAAAGCATTGCCTCAATTTACATAGTGATTAGAACATATTTATTGTGCCGCGAAACTTTCCTGTTTGCAAAAAAAAAAAAATCGCCCACCCCCACGGTCTGTGGACAACAGAGTAGTAATTTATTTGGACACATTGTTTCAAGAACCCGAAAAGATTGGATTATTAATATCGGCTCTGCATAATGTCGAACTTGAAACTATCAAGTTTAGTCTGGAATTACTTCAAAGTAAATGCAGTCAACGAGTCGACAGCACATTGCACACTTTGCAAAGCATGCATTTCCAGAGGTGGAAAGGATTCTAAAAATTATACAAAAGACAAAACTAAAATTGATTGATGTTGATCTTAGTTGATATATATGAGAAATTTAGCCTTTATTATTACCACGCTGCGTGAAGATGTAAATTATTCCGGTTGTGTCCCTTGTACACTCAAAATATTACCTCATTTTGTAGGATCACTTATATCATTGAAAATGAGTAACTCATGAGAGGTGATTCGTAGTAAATGAAACAGCTATTACAGATTAGCTGAAATTTTATCTGAAAGAATACACTTTGGTCGAAAAAACGAATAAAGCAAAATCTGCAACTAATATATTTGGGAATAAAAAAAGATTTAAGTGACACTATGCACACTTTGCACTGCGTAAGTACTGTACATTACAGTATATGGTCTCCCTGGTAAACTCGACCGACCCGCGAATTATGAAGGCTGTATTTTACCTTTATGTAATTTCGTGTTGTGGAAATCAGAATATATGCACATGCAAAATAATAACAAAATCAATAATAAATAGTACTTTATAAAAGTTTAATAATTTTCGGGTCACCGAAAGTTACTTTTTTAACATGCCTATGTCTTAGAACACGGATATTTTTGTCCCAAGATGTACTGCCGTTACAATAGACAACAAAAACACCTAAAACCTGTAAAGTTTTGACATTGGCCCACTGATAAGCCCCCCCCCCCCCATTCCAGGCCTTTATTGTTTTCTAAATTTGTCGGCTTATACCTGAGTACATAATATGATAATCAAATAATCGGTCTCATAATCGGTATCGGCAATTTTGATAATCGGCTATACGCGGTATCGGCATAATCGGCAAAAAGTGACATCGGTACAGCTCTACTGTAAATATCAGCACAGCTAAAATGATAAAGTAATCAACACTAACTTTGTCTCCCAGCTATTTGCATGCGTACGGAGGACTCCTGCGTGGAGTGATTTATGTGTCCCAGATCAAATATTTACATTCAAATACGCGTAATTAAGCATTTCCGAGACCTCTGTGTCGTATACATTTTATACCATTACATTTTTCATTTGTCAATAGTTATTATTTTTTGAAAAACTCTGATTTTTAGCTGCTTTCTGCTAATGTCACTTTGGCTCTTGGCAAAGTCAATTATAGTTCTCAGTTGCAGAATTTGAATTTACTAGTCAACAGATTGCATAAAACAACACCACCAAGCCACGCACACATGTTGGCGGCTTTTTGTTTCTTTGATGCTGTATAAATCGTTTCCCCCTGATTTGAACAAGTTTAGCTCGGCAGTTCACTTTGATGATAAACAATGTACTTAAATTAATTGATTTATACATTCTGGTGAGAATCTTTTATCAACCACCGCACTGGCTGTTGCTTAGTTGTGTATGAAATTAAGAGAACATATATCGGAGATTATTAGAGCAACGATTGTGTTCGGAATGCATTCAAGACAAACACAAAGTAGACACGATGGCTTCATTGCTCAGGGATCAGTAATAATAACATTGACACTTATGAGCTGTCATTTTCAACAATAAACAAAGATCAAAGTTCTCAGAAGGCCCAGCAATTTTTTCGTATTTCCGAAGTTTATTCTGGCACAAAACTAGAAGAAATTTGTTAATTTTTGAAATTTTAGGAGCCATACAACGATTATTTTATATTCGATTTTGTGTGTGATTTCCTTCCCAAAATGATAATACATTTTCTACGCATTTTTTTTTCACACTCTTTAGACGAGTATGAGAATGATAATTAAACTCTTGACGTACAGTGGTGCCTTGACTTACGAGTTTAATTCGTTCCGTGACGGAGCTCGTAACTCAAATTACTCGTATGTCAAATCCATTTTCCCTATTGAAATGAATTGAAATGGAATTAATCCGTTCCGGGCCTCCAAAAAAACCGCAATATCGATAATTCTGAAGCATATCCTGATGTTATAGTGGTCCTTCCAGAACTCTCTAAGGCTGAGGTTTGTGCTCTCCGTCACCTCAAATCCGCGTCGGAACAGGTGCTTGGTAAAGAGCTTCTTGAAATTAGAAATCACCTGCTGGTCCATGGGCTGCAGGATAGAGGTGACGTTGGGTGGAAGGTAGAGAACCTGCAGCAAATCAGCGTTAATAGCTCGTGCCTTCTCGCAGATTATAGCCTCCGTCACGGTATCTCTGGCGAGCTGCTTCTCCGTCAACCCACCATCAGCAGCTTCTCCATATTTTCATGGAGAGATGTCCGCTGTTTATTAATTATTTTAACGCCATTGGCTAGCGTGATAGCCTTTATTGACTCATTCTGCTTCAGTATGGTGCAGATCGCGGAAGTGCTACGCTCGTACTGCTTCGTCAAGTCGACTACACGCACACCTTGGTCATGTTTTTCAATAATTTCTTTAATTCAATGCATATCATCTGCTTCTTTGCAAAATAACCGCAAGCACAAATGCGAGCACAAAACTAATGCTTCCACTGCGAGCTGACCGCTTAAAGAGAATGAGTGAGACACGGGATGCTTGGCGGATGTTGATGCGTTCACTGTGACGTTCGCTGTGCCAACTAGCGGTGGGGTATCTGAAGCTGGCTCGTAACCCGAATTTTAGCTCACAACTCAAAGCAAAAAATCAGCCGAGAAACAACTCGTATCTCAAAAAACTCGTTAGTTGGGACACTCGTAAGTCAAGGTACCACTGTATTTTATTTTTCATACTTAAAAGATTTTTTTTTTTGGTCTTTGAGAAAAATACCTGTAATAAATTACGTACCTGAAATTTCGGGAGCCATGCCACGAGTGTGTTATATCCGAATTCGTGTTATAACGGGGTGTGTTATTGCGGGGTCCCACTGTATGTGTATTTTTCTCATTGGAATTATTTTTTTTAAATACAAGAAATAGTGAGTAAAACTTGTTATTTCATTTTGGGGAAACATTTGCGTATGAATTTTAATATAATATGCTCGTGGTGTGGCTTCTGAAATTTAACAATTTCACCAGGTTCTTAAGTGTTATGCCAATATAAACATTCTCGGAAATGTTACTTATTACTGACCCAGGAGTAAAGCCAGTTTGTTGTCTTTGTTATTGTCTTAAATTAATTCTGTATACAAGCATGTGTTTCTTCTTTAATTGCATGCACAACCAAGCCGCAGACAATGTGGTCTTTGATAAAAGATTCTCACAATTTAATAAACATCAAAAAGCAAAAACCGCTAACATGCTTGTTGGGTTTGGCGGTGTTATTAGACGCAATCGGTTGACCAATAAACAAAGTCTGCTTTATTAGCTGGAAATTGAAAGGGTATGTGTTCCAGCTTAAATGTAACTTGTGATCATTGCAGGTCTACTGTACTTTTACATATTTATGGTGTTTGCTTATGAACTTGTTTTTAAATTCCAATTTTTACAAAAAATATTTTACAATTATGGAAAAGCAATTTCACAAATGCAAGTCATTCTCTGACTTGTCGTAATGATTAGTATAGTAGTTTTCATACATTTCTTTCCATATTCACAAAATCAAAAGTAAATGTTATATGCACGATGTTACATATATTTGATTTAAATCATTTAATTTTGTTTGTCCGATTCAAATTTGACATTTTGGATTAAAAATTCATTCATTGGGAAATTTTTCTAGTAATTTCCTCTACAAGTAAACAACAGATGTTAACCTCATTTTCTGACCTTGCTTCAGAGTGTAAACAAGCTTCTAAAATGATTGGTTGATTCCAAGGACATTAGAGCGTTATTTTAAAAATGATTGGTTGATTCTAATGACATCTTTCTAGATAATGACGTCTGCGTGATTTCTTAAACGTGAGCTTGTTCTGAGAAATTCTGGAAGGTCGTGACCCCTTTCCTGTTTACGTAAAAACAGGTATTTAAATTACTGTTTGGGAGAGAACAGTTCAGCAGAAGTTGGGCTTTTATAATATTAAGTTGTGTCTTCTTTTTGAGTTATATTTAATTACCGTGTACTGGAAATTGTGTCAATTTGTTTGGAGCAAGAGGAATTATTTTATTATTTATCTGGAAAAGAATATGTGCTCTTAGATTTTTATTTGATTTATTATAAAACTAAAACTGACTTCATCAAGTGACATCGTCGTCCATATTGGATTACATCGTCAAGATTCGAACCGGGAACTATTAGGACATTTTATTATCAGGACTCTTGCAATTCCACTAGTGAATTATATTGTGAATTCTATTTGGATTAGTTTTTGGACTTGATTCTCTAAAACCGCAAGTTTAAATAATTTCTTTTATGAAAATATTTGTACTCAAAAAATTGTTTGTTAAATTTTACAAGCTTGTTATTTTCACTTCTTTCTATGTTGCTGCTTATTCGAGCCTAAGCACGTAACAACGATGAAAGCAAATGTTGACTGTTAAATATTTTTTCTGTAGCCGTTCAAACAAATAGGCATACAAGCGTTAATTATTGGAAATTTACAATGGATAAATGTACATGGGAAAGCATATTAGAAATTTTTAGCATTTTGAAATTTGTACAGTTTATAGACCCTGGAACATAATGAACTGTACACTTGCTTCATCTTTTCTAACCTAATTTTGCTGTTAATTCATCCCATCAAATTCAGACACAATGATCTGTGACAAAATTATTGAATAGTTTCAATATGTATTCAACTTTTACAATGGCATTACATGTATTATGGATTAAATGCAAGCCCATCGGTACAGATGGCAAGTAAACGGTGGTAATACAATGTTCATGCTATATATTAAACGTTGAAATCAAATAATGATCTGGGACAAAATTATTGAATATTGTAAATCTGTGTGCACATGTTCAATTGAATTACATGCATTATGAATGAACTACATGATACAATGGCATGATAATAAACAGTGTTGATACCTTATCATGTACATTAGATATGAATACACGTATATGCGCTAATGAGCTGTTCTCTGAAAAAAGTACAGTACTGTAAAACCGGCATTAATGTGACCCCATTATTAAGAGATTCAAATTTTTGGGACCCCAATTATCGCATTATAGCGGTGTTCCACTGGATATTGAGGACACTTTGCTATACATCATGTGATTTTACAAGTTCCCTTTCCCTACCAATATCATTAACAGTGTGACTGCATGGTTTAATAAAAGACAAATCAAGTCCTCACCTTGTCTTCCCCCACCCTTGCTTTCTTTGCTTTCTGTAGCCATCTCCTGTTCTTCCTCTTCCTCCTCCTCTTGTAGACTGAAAATTGCTGTCAGCATCATCAGCAAAAGGTCAGCCAACAAACCACTGGCATCTGTTTCCCGCAAAGCATTCTCAAGGATTTCTATAATACATAGATGCAAAATATTAATTATGATAACATGTCACAGTTTCAATTTAGTCAAAGAACTTAACCCTTTGAACCCGACAGGCTGGTTTACTGGCCTGTTGTAACAGTGTATATACCCGAAAGGCCAGTATACCGGCCTCGCTATCTACCGGCCTGTGTTATGTTATTCGCTAGATTCGCTATAGAATTGTCAAAATTTGACAGGGAGGCTCGGGTTAGTATGCCGAAATATGGGGGAGATTAGGGTTCAAAGGATTAAGATTTCAATGGAATCTATTTTTTACCTGTGCCAATGAAGCAAGATTTAAAAACCTAAAGGATGAAACAAATATTGTAATCCAATTCATTAAAAGTCTCCATTTTTATAAATAAATCTCCACAAATAACTTCAAGTGAAGTAGATTGTCGGTGAGCTTTATGGACATACTCTACAAACAATTAAATAGTACTTTATACTGCTTTATGTGATTTACACTGCAACTCTCCAACCAAGCCATGAAGTGTTTTAACTATCACAGAATAGGACAGTTTGCTTAGTTTAGGATCGTTATCACAGGATTCATCAAAGATGTGAAATTATAACCAATATTGTTATTTCATCACCTGTGCTCCCCATCAGAAATTTCCTATGAATATTTAATTCTTTCTTGTAAAAAAACAGGGCTACATGTTATTTATACTCCATATTTAAAAGAAGGTAATGTTTTAACAGAGTAGGTTAGCCTGACTTGTAAAATCTTGAACATACAATATTAACACACACTGCTTATGTTAAGGAAGTTGGTAAAGGTAACAGATGAACTGTCATACACTGGTACTATCCCTACGAATATAATCATACATGTGTACTGATCAATGTATAGGGAATATCGAACACATGTAAGTCTTGGACTGGGACTCGATAAAGTGTCATTCCTGTTCATGCACACGATTCCTTGGGATTGAATTTCAATACAGTGCACATAATACAGATTTGATTAATCTTTTAAAAAGCTAACATAACATGAAAGATAATAATAATAACAATAATAATAATAATAATAATAATAATAATAATAATAATAACAATAATAATAATAATAATGAGGACTTTGTATAGCGCCTAATCTTTCGAAGCTCTAAGCGCTTTACACCATCAATAATGATATGACTACATTACAGAACAACAAATGACAAAAACAATAAAATTGGAAAACAAAAAACATGCTGAAAACATATAAGATAAAAAAATGATTAGGTCACCAAGTTTGTACCTGCAGTCTAAGCAGGTTAGTCTTAAGAGCAATCTTAAAAGGGACCACTGTGTCTTTGTGTCTAATTTCAATGGGCAATTCGTTCCACGTCGCCGGGCCCTGGCGTGCAAACGAACATCGTCCATATGACTTTGTTTTCACCTTGGGAACAATGAGTATACGATTATCATAAGAGCGTAAGGATCTAGCTGGTGTATACACATAGGTGAGGCTGGATAGGTATGTTGGACTGGAGTCTGTCAGTGAAACATAGCACAAAGAACAAATTTTGTGGTTGATTCTGTATCGAATCGATAGCCAGTGTAGGGTACAGAGCAGTGGTGAGGTGTGCTCTGATCGAGGTACTCTAAAGATAATCCGTGCAGCTGTGTTTTGAACTTTTTGAAGTTTCTGGAGTAAATATTGTGACGAACCAGACAGAATTGAGTTACATTAGTCCAGTCTTGAAAGTACTAATGAACACACAAGTGTTTTAGTGGCATCAACTGAAAGATATTTACGAATGGAACTGATGCGTCTTAATTCAAGATATGCAGCCTTGCATATGTTCATGACATGTTGGTGCTATGTGAGAGTACGGTCTAGAATAATGCCTAGGTTTCGTACTGACTGTGAGTATTTAATGTTGGTGTTGCTGATATTTATTGTCTGAGGTAAAGGATGTGAACGAGAAAGTCTTTGTGTTGTGATCAGAATAGCCTCAGTTTTATCATCATTCATCTGCAGCTTGTTACAAGTCATCCATGATTTCACATCAGAAATGCACTTCTCTACTCCATGGATGGTAGCATCAACTTCATTTGGGTGGCTCGACTTGTATATTTGGGTGTCATCAGCATAAAATTGGTGCGACACTGGGTGATGATCTATGACACTTGAGAGCGGCTGAGTGTACAGAATGAAAAGAACAGGTCCAAGAACAGTTCCCTGTGGAACGCCACAACATACATCAACTGGGCTGGAATGTATTCCATTTCCAGATATAATGTGTCCTGTTGACTAAGTAGGACTTGAACCACTGTAAGGCTATATTATGAATGCCAAATACATGCTGGAGACGATGAAGTAATATATCATGGTCTATTGTGTCAAATGCTGCAGATAAATCCAGGACAGTGAGAACTGTAATCTTTCCACTATCCAAAGCAGAGAGAATGTCACTAAATACTTTCAGAAGAGTAGTTTCCGTACTGTGGGAAGGGCGATATGCAGACTATAAGAACAACCTTTTCTAAGATTTTTTAAATGAATGGGAGATTAGAAACTGGCCGGTAGTTCTTTAAATCATTATGGTCCAGTGTTGATTTCTTCAGCAGTGGCTTTACGATGGCAGTTTTGAAAAATGATGGGAATTCCCCCAATGAGAGAGAGATATTAATAACATCAGTTAGTGAAGGCAATATTGGGTCTAAGCACTCAAGCAGCAGTGATGTCGGAATTGGATCAAGTTCACAAGACTTTGGTGCACTTTTCATCACGATTGTCCATACTAAATCAATAGAAACAGGTTCAAATGGTCCTAACGGTTGTCACTGAAATTCTGCATCATAACTGTATGGTGACGAATCAGTTGAAATTGTGCTGTCAAGCGAATCTCTAATGGTTTGTATTTTGTCATCGCAGAAATTTGCAAATTGGTCTGGTAGGTCTAGTGGAGAGAAGGTTGTTGGAAGTGGTGTACATTTTTTCCTTGACATTAGTTTGTTAGTTATCTTGAAGAGCTCTTTGCAGCTGGAACTCTCCGTGATCTTAGTACTGTAGTGGGATGATTTGGCTAAATGGACTATGTTTGTGACGTTCTTCTTAGCGGCTTCGTAGATTTGTTTATGAATAGTGAGTCTGGTGGAAAGCCAAAGTCTCTGCTTTTCGGCAATGTCTTTTAGCAGTGCGAAGCTGGTCCCTAACACTATTATACCATGGAGAACACTTTTTTTTATTGATATTCTGCATTTGGTGGCTGGGGCATGTTTTTCAAGCAATGAACGCAGGCAGTTATCAAGTTGTTCAAATGTTGCATGTAAGAAAGTTGTTAGGTTTTCTTGGATGTCATGCATGAAGTTGGTTCTATTTATCATACGGAGGTTTCTCTTAGTAGCAAATAGAGGTGGAGGGTCAGGGACTGATACGTCGAGATGGCATACAATGCAGAGGTGATCGATGCAATTTCATGGGATACAAGGGTGGATTGCAGAATATTATCATCAGGTCTATAAAGAAACCAGTCTAAAATGTGACCAAGTTTATGGGTAGGTTGGTTAACTGACTGTTTAAGATTGAAAACTTAACTGGAATCTAGAAGTTTTGACGTGTAAGGTTTACCAGGACAGTCAAAGTGAAAGTTGAAATCTCCAAGAATAATTAGGTTGCCACCTATCGAATTTCGATACTCTAGAAGATTTGGAAACTTCTCCAAAAACAGAGATTCAGTCAGCTTGTTTTTTTTCCTACTGGATATATATTAAAATAAAAGATGCAAATAAGATTTTTTTTAAACAGAAAGAAATATTATTACTTCTCATCCTTAGACTTTCTGGCATTATAAATAATTTTATTTATCTCAATCTGAAAAACATCTATTCTTCATTGATTCTCAAGTAATACTATGTTCATTTCTGTTGAATGGAAGAATTCATTGCAACAAAAATTATATACAATTCTAAAAAGTCAATGAAACTATTAGATCTGAATACTTTGCAGCTCCTATCAACAGATATACACAATCTCTATAACTTATTTTGTCCTGGTCCAGTCCAAGTTTTATCCTGTTAACTTATGCAATGTATCTGTGTTCATTAAGACCTATTCCACTACTTACCAAAAGTAAATCCCTTTGGAAAGCTTTCTTTGAGCTCAAAAACAGAGCTGAAACAGTTGACAAACTCAAGAACCATCAGTGCATCTCCAAAACATTCAGGAGGCAGACGACACTTCACAGGATGAGGCTCTGGCATTACCTTCAGCAAATAAATACAATTATTACTTTCACAGGGAATTCTACAGAGGGCAAAAAATAAAAATGTAAAGAAAACAGCCTTCTCGTCATCTTATGATGAAGCAGGCTTAAAATTGAAAGTGCACATCTCATTCAATGCAGCAATATAATTATAGCACTGCCACGTCCGAATTTATTTCATCCCTTGAGGACTTTTAACTTAATTTGTTACATTGAAACTGTACATTAACTTAAATTATATACACAGTAGTAGTGGCCCTCTTGAACAGCCACCTTGACTAGCAGCCACCTACTCCTTACGGCCAGAATCCGTTGGCACAGACGAGTTTCTGTTCAAAAGAACCCTTGACAAATGGCCACCCCCCTAACGTGACCAGCATTTTGGTGCAATAATATAAAATTTACCCATCACAAGCAGCCGCATTGTATTTTAATATATATCCAGAGCCAGTATTGTATTCATAACATGTGTTAATCAATCTGATTTCTGTTTCCCATTATGTTTTCGTTACTGACAGAAGTGTTAACTAAAGTATATGTACCACTAAGGTTAATATTATATCATTTACACGTCACCAGCAGCCAGATTTATTCCATAAAGCTGAGAAAGACTCAAATTTTAATCCATATAAAAGGTTAAATACATGTCATAAGATTAGACATGTTGCTGTTATGAGATGTCCGGTTTAGTCATTCTGATGATCGTTAAGATTACATTTATTGAACAGTAGTTACCAAGGTGAAGAGGCAGTATCGATGTACATACACAAGTCAGCAACAAAATGGTTTGATAGTCTATATGGCTTTCTTTAGTAAGATGTTGAGCTTCTTCACCTTTGATAATTAGTGGCTAGTGCTACTGAAAATAATTGTCAAGATTACAAGATGGACATGAGGTCAAATCTGCGTGATGATAATGGTACATATCGAATCCATTTTGGTTTCTGTTTTTTAGTGTAAAGAAATGTATGAAAACAATAAGTGTAAGAAATTAATAAAAACAATAGGATATCAAAGCAAGACTAACAAATCATGTGACAAGATCACTGCCTTTAAAAACAAATGGCAATTTGTTTAAATGCAGAAAAACTGTTTTATCAGTCTTGTAGTTGGCAACATTGGAATAAGTACAGTGTAAATGCAAAGAGATCAACATGTCATTGTCATTGAGCAAAAGAAAATTCTAAATTTAGAAGAGAAAGTGAAAGTAATTAAACTGACAGAAAAGGGGGAGAGTTCGAGGATCCTGGCAGAAAAATGTGATATCGGAAAGACTCAAATAAACAACATCATGAAAGATATGGAAACAATTTTGCAAGGGAAGATGGAATGGACGGAGAGAGGAAGATTGTTAGAGTCAAGAGAAGTTTGTATCCTGATTTGAATGACATGGTTTTTGAATGGTTTTGCACTGCGCATGCTAAAAAAAAAGTCCACTCACCGGTTGAATGATCCAAGAAAAAGCAAAAATTTTGTCAGTTGAAATGGGATATGACTTTACTGCAAGTAAGGGGTCGTCCATTTAGTACGTATGCAAAAATAAGATAAAACTTGACCCCTCCCCCCTCCTGTACGCATGCATACTTTTTACACACACCCCCTATGCGTACGTACGTATGACTGACCCCCCCCCCCCCCGTATAGAACTTCCAATATTTCATCCACGCAGAAATGACACAGGATTAATAATATTCAAATGTTTAATGAAACGGAGTAAAACAGACAGTCCTCAGCTGCTGTATATATAAAAGAAAAAAGTTGCATGTTATTAAACCTTTAAAAAGTTCGCCAGTGTCTGCTAAAGGTCAGACAAACGCCGACTGGACCCAGTGAAACAGGTTATGTATAAAAGGAATTTCAGCAACAAGCTTAATGTAAGGCTGAATCACAACAGCATTAGCTGCACTATGCTGGGCCGCTGTCTCAATATCCACAGCCTCGCTGACGTCATCATCCAGGTTTTGATTCAAGTTCTCAGTGTCGGTAGACTCAGTAGTGTGAACGCTTTGGTGTCGTCTTACACTGGCCTGCGACGAGTGATACACGCAGCACACAGGAATGTGCGCATGATTAACATAGAAATTTCCAATATAGTATACCTACTAGTTTGAAAGCTGAAACGATGGAGCATTTACCCCCCCCTTTTCTTATTCGTACGTACATTGTCAGCAGACCCCCCCCCATACGCAAGCAAGCGTACGCATTTGGGTTACCCCCTCCCCCTCCAAGCGTACGTACTAAATGGACGACCCCTAACAGATGGTTGCACAGATTTCAAGTCTGACACAATATTGTGTTCTGTCATTTGTGGAGAATCAGCTGATGTTAATAATGAAGTTGTCAAAGATTGGAACAAAAGACTGAATGATATATACTGGGGATATGATAGCAAAGATATTTTTAATTGTGACGAGACTGATTTGTTTTGTAGACTGTTGCCAACAAGGTCGCTTGTAGAAAAAGGGAATCCATGTAAAGGTGGGAAAAAGCAAAGGAGACATTATTATAAAGACAGTTTTAATACTATATGTATATCAATGGTTATTCATAACATTCTACTGACAATGATGAAATGGTTTGTTTCACATTTATTTCACAACATGCATGTGATTTTTAGAAGAAAATATGAAATGCTTTAGAATTAAATGTGATGATGACTTTCTTCATATGTATTTAACATACACATTTGTCACCCCCCTCTAGAAAGGCCACCCTTATTATAAGGCCAGAAAGTTCTTCTAATCAAAGACCAATAGATTTTAATGGGAGAAGGGGTGGGTAGGTGGAAGTTTAGTCAACTAAAGAGTCACATAGATAATTTTAAAGTGATATTGTCAGTTCACAGACTGCTTCATAAGAATCCTGATCAAACAAAACTGTCAGATTATTATCTGCATTTCATGATCAATTACTACAAAAGTAACAAGGATTTGCCTTCAAAACAATTCCTGCATATGTTATAATAAAAAGTGGACTCCTTCTGAATATAACTTAAATCTATATATAAAAAAGCATACCCTCAAGTCATCACATTCCATATCATCCCTTGGTTTATTCCATTCATGGAATAGTTCAGCCTGAATCCTCATTTCTTCCAACTTCTTTTCCCTCTCCTACAATAACCAAATATATAAATAGACAAACAAAATGCAAAGCAATGAAATATTGATATTTACAGATTATTTGTTCTAAGCAAACACACAAGCACCTAACATAATTTAAAGATTTTTTTTTACTTGGTTTAATGCCTACAAGAAATACGACAATCATTATTCCATACATATAGATCTTCCAAACCTTCTAACAACAAATTTCCAAACAGCAAGTAAATTTTGTTTAAGCTAAGAGAAAGAAAAAATAATCAAGATGGAACATAAACATGTCTTGCTGACTAGCTAATTACTGGACCTTAAAACTGTTATAATTACTCTACATCCAGATCTTCTGACCCTTCAAACGTTTTGTAAAATCATTCGACAGATGAATTTACTTTTAAAAGGGGTCCTCATATTTTTGCCACTATTGCATTATCTAAATATTTTCTAGCTGCGAGCCAGCATGTCAAATTACACCAATTTGATTCATGCCCTTCATTTTAATGCCAATTATAAGGAAGAAATGACATTCATGTTGCTTCATTATACTCACATCACTGGCACCATTTGCCGTGACTTGTATGCAGCTCTCATATATAATCTATATGAAAATTATTTCTACATATTCATTACTTGAAAACTTTGAAGCATAATCTGTCCACGAACTTCCTTAATTTATAAGCATCTTATGGGACAGTTACTTTCGTTTTATCCCAATTTCAAGTTATGCCATAACCTCAGGAATGCTTAATTGAAGCATCACCAACCTGTACATACATTACCATTGATTTTGGGAAGGACAATACAGATAGAAATGCCATGCATCTAAGACAGCTAGACATGTGTGAACACTTACCTCAAATGGTAGTACGTTCATACAAATGTGTGTGTGTCCGTGTGTGTGATTTGTATTTTTAACATAGCTTTACCAATTTTTCAGTCATATTGCTACAATGTATACAGTGTGGCAATTTATAGTGATGTCTAGCACTGGTGTCCACAGTCACATTAACCTGATACCAGGCCAACCAGTCCTAACACTAACCTCTTAATGCTGAGTGCCTAGTGCAGCAGCTGTTAGCACCATATTTATAAATCTTTGGTATGACTCAGTCGAGATTTAAACCCATGACCTCCCATATAAGAGGTGGATGCTCTAACCGCTAGGCCGCCAAAGTGGTCTCATACAAACACACAAAAAAAAACAACATGAATTTTATTTCCTTACTTACAAAGATGCAATCTAGTCTGACAAGACTGAACATACCATGTGTATCAAAAGTGATATTAATTTCTACGCATGATATTAAGGGACAATTATAATTTTCAATCACACCAAATTTACAAACAAAAAAATTACTTATTAATGCCCCAAAATATGCATTAATTTGGTCATTGCTTTTTTTAAGATCATGAACATAAAAATGCATGGTTTCAAACAAATTTCTTGCCAGTGGTATTTCTATTTTCAAAACAAAACTTGTTTACTTGGTTTTATCTTTTCCTTTCCCAAGACATACATATACAGTGGAACCCCGCTATAACACGATAATTGGGGTCCATGAAATTGGATCGCTTTAAAAGCGGGATCGCATTATCACGGGGTTTTAAAGTATTTAAATTTTTTTCCAACAAACACCACATTGGCGTATATATGTGTACTCATGTCTAATGTAAGAAATCGGAATATTATCGGACAAATATTAAATGGAATGCAGTAATAAGACTTATTAAAAAAAGTGGACAGATACTATATTTATAGGTTATTACTTTGCGTTAGTTTTAATAATTTTATTGTTTTCCCCCGAAAATACACATTGATCAATAAAACCCCGACTGATGTTGTGTTATATAATGAATCGGGAGGGTATTAACATTGTTTACTATCGTGCCGTCGTGGCACGCAGTTCATCCATAATGCATGCAATTCCATTGGAAGATTGCAGATTTAAAATATTCAATAATTTTGTCCAAGACCGCTGTGTCTGAATTTAATGTCCAATATATAGCATGTACAGAATATTAACACCATTTACTTATCGTCTGATATAGTACCGTCATGGCATGCTGCTAATCCATAATACCTTTACCAAATTCCATTGCAAAAATTGCAAATGTATTTAAACTCTTCAATATTTTTGTCACAAATCATTATGTCTGAAGTCAATGAGAAAAATTAACAAAATATTAGATTACGAAAGACGAAGCAAGCGTACGTTCATTACGTTCCAGGGTCTATGAACAGTGTCTATACAAATTGTAAACTTGATTTTCCATAATGGTAAAATATTTTCTTTTATATACAAAAAATGGGAAAGTAATGACGATTTCATTAACAAACACCATACACATAAAATCCGAGAAAAAAATCCAAAACATGCAGAGTCGGTCACGCGCAACTGATATAAAGTTTTTATCCCATCTGTATGCATGTACAATTTCCAGCTAACAAAGCCGACACTGTTTACTAGTCAAATGATTTCCTCTAATAACACCACCAAGCCCAGAAAACATTGGCAGCCTTCGTTTTTTGATGTTTATTAAATTGTCAGAATCTTGTATCAACCACCACATTGTCGGCTGCTTTGTTGTTTATGCAGTTCAAGAACACGTGTCTTTACTCTTGGACTAATAATAAGTTATATTTCCTATGTTTATTTAGGCATAACAATTCAAGGACCTGGTGAAATTAATACATTTCAGAAGCCGCGTTTTATACACTTTTTCTCGTACTTTATCGTATTATATATAGTATTATATTACAATTCATCCACGATCTCTTCCCCAAAATTATAATAAATTTTTTTTCCGCAAAGTGCACTGAATGACTTCCGTTTGTGAACTTGCTTTTCCATAATGGTAAAATATTTATTAAGAAAAAGAAGCGGGACATTAATAACCATTTCATAAGCAAACACAATACACATGTAAAACCCGAGAACTAAGTGCAGTAGGCCTGCAATGGTCACAAGTCACTTTTATAATTGTTTTTAAAGCTGAACGGATGTCAGTTTCATACCCTCTCAATTTCCAGCTAGTGAAGCAAACACTATTTACTGGTCAACTGATTGCATCTAATAACACCGCCAAGCCCAGAAAACATAATGGCAGCTGTCGTTTTTTTATGTTTATTAAACTGTGAGAAGCTTTTATCAACCACCGCATTGTCTGTTGCTTGGTTGTGTGTGCAGTAAAAGAAGAAACACATGTCAGCTATTGTTAGAGCAACGATTGTATACAGAATTAATTGAAGACAACCACTAAGACCACATCATGTTTATTTTGACATAACACTTCAAGGAAAAAAATAATGTGCGAATAAATATATGAAATTTCGGGAGCCACGTCACAACCACATTACATCCGAATTCACATTATGGCGGGGCGCGTTATAGCGACATTCCACTGTAGTACAAGCTTGATGGAGAAACCTAAAAGATTCTTTGTTGATCTGTAAAATGTATACACTGAAATCTACACTACTTCTGCATGCATTTCCTAGACACAACTTCCTAAAAATAACACAAAACTTTACATCCTTCATATTAGCACATACTGACCTTTTACATGTTTGATCCACCAAAATAGAGTGCTTACTATGTGATATTGTGCATTTGTGCAATAGGATGCTTTTATCGGTTATCGAATTAAGTGTTTTACTAATTTCACTTGGAAATACTGTATTTTGAGATCAATGAAGTTTTCTGTAGACAGGGATAATCTCTGTCCAATTCTGCAGTTCTAATGCATTTAATGCCAATGTCATGAAACAAAAATATTGCAAAAATTCAAGATCAGGAATTCTGCAGATATCACCGAATTAAAACATAATGTATAAATATAGTTCAACATTTTTGTTCATCTCAAATGTACATTCTTAATTATTTATTTGTCTGCAATGAAGAATGTTCATCTTTGACGAGAGATACAAGTTATATTCCTTTTCATTTGTGTCAGGCATCATTCAATATTTCAAAATTTGTCTGTAAGGGCAGACAAAGTTTTAGTACATGTTACTAACAATAGCCTCAAAAGGCATCTTTTCATTCAGTATTCATCGTTCAAGCTGTCACATAAGACAAATTTCTTTTGATCTGATGGAGTTAAGCAGCTAGGCAATCCAGATAAATTTTTGTTTGAGATGTGCACTGCTGTTTCCAAGCCACGCTGGCTAAATAAAGAGTGCCTGTTTCAAAGTTGTATGTTAGAAGTAAACTGGTACTAAAGTTAGTGTTTTGTTATCTTGCACACACACACACACACACACACACACACACACACACACACACAAAACAAGAATCACAGATTACTTTAAGTATAAGTAATGATAAGTGATAATTTAATTTAAAGGATTGACTGAAGTAAGCAGGTTAATATAAGCAGTAAGCAGTAATTTAATCAGTAAGCAGGTTAATATAATGTGGAACACAAGTTTGGAAGAGATTATACATGCATTTTATGATTTGTTGAACCATGTAGAATACTAAACCTGATCATAAAATAATAATAATAATAATAATAATAATAATAATAATAATAATAACAACAACATTAATGGTATTTAAAATGCATTATTCAAAAGTGAATTTTGAAAGGTGAAACTACAAACTGATCATCTGTGTACAATGGCTACTTTAGCCTTTGAACATTATGTCAATGATATTGACAAGTTTGAACGTATAAAAATTCTCAGGTGTTACATCACTAAAACTGCTCAACACCATATTGTAAAATCTAAATCTGAGGATACATTTTGCGTATTTTTGTGAAACTGAAGCACTGATATTGGCTTTTTAAGAAAAGTCACAATGATATACTGCTTTGCTACACATCGATCTGCAATGTTCATTACCTTGGCTTTCTCTTCCTTGAGCCTTTGCTTTTCTTCTGCCATTTTCTTACGGAGTTCTTCCCGCTTTCTCATTTTTTCTTCCATCTTCTCTTGCTTCATCTTCTCCTTCAATGCAGATTTTTCCTCAGGGGACAATTTAGGTGGCTGAGGAGATGGAGCTAGGGCTGGGGCTGGAACTGGCTCTTTCACTATAAGTTACAGAGGATAGCATCAATGTACTTATATTCTTCCTTTTCGATCTACTTCTCTTTACCTAGTGTACCATGACAATAAACAAATGAATGCACTTGATGCAGGATAATACAACTTGTCAAGGGCATACAACTCTGAATAACTGCATCATTTTGCTGTTACTATTTCTGGCTGCAAAATAATTACAATATGCATCAATTCCATAATTAAAAGCAGAAGCTTATTATAGAGAAAGAAAGCAGTTGATATCAATGAGCCACTGATTTGTTTCAAATCAACTTAAAGTTTTGTGGGTGTGGGTGTGTGAAATTTTAATTTTTAACAGACTTTTTATTTTTAACAGACTTTTTAAAAAATACTGTCATATCGCAATGATGTCTGCAGTGTGGCAGTTCATAGCAATGTCTAGCACCAGGGCAGCAGACATGAAGCATCATGTCCGACACCAGTAACATTATCCTGATACCAGGCTGACTAGTCCTAACATTAATCTTTCAAGGCAGAGTGTCTAGTGAGGCAGCTGTTGGGACCATTATGTCTTTAGTATGACTCAGTTAGGGATTGAACCCATGACCCACAATGCTGATGCTCTAACCACTGGGTTACCAAAGCTATCAGTTTTGTTTGTTTGTTTGATTAGGATTTTTTAACGTAGCTTTAACAATTTTTCAGTCATATCGCTACGATGTCTGCAGTGAGGCAGTTTATAGTGATGTCTAGCACTGAGACATCATGCCGCAGACATGTAGCATGATGTCTCACCCAGTCACATTATCCTGACACCAGGCCGACCAGTCCTAACACTAACCTCTTAATGCTGAGCGTCAAGCGAGGCAGCTGTTAGTACCATTTTTGTAAGTCTTTGGTATGACTCGGCCGGGGATCGAACCGACGACCTCCCGCTTCCGGGGCGGACGCTCTAACCACTAGGCCACCGGAGCAGTTTTGTGGGTGATAGTTTGGTGTGTTACTACACAGCAACACAACAAAGTTATTTAGGGAAAGTAAATTAAGTACACTGCCTTGCCCATGTACAAGCTATAGTAGCCAATTCAGGTTCATCAAATGGTATGATTTAAACACATCATTGTCATCAGAAGTCCAACACACTAACCAATGTGCCACCATATCTCCTGCTTTTATCAGTACACTTTTAGAGAAACCAGATTCACTAAAGATGTGGGGCAGCATCTCCATAACATTTCTTGAGGGACAATACTGGCAACTAATTTGCAACATCATATTTTCTACTGGCCTCAATGAAGGGTTATAAAAATAAGACCAAACTATAATTCACATGTGTCAAGCCTGCACACCTAACAAAACCTTGAAATGTTGCTTCCACTCTGAAACCCATTAGTTTTGGAGTAATGCCAAATGGATGTTGAAGTAAATCAATTTAGAAAATTAAAATCTAAAAGAAAAACAAAACTGGATCAAGTAACAATTGCTTTTCTAGAAATAAAAAAAATGACAAGAAGTTTCTTAAATATTTTACTTTCAAATTTAAAAAAATAATGTTTCAATACTTTACTTTATTAAAATGTAAATCACAATTATCACAAGGAAATGGAACATATATAATTAATTTTTTTCATGCAAAAGAACAGACTCTGAATGATACAAGATTCTAAATCAAACCAACAGTTGCTGAAATGAAAACTAATGTTTGTGTCTTAACATACCAGCATTTTCTTTCTTCTGCTTATCCTTTTCTTTCCTGGGTTTTGGTTCTTGTGAAGTCAGCTCAGAGATGGTGTGTGTAGCAGTCAATTTACCACTCGAGGTTCTCTTCTTGATTTGTGCAACTTCAAACTTTGGTGGTGGCCCAACAAAAAAGTCCTCAAACTTAACCTGGTCAATACCCAGCTTTTGCTTTGTATCAGCCTGAATGAACAAGTGTACAGCGATTAGTGTGTGTGTGTGTGTGTGTGTGTGTGTGTGTGTGTATATATATATATATATATATATATATATATATATATATATATATATATATATTTATTTATTTTAGTGAACAAAAGAAACTAACAAACCACACAATGTCTGACTCAACAATGACTAACTCAAAGTACATAATGCTGAAATAGTAAATATTTATTGAAGCAATTATCAAATTTAAAAGCCAAATATTAAAAAGGATTCAACCTAAAATGAATCCTGAACATGTGAGAAAAAAATGGGGTTTTTTTTAACCAGAAAAGGATGGGGCCAGCAAATTTCCACTCCTGATCATGCTATCTGTTAAAATTTTGTCTTCCCTTAAGTAATTTTTCAATTAAATCTCAACTGAAGCTAGAATTTTATCAATACAGTACAAATAACTTTATCCCCTTTCCCCCTTTGTAAATTCAACATTATACTAACACTAGTGATCTTGCACTTAAATAAACAGTATAGCAAACAGAATTTTTTCCACAATGAATATTTTGCTTTAAAATGAACAGTGATGGCTAGGTTTTTCAAACAGTAATATTAGAAATCAATCGATTAACTTACTATACAGCTAAATTGCTTTAGAAGTACATGACACATTTTTGTTATTTCTATGTTACTAAAAGCTTAGTCTACTAAGAGTTGCTGAAAAATAAAAAAATATTCTAATAATAATGCAAAAATCATTCTGATTCTTGAAGAAATTAAGCATAAAATTATGTTATTACTGCATAAAAACTAACTTTCCAATGGAAACAGAAAAATCTAAATTTGCTTGCAGCAGGAATCAAGCCATTTGTCCCATCCAAAACCAGATTTGAGAAATACTTGTACCTTGACTGTCCACAATCCAAATACAGTTTCACAATGTTGTTTTAGGAACAGCTTGCTTTTATCCCTTGTGTACAGACCTTTCTTTCGGCTATGGGGGGAAAAAATAATCAAATTAACCATAATTTTTTGTTAGTATAGTTGATACTTTTTCTATTGACGTGTTAACACAAAAATGTACATTCCAAATTGTAAAATAATCAACCTAAACAGAAAATCATGCATTACATCCATTGTACACAAATTACCAGGCATTGATTGCAACAAAATGGTGCAAGTAGGCCTGAGATCACCCTCCTGGCTGGAAGCCTTTGGTATAAACGTTTTCTAAAACTTGTTGATTGCATGTTATGAAAATAATTGTTTCAAGGTTCTTCGTGTTTTTCTGTCTGCAACCATATGCCACATGAGCATAATCTGTCTAATCTTGACTAGTGCTTATGTCAGGATACTCTGTGTCAGTGTATACCAAAGTCTGTTCAGCAGGGTTTTTTGACAGTTAGTTAGGCCTAATCAATGTCAAAACGCCAATACAATTCTGCTGAAATTCAACAATGACGAAGAACACTGAGAATCGAACTCAACCAATGTCATATCAACAAAAAGCTGCATACCAAATTCAGCTGAAACTCAAGCAGAAGTGAGTAACTGCTGAAATGCAAGTGAATGGGTCCTACAATCAGATGCTGTAACTCCCCTACACAACGCTGTAGAATTACGACAATCAAGTTTCAAGGTCTTATCAATATCAAGCTGTCAGTTAAATGTGGTTATAATCCAATTATAACTGTAGAAGTAATAGGGCTTGAAATTAGCAATAGTCCACAAATCTGAGGCTGGTAAAATTCCAGGCAAACTAGTCATTTTACAACATCACCAGTCAGCAATATGTGGGAAAAAACTGTGAAGATACAGCAGGACTAGCAAATTTCTAAGTCTACTATTTTTCTGACTACATGTATGTATAGGCCAGATTAGTCGGACTGAAATTAATGTGGGTAGTTTCAGTCAATATGGAGTTATAACTGATGAACGATGACCAAAAAATATCACTTAAAATCAAGCAGTGTCAGATTGAAACACAAAAAAGTAATAATTGAAAGACTGATGACCACTTCATCAGAAAGAATGAATCATTGTTTATAAGTACTTGCATAAATTTTTCATGGTCTGATAATATAGCTCTGACATAGATTCCAACCCTCCAGATTTGCAATTAGTGAAAATAGAGATATAAATTTGTGAATGAATTTGTGAAGCATTTTTCAAGTCCAGGAATATTTATCAGAACAAATGTTTAGCATGGTCTCCAGCTGATAAAGGTAGATTATGTTCAACAAGAAAGTTCACAAACAATGATTCAGTATTGGTAGCTTGCAGGTCTTCCATCGATGGCTTAAAATATTCCAGAACTGAAATTTACTTAGGAGTTTTTAATTTTCCCTACCTCTATGTGCTTTATGCAACCAATGTGCTCCCTCAAATCATCTCTGTCAACATGCCCAATGCTAAAATTTGTGGCACACTGCTTGTAAAAAGCATGATGTATGTTGGTGTCTGATTGCTGAATGCACTGCAAATGTTTGGCATATTCCAAACTAAACTGCACTTTTTGTGAAATACATTTCTGTTTCCTTAGTGGTGAATACATTTTCAAGACGTGATGCCGAATGGTAATTCAAATCAGTGTTGAAGGCACATGTGCTGAGCAAATGTCTGGTTAGGCCCTAGTTTCTCTAAAAAGCATTTGTGAAACTACTCTAATACATATAAATTAAAATAGGCTAAAATGCTTGCTACTGGGCCAACTATACCAATCAGTATTCCGCTAATATTGCAACAAGCAGTACCAGAGTATTTCACCAACTGCTGATACACAACTAGCGCTTAACAGGAAATTGGTTATTTTAAAAAAGATATAAAATAATTGAGAATCGAAAAATTCATGATTTTCTTTGCACGCAGTGTGAATCAGTTAATTGCTGAAAAAGTCATGAAATCTGCACCAAAATCATCAGGGCTGGCAGCTATGCTGATAAGAAAGGAATGAAAAAGGCTGGCAAAAATGAAGTAAATAACTCTTCAATGTCAAGCTGCATACAAAATCTGGCTGAAATACAATAATGCCAAACAAAAATAATTTGTGTGTTTCCTGGCCAACCATCCACATTTCATACTGCCAACCCTATCACCCCATCCACCATGGTAAAAAAAAATAAAATCACACATTAATATACATAATGAAAAGAAACAAAACTGCCTAACCTAGTTTTAAAACCAGTGCAATAGTTAATACAAATACAATTTATCTTGGCCTAATAATAAAAGGAGTAAATGTGCAGAAACAAAAAAAGGAACAATAGGGGATTAACCTGAAAATCAACTGGTGAAACGAATTAATATGAAATTCCATTTACAGTACCTTTTTCCAACTACTCAATCTATTTTTCCCAATAAAATTCTTATCAATCTATAACAATGTATTATGAAATGTATGTTCATACTGGAGAAAAAATACATACAATAAGGAATAGTACAATGCCCAAACTACCATCAAAATAGACAAATACATGCACAGCGTTGAAGTGTCCAACGATACATTCAATTTTCAAGTAACTCACCTGAGTGCTTTAGAATTAACTGTGAATGAGGTAGTCTTGCCTTTCTCCATCACAGCATACTGCACTTGGTCAGGCTTTAAACATGCATTATTTGACCTATAAAGAAAAATTTAAAGATCTGATTGTTTTCAAAATCTACATGATTATGGATTGCTTGCTCAAAATGGAAACAAGGCAAGATATTAAGTGTTTCCTTCCAAAAGTGTATGTCCACTATGCCTGGTGGCTGAACACTGAATCTACCTGACCTAGCATAACCACATCAAGGATTATACTGCATGTGAGGTGGGTTTTATGACACCCTTCATGAATTAATGCACTAAATATTCATTCTGAAAACCCACTAACCATAAACTTGACCATGGCAGGTGTCAATTTCCATACCTGCCAACCCTCTAGCAAACGTTCCTGCAGCAATGTACATCATATGACAGTGACAACCCAATATGTACATTGAATCATTGATGGAGCCATTTTTCAAAATATAGAACGCAAATTCTTTATGAATTCCATGCATAACTAATGCATTGTAGGGAAAACCCTATACAGTTCTGTTTATTCAAAGCATTATTAAGCACAAAAAAAATGTTTTATATCATGGAATCTACTGATAATTCTGGTAATGAAAGAGAACTCTGACTTTGCATTTCTTCCCCACATGCATATTTTCTGCAATCAGTTTTGGAATCTGGAAATAAATATCCATTTGAGCAAAGGACCAACATAGTCTTCTACTGCTAGGGGTAATCAATGTTTGATTAAGAACTCTGTAAGTAACGCCTCTGTATTTAAAAAATGTGTGTCCACAATTTAGTTTTCTTGTAAAAAAGAAGTTACCTTAGTACTGGAGTTAGTAAAATGAGCTAATTTAAGGTTTCTTTGTTATAGCACTATGCCCACATTTTTCAAAATACAGTGTGCATATCTAGTGTTGCTCTGCATCAAATTTACCACCATGAATAATATTAAAATCCTTTACACACAGCCTGCAGTGGGTGTGAAGCTACCCTAGAATGGAACACTGTATTGTGTCATTCACATAGTCATCTTTAAATTGGTTTATCATCTTTTTCAAATCCACCTATGAAACTATTTTGCTCTATCACATAAACTAGAATAAATATGACTTTACTTTTAGCGCCAAATACCTACAGGCTGGTTCTGTACCAGATATGAATTACAACAAAGAATCTGCAGGAAAAGATTAAAAATTATAAATTCTCTGAACATTTAGACACTTCAGGTATGCTCAATATGCTTCTTTGAGGGGGTTGCAACTTTTCTGGTGGGAATCAAACCAAAATAGGAGTCATTGACACTTAGTTTTAAAATCCTATGTAGACCTCTGTGCAACAGAAGACAAGTTTACAACTACATTCCTTGAGATGTTTTACTAAAATTATCAGATATATTCAACACAGATGTGTCTGAAAATGTTTATCCTGGCATAACATCTTAAAAATTGAATCCTGGCACAATAAAATAAGTCTTATAAAGTGAATCCTGGCATAACAAGACATCTTACAAACTGACTTCTGGCATAATTAGATGGGGCTAACAAACCTGGCATATAAAGACAAGTCATACAAAGTGAATTCTAATACAATAAGGCTAAAAAAACTGGCATATAAAGACACGTCTTACAAACTGAATTCTTATGTACTAAGGCAGGGCCTTCCATTAGATTTAAAGTTGGAGGTTGAGTTGCCAAAGTTGGCGGAGGGTTTTGGGAGACCTCCTGCAACAGGGATACTTGTCTTTTTTTTTAAAAAAGAAACCAGATGTGAGTGTTGTGTGATTTAAACTTTTAAAGCAGCTTTCAAATTTTTTCAGTCATATCATTATGATGTCTGTAGTGCAGCAGTTGATTTGATGTCTAGCACTGGGGATCATGCCAGACATGTAGAATCATGTCCCACCAGTCACAGTACCTTTGACACCAGGCCAACCAGTCCTAACACTAACCTCTTAATGCCGAACGCCAAACGAGGCAGCTGACAGTATCACTTTTAAAGTCTATATTATGACTACCAGTGTTTAAACTTACAAACTCCATGCATCTGAGGCAGACATTTAAACTACTTAAGCCACTGTAGTGTGAATGTGTTAATGTCACCAGATGTAAAATACCCAAATAAATCACCCAGCTTCACGCTCATAAAGAAAGCCCTGTAAAACAAGTTTCACTAAAATGAAACCTGGAATAGCAAGACCTTCCCAGTAATGCAGTTAATTTTTCCCCAATAGTTACACCAGTTTTCCAGGTAAAGCTTATAAAAGATGCAAGTCCAGAAGTATGATTCAGAACTGATGCTATGATAGTCAACATTATCTTCAATAAAAAGGCAGTAAAGTATACTTGTACCTTCATTACCCCCAGTTCAGTTTCAAGCTCTAACATTTTAGGAGGCCTATTATCCCATCATCATGCTGACAGTTAACATCAGAAAATACATGCAATTTTAAGCATCTGAGATGCTCCTGTAAAGCTAGTCTGGTTCCCCGACCAAATCCAATCCATCTAATATGAAACCCAGATTCAAATAAAACGTGAAAGAGTCAGAACAGTGGTTCCCCTACTTTATATGGTCAGCTTTCTCAACACCAACAAGTTTGTGTATAACGTATTCCTCATGGGCCCCTCCTGTCTGATGCAGCATGCTGCCAAAAAATGCTGCAACCTTAATGATTTGTGACCAGTCATGCTAAAATCTATGAACTTTCAAATGTGCCAAACAGGTGATGAACAGGTCAAAACTATATTTTTAGGGCAAACCCTTAATAAAAAAGGGATTCACAGTAATGATACAAACCTCCGGCATACAAACTTGTATTCCAAAGCTTAAGGCGAATACAGTGAATGGCCCAACTTGATTCGATAACCCGTTTTAGCCCGGATTGTGCGCACCGCCCGTTCCGTACTTGATTCATAGTAAGTAGATACCCCCGTGCGACCGTTTGTCACCCGTGCTAAACACTCCGGCCTATTTTAAACCAAGATGGCGACAGCAGAAGAAGACACGCGACATAAACATTGCTATCTCCGCCATTTTCGCCGTATTTTTCTTCCTTGATTGGATCACCCGGTCAATGCACCGAATCACGTGATAGCATCATCACGGTCCTCCGGTCAGGCGATAGAATCAAGTTGGGCCAATGATACACAATTTTCACTACACTTGAACACGCAATCATTGTCAATGACAATGAACAGTCTATATCAGAAAATGGTACCTGTCTTACCACAAGAAATATATAAAGCAGCTGTAAAAATAATTTACCCTGCCGAGTCATCCGAATCATCATCATCAATCACGATTGGCCCATTAGCTTGAACAGATGGAGGCACAACTCGCAGAATCTTACAGGTTTTTCTGAAAAATGATAGGTAACAATTTGTAATCATTAATGCACACTGTTGATAATAAAACATGAAGATTAATTTTGTTAATAATTACTGTACACTGGAAAATAATGTAAGGCTTACAATTGTGGATAGTAGCTGCATATGAAATGATAAAACTATCACTTGAAATTTTTAAAGACTTTGAAATACGGTAAATAAAGTATGTGAGCTGTGTGTCATATCACATGTCACTAGCACAAACTGAATGTTAATCATTATCAATGGCATTTTAAATAATGCGTATAAATTGAACAGGCATAAATCGAGTGAAAACTCTTGCAATAAATGCTTTATCATATGCTCTGGTGTGTGTATGTTTTTAACGTAGCTTTACCAATTTTTCAGTCAAATCACTATAGTGTCTGCAGTGTGGCAGTTTATAGTGATGTCTAGCACTAGGGCATCATGTCGCAGACATGCAGCATAATGTCCCACCCAGTCACATTATCCCGACACCAAGCTGATCAGTCCTCACACTAACCTATTAATGCCGAGCATCAAGAGAGGCAGCTGTTAGTAACATTTTTATAAGTCTTTGGTATGACTTGGCTGGGGATTAAACCCATGAGCTCCCACATCTGAGGCAGACGCTCTAACTACTAGACCACCAGTGCGGTTCATATGCTCTGGAAACTCATTAAAACATTAACATGTTTGAGTATCAGTTTAAGCTGAAATGAGTAATTCTGTATCTTACTCTAATTGAACTTTAGTGTACCAACAATCATTATAGCAAATACCCATGTTCATTTAATGGCTTTACAGAGTAGCAAGTCAAGTTTAATTGCACAAATTTTGTTTCTTTTGTCATTATTTCCGTCACACTCAATTAAATCTTCCTGACACAGATGGGACTTTATGCTCAAAAATACACCATTCTAAATAAATTAAATACTTTACACTGGGACCTGGTCAACTACTAGAAGCATTGAATGCTTTCATGACCAGATAAAATGTTTAAAATAAATCTTCACTGACATCTTAGTTTTTATCAATTGCTAACAGAGACATAGTTGGACATCCACAAATAAAAAGTAGTACAATTTTTTTAAATTTCAAACTACCAGTAAACTGTGCACACGAGAGGGGCATAAGATTTGGTGCAACAAAGGACAATAAATTGCAGGAAACCAATGTGCATGACAGGGTTTTCAATAAATTTAAGAACTGGAGTCATTTGACAAAAAAATTCTCAAGAATCACCTTTTTTCCCTTCAAATCATGAATTCAGAAATGGTATTGTTCCTTATATGTGGAAGAAACTGATGCTAAAGATTTCTTACAACTATTGAGATATATTCTCTGAAATGTTAATAACATTTTTTTCTTTGGAATCTGGGTGTTGTTGTTGTTGGGTTTAATGCCATTTTTCAGCACACAATAGGCTATACATAGCGGCCTGTATTCTTGGTGGAGGAAGAACCCAGAAAAATCCCCAATGACCACTGATGACATTAGCTGTAATTATTAAGTTTCATAACTCACAGGTTCTCTATAATTAACTTCTTTTTTGCATTGGGAGAAAGCTTATACTTCAGCATTTGGACATGAACTAAAATATCTAGCAACTGCCATTAAATAATTCTTTAAAAAGATCCTGTTGCTGCTGCAGTTGTTGTAGGGTTTAACACCATGTTTTTGGCACAAGATAGGCTATACATGGCAGCCAGTATTAATGGTAGAGGAAGAACCCAAGATAATCCCAGGAAAGATCCACCAACCCATGAGAAGCTACATGCAAGCTTTCTCTCATACCCACATTGTCGGAATCTGAGACTCAAACCCACACAGACAGAGGTGAGATGGCAGTGATCCGTAACGGAGAGCGCTTTAGACCACATGGCCACTCAGGGCCCCCTGGAATCTGGATGTCAGAAGAATCAGCAGTGGCAGGTCATTCTGAGACCAAGACAGAAAATAAAATATACTTCTTTGAGACTTTGGAAATGGTGTCAAACTGATTTTTTTTCTTGCATTTCCCCATTTGATTCACAATGACAGTGTTCTTACTATAGTCACACTTCCATGGCAGATAGATGATTATCATTGTCTTAACAGCATTAAAAAAAATTTGAACTGTATTACACTGCACCCCACCCAAATGGAAACTAATGTAAACCTTGCCAATTATATATCTGGATAGGATTTCTTCTTTTGTTCCTTTTCCCTACAACATTCTCACATATCTTAATACATAAAAGTTTGATTGGTTCTGGATCATATAATAAGAGCCAGTTTATAACAGTTCAATAAAAATAGGTTTAACGCTATTTTTCAGCACAAGATAGGTTATACATGGCAGCCAGAATTAATGGTGGTGGAAGAACCCAGGAAAATCCCGGAAAAAGCCACCAACCCACAAGAAGCTACTGGCGAGCTTTCTCACATACCCATTTTTTGCCAATCCTGAGACTTGAACCCACACAGAGGTGAGATGGCAGTGATTCGTAATAGTGAGCACTTTAGACCACTAGGGGCCCCAAAAACAACTTGAACAATATAATAACATTTAATAAATCCAAAATCTAACTTGCCAAACAGTCAATTGTTATCAAAGGTCTTGAAAGTCATAACCACCTTTGAACCCTCTAATCTACTTGCAACACCCTGATTATTCAGAGTCTTTAAACTCTCCAGATTATAATATTCAGGATTAGAACTGAATTATATTTCAAACTATATGGGGTTGGGGTGGTTTTTAAGTGGGTTTCTAAAAAATATATGTTCAAGACAAAAAGCAGTTTCAAAGCCTATCTTGATCATGTGCACAACATTTATTAAAAAAATATTAAAATAAGCTTTTGAAAAAAGTTTGTTTGTAAATAAAATGTTTAAAATGTTTAAAATATTTAAATAATTTTTTTTCAAAACATAGCTGCAAGTTCTAAAAAATTCATGACCACTAGGCTGGCCAAACAAAATAAAAGTGCATAAAAACATTTTTATGTGATCTGGATAGAGCTGCTAAAAATTGTTTTTTACATTTTAGGTTTCCTTAAGTATATTTTTTCTATGTTTCTAAGGTATTAATGAAATTTAAGGTTGATCTAGTCTTTAGAGTTCTGCTTCTAACCCTGAACATTAATGAAATTGATGAACAGCACAGCCACACCAGTATAAGATGTATGGTCCCCAAGTCCCAACGCTTTCTATGAAGGATACAAAACAAATTATCTTCTTTTTACTCAACCAATAATAATAATAATAATAATAATAATTTACTTTAAGAAGTGGTAAGTAAAATTTAATCTTAAATGTGAAATTATTGGTTGATATGGTGTAAACATCGAGCAAAAGGTTTGTTACTGGGCATAGTTCATTTTTTTTGCAATAGTGAAAATCAAGGGTAATTAAGATTGATGCTCTTGCCCAAGCTACAATAAAGACTCACTGGTTGGAATTTCCATGTGTCAGAAATGTTTCAAATTCCAAGTGTCAAAATCACTGGGTATGTATCTATTGAGAATCCTGTGAAACTGTACCATGGATAGGTCACAATTACAGAAAATACACTCACTGTAGTAATTAACTCAGTTGCTACCAACTCTCTGAACAAGAATGATTTGAAGATAACTAACTCTATTCTTTTAGGCTAAAAAATAATGTTTTTGTGAGTTGCTAACCCTCAGGCTTAGCTTAATTGTTCAACAATCATATAGCAGGGTTCATACAGAATTCTGAATGACAAATTCAAAGACTTTTCTGAAACGTTCAAAGACCACAAACATAGATTTCCAAGACTATATTTTCGCTATCATTTTGTATACAAGTTATGTTATAAGAGAAAACAGAATGCAAAATACTACGATATTGTTTAAAGATGAAATTTAAACTATTGATAAATAAAGAAACTAGGAAAACTCAACTACATATGAAACTAACAAATTGGATAATTTTATTTGTGATTATGGAAAGAAATTTAAAAGTTTGGGTTTATTGCAATTTTCAAAGACTTTTAAAGACACTAGGTAGTATGCTTGATTTTTCCAACCTTTCAATGCCTTAAAAATGCTACCTCATTTTCCCCAAACTGTCAAAGAACTAAAGAATCATGCATTGGTACTGCTTGAAATATTTAAATAGCATTGGATTACCAGGACAACATGACCAAGGGACAGCACATTATTTATGCTGTACAAGTCAGCACTAATTTTACGTATCAAACAAGAGACTTAAATTTCTTTTAGTCCTGTTCCCCATTCATCAGTTACTGCTATACTTTTGTACAAAACACAATTTAAAGCATTTGGAACTAATAAGCAGACAATAGTCTTAATGCAGATGAATTTACAAATGGGAAGCTGAATATTAATAATGCACCAGAATACAGAAGACCCTCACAAAAAATGCAGCATTTCCTTGGCAGGCTCAATTTATCTTTCAGGCCAATGTATAATACAGGAGGGGCCTGATCTATATTTAGAGGGACCCCAAATGTTGGTTTTATTGAACTCTGCACTTTGGGCTATACTAACAAATTTGTTATATGCCTCAAGTACAGTCCCATTTCTATTGATTCACTGCAATAAATCCTTTAGAACACTTTAGTTTAATCCCTGTCAGAACAGAACACATGAGCCTAGATCAGTTGTGAATCTCGACATTTGAATTGATGACCTATGCCAGGAAAGCAGCACCATCCCATGCTACAAGCTGGAAACGAATTCTACTATTGCTAGTCATTTTCACAGGCTTAAAAAACTTCTGGTAAAAAAATCTAAATTCAAACAAAGATTAGAATAAACAAACTTCAAACTGAGCAAAGATTGAAGCTAACACTGATAAAATTGTTCAAAATATATCAGTATGCTTTATGAATGAAAGAGCAAAATCACTCAATGTCTTTAACTTTCTTAATTCACTCTTTATGAACTGCAAAAAGCATTTTTTTGAGGTGCTGAGGTAAAGCCATTCATCATTGTTTTCAAATTTTGACAGGGGTATAGGTCTCCAGGTTTGTATAAGGTCTTATTAAGGTTTCTGTACTGCTCCAGTGGCCTAGTGGTTAGAGTGTCCGCCACAGAAGCAGAAGGTAGTGGGTTCAATTCCCAGCAGTCATAAGAATGACTTCAAAAAATGGTACTAACAGCTGCCTAACTTGGTGCTCAGCATTAAGAGATTAGTGTAAGGACTGGTCGGCCTGGTGTCAGAATAATGTGACTGGGTGGGCCATCATCCTATATGTCTGCAGCATGATGCCTCAGTGCTAGACACAATAAACTGCCTCAATGCAGACAGTGTAGCGATATGACAGAAAAATTGTTAAAGCTACGTTATAAATCATAATCACAGACACATTAAGGTTTCAAAGTTCAAAATGAAATTTTTGATTTTTGAGTGAGGTTCATTCCCAACCCTGTATGATCTATCTAGCAATGATTACTATACATGTACTAGAGACTTGAAAATACGATGGGCAAACTGTTTATGATGGTATTAATTGATAGAATGTTTACATTTACCTACATACTTGATTTTCATTTCATTATTTACCATCAATAATGTAACATTGCATACTGGACTCAACCTTATCCAAAGTTCATTTTCTATTTGACCAGAATCATGTTGTTATTCTGTAAATAACTAAAATATAGCACAATAGTTTCACATGATGAAAAACGCTGAATTGATCCAGCTTGCCAGAAAATAATATCATTCTGAGGCAAATGCTTCTTTAATGATATCAAACTCATTTGGTCCAATATTTTGTGGAAAAGAATTTTTGGGATAAAAGTGCTGTGGATTAGCAAGTATCCATCTGGCTTTAACTTGCAAGAAATGGAATTGAGAATGGTTGAACTACTAGGATTATTATTTTTGCCTGAGTGAAGGACATTGTTTTTAGATTTTATACTATAAATAAGATTTTATTTTGTAAACATGAATCTTCTGGAAGGTTATTTCCCATTAGGTAATAGGTTTTTTGGAAAAATGCTAATTGTGACCTGAAATCGATAAGAGGACAATATAATCTTATTTTTCTGGAAATTATTAGTTCAAGCTAGCCTTTAAGATCTTGGCAGAATAAGTGGTAATACTGTTGTGTTAAAAAATTCAATTGGGTTGGATATTATTAAAATTAGTTAATTCAAATGATCTTGGGTAATACAAACTGCTTTTCAAAAATAACATTCTTGAAATAGACTTTGTTTATAGTGAGTTTCAAATAAAGATTTAATTCCTAATTGTATTATGTGATCCTACAAATGACTTGGTACATCATCACAACAATGGCCATGACAGGCACATCAACACTTTCAGCATTATAATTAATTGGAATTCCACTAAAGTTTATTCAAACTTTAATCACAAGGACTTGAGTCTGTAATTCTATGACTTTTTGGAATTTAATTCACAATACCGCAAGTTCCTTAATTTCCATTTTAATTGTGTATTCAAGAAATAAATTACTTGCAGAATTTTACAAATCTTGTTCATTCTCACTCTTTACTATTACTTTTATTTAAAACCAGTCATAAACACACACACACACTCTGTGTAATACATTACAGCAACTCCCTGAGATATGTAACGGATTTTGCTCCTGAGACCTTTACCCATTCCAATTTTTACTCAAGTTGGGTTGTATTATGTTCTTATGTTCTGAAATCATGGTAAATGGTAACTTTAATAAAACACATCAAAAATCCCTAAAATTATGTAAAAACATAACAGAAATAATTTTAAAATGTACAAGAGAAATGGAACAATAAACAGCAGGAGTGCAGTGGTGCACTTAACTGAAGATCACAAAACAGTAAGCTTAGACCAGGCATTACTTTGTTTATATTCATTGACTAATCTGCGAAGTCAGGTATCTCAGGGAATTGCTGTACAACATAAACTGACATTAGAATTTCATATATTTTTCTTCCTTTTGTCATATTTTTTTAAAAACAATTTACTTACGTGAGATGTTTATGTTCTTTATTCTTGATTCTAAAAATCTGAAAGGCCTTATAGTATTTCCCCAAAAAGTTGAACAAATAGGAGACAATCTATATACTGGTGAAAAATCGGCAAATACACAGTTCATAGAAATGTACCATTCCTCCAAGGATAACGAGACACAAGACAGAATTATCACGGAACTTGAAAGACCTTAAAGCATAATCTGCTATATAGTAATTATTTGCTGCTGTGTTGTTAGGAATGGGGATTCAAATCAGTAATGTACATATATTCAATGGGGATGACCAAAGAGTGTTTTGAATTATTTTCAAGAGATTAGATGTGGCAGAGATAGGAGAAAAGGTTATGATCTTCTCCTACTTTACAGGATAAGCATAATGAAGACAACAGATGAAAACACATTTAAAGTTGCCAAAGATGAAAGAATGTGTATGAAATATTCTTGAAGCCTTGTGGATCCCAGAAACTGATGTGTGTGAACAACTTTTCTCCTTTTACGATAGTAGAACTGGTCTATTTAAATGTGTGTATGTGTATGTATGTATGTATGTATGTATGTATGTATGTATGTATGTATGTATGTATGTATGTATGTATGTATGTATGCTATCCATTAATACAACAGTAAATAATATTAAAAATAATATGATTAATGATAATAATTACTGTGTTGCATATTTTCAAAGCTCAATAAAGTTTGTGTTTTTTTAAAAGCTTTTTTATAGCAGACCAGCTATCTCAAATTTTTCATAGTACAATATGACCTATCTTTCATTTCTGTTATGACAGCACTAATTCCTGATGCTCCATTCCAAGCACTAGTCATTTCCAAATGAAACTGGCCTAGATGGATGGTTTCCACAAGTCAATCTTACATTGAAGTGCTGCTGCTTTCCATGCATGCATCAGAAATTTAAATCTTATTTTAACTGCCATTTAATGCACATATATTCTGTTCTGACATAAATATTATGATTAATACTAAAACTGGAAACAATATAAAGGCTTTAACATTATCAATAGAAGAGAGTTTATATTTACCCTATAGAAACAAAGATCAGACAAAATAAATGTATTTATTAGTAGTCAGTGGCTTTATGATCCACCTTAATAATGAAGCTGAAGCTCCAGCACTAATCATGCCTTATAAAGTTGTGATCCACCACCAATCAAATCAGAAAAGAACAACTTGTTAGTCTCCAGGTAAACAAGTCTAAAATGTATATACCTGGTATATACCTGGTCTTGCCTTTAACACAACTGCACATAATAAACCATAAGAGGTTCCTACACAGACAACAAACCTGAACCGTTTTGCTTTTTTCTCTCCAATTTTCACACATAATCCCTGAAAATCTCATATACACACAATTCAAACATTAATATGAATACTGTGTTGAACTATCAGATAAAACCACCTACTGTTATTTTAGCAATTTTAGTCACTAGTTAGGGTCTCATCATCTCAAATATTTTGCCGACATTTGAACTGTGCATTATTTTATTCACACCTGTAGAATTTCTTCTACTTCTAAGTGTAAAAAAAAATACGATATACCTCCCACCTCCTTTCGTCATCTCAACCGTCTCGCCAACAAAGTAACGATCCTTAGTGAACATGAAAACATCATCATTCATATCGACCAGACGGCCACGGTGGGTGAGAGTAGCTAGGTATAAAATGGGCTTTTGAAGATAGTCTGGAAGGGAGGCCAACTGTTTCAATGCTTTCTTCTCACATTCAACGGCCTCTTGGTAGGTCATCCCGGATTTTCCAGTGATAGAGCAGGACCATACAAGGCTATTACACAGAATAACCCTCTCAAAAAATTTCCTGCCATAGCGAAAAAAGGTACTGTTAGCATGAAAAACATGGCGATCGCAATCTTTTGTTTAGAACGCGAGGAATGAACGACAGATGAAATGACGGAATATACTTAAAATCGAAAGTAGGAAAATAATCGAGAAAAGAAATGAAGTACTTACTCATAATCTCTAAAGATTTCATTTGTAAGTTTACAGTGGAGGACCTCTTCGTCTGGGTGAAGGTCAGGCGGTGGCTTTTCTCTCACAAATTTCTGTCGTCTCAAAAGCGGCATCTTAAATTTTGGAGGGAAACACAAAGGGAACTTTGAGTGGATAAAATGGGTTCACCAAGACCCAAACCTGGTCCACGTGTTTTCGAATATGTTAACTATCACAATTTATCAAAATGAAGTCCAAATATGTCATATATCTTGCCCAGAAAACAGATTTTACACGTCCGCGTCACCCGCAGTCTCTTCTCTGCCTGGCAATGAGGTCAGACTTCTCCGGCGTGAACGAACGCAATATCGATGCGATTTCGACAATGTGGTAGGGCAAAATAATTTTTGATATTTTTTATTTGAAATGCTCTTGAGTGATACGTTTAGCTCAGAATAATAGATAAAAGATTCAACTCTTGAACTGTCATTTTGATTAACATTTCGAATATTGTTTCGAATTTATATAAATAAATTATTTTGGACCTTAAGACGATTTCATAGAATATCGTACGCAAGGGGTGGAGCGTCATATATATATTGTGAACTCTGATTGGCCAGTTGCAAAAGTTGATTGGCGTCATCTAAATTTAGAGTGTGGAAGCTAGGCTTTTAGGGACTTTAGTAGTAAAGAGCTTGTAAGGGTTCGTAAATCATAATGGATTGTTTCAACTTTTAAAAACCTATATAACAAAAAGTGAATAAATCGTCCCTTCAAATTAAATACTTTATTGATGTCAAAAAATTGGCATGAAAATATACATCTATACATGCAAAATAGATTTCTAATGAAGTTGTTTATTTTCATTTAATTTACATTAGTGTTATTTGTATTAATCGCACAATATAGCCTAGGTCTGACTTAGGCGAGAAACATATTTTTTTATTAATGTTGTCCAACAATATTTAGCTTTCGGATTTATCGAAGCTGGAAATTACAAACCAACAACAGGAGAAAAAAAGCGGCGATGTTGATTCTGGAACATTAGTTGCAATTTTTTTTTTTTAAGTATCAGCTTTATAACAAACACGTACCATTTACAGAACACATTTTTATACATGTTTTGTTATCAGTCACCACCAACACAGTTCTAAAAATTAAAATGCAAATATTCAAGGCATTTGTTTCATGTTTGGAATATATATGTCCTCGGCCAAGCAAATATTAAGCATTATTATATTACCCCACCACACCACACAAAATGTTAACGACGATAAATGTTATTATTATTTATTATCTGAAATATCTGCGACTAAACAATTACTGCTCCTTTGGAATATTTCATCTGTAATTTTTTATTTTATTATTGGAAACTTCACAGTATATTTGGAGCTTGTATAGCGTCTGAAAATGGAACGCATGAGGTAGAAGTGGGTACCACGAAAATGTTTATCCTGCGGTATTTGTGAACATACCACAATACGTACCAAGGTATGCTGCAATTATATTGGTTACCCCAAACAATTAATTTTCTGTGACAGGTCTGTAAGTAATTCTTAATTTCAAGCTCTCACAAAGAGCTTTATATACTTCTCTGGTTCATAGCAAAATAACATCAAATTATATCTTCATTATAATATTTGGAACAAATTAATTATCCCGAGATAATAAACAAAAAAAAAAATCTAAGCTAGAAACAAAATCGCAGCCCTCCCTACCCACCCGAAAATAAAATGGGCAGTCCCATATATTGGATGAATTTGCTGTATGTTTGTTACGTATCGCTTTTAAAATATGTACTTTTAAAAACATTGATAGTTGAAAGGTGAAGTTGTTTGTGTAAGCAGACTGTTGGCATAACTTTTGAGTTACTTTCGTGTACTGTGGCTGACATTTCTTGGGATATTATACTTCTGGAAGTTTTACATGATTTTAGCACACAGCTAACCAGAATGGTTACTCATATGTGCACAAAAATGTCAGTTTGACATAGCAGTTATTTACATAAGGAAAACAAATTATGCCAGACTAGACAAAACCAACTTCTGAAAGTGCAATGAATGAATGGCGAAATACATAACATACAAAAATGTTTTTTGGTTTTTTTTAAAAAAAAGGGTATATGTTCCTGTTTTAGGTTATACCCTTGAAGTCAAAGAAGTGAAAATGACCATGCGGAGCTAGCATCTTTTTTTCCCAATAGGGGCACATTGGAAGTCAGACCAAGCTGTATGCTCTATTACAGAAATTACAATCATCAACCATACACCAAAATAAAGGGAATTTAAACAATCTTTCAACAATACCTGAAATATACAAGGTATTTTGTGCTGTCCAGGTTAACCAGTGAGGAAAGCCTGAGACATTCCTTTGTAGAAAAGAAATACAAAATCTAACCCAGTGCAAAATACGAAACTGTTGAACGCGACCGTAAATATTGTAAATTTTACCGTCTAAAAACTTTATTTAAGGTGAGTTGAAAAGCTAGATTTGATCGAATTTCTTTCACAACTAATTCGGCTGCCATGTTGGCATAGTGACACGTGTCAAATATGTGATTAAAGATTCATAAGTATGATTATATTTGCAGTGTTCGAAGATTAGTTTTGTGTGTGACAAACACGACTATTTTTTTTAAACAAATTACTTGGGAATTTCCGGAAATTCCTTACGACGAGAAACTACCAGTGCAATGAAAAAGTACCGTTGTGCGTAATACCGAAAAGAAAGAAGAAAAAAAAATAATGACACGGTTAACAGGTATCCTGGAACTACCGCGCACCTCTCGTAAGGGGTAATCTAGGACCAACATAAACTTATATTATCTCTCACTGAAGATGAACGAATTGTATTTGGTTCTGTATTATTTCAATAAACGCAAATATTATTTCGACATAAAGCTTTAACATTCCAAAGATGAACATTTTTAACTTTTGCAAATATTCCAAGAGTAGATTGTTCAGTCCATGTGTGGTGTTGGAAAGCTTTGCCATTGCTTTCCCAAATGTAACTATTTGTAATGGTCACATATAGTTTAAAATCGAAATATTAGCAACTTTTCGTTTGCCAGCATAGGACAATTTAAGCAATCTTTCGACAGTTGCTGTAGTAGCTAAAAAGAATGATAATATTTTCAGTGAAAATAAAATTGTGTAATCTTCAGAAATAATACTTTTACCTTTGCTAGCAATGTATATGCCTAAACACACAATTGGTTATGACAATTGTTAAAGTAATGCAAAGGATGAATATTAGCCAGAAGTGGACGATATTCTATTGTAGAATATTGATGGCTAAATCTATATCTTATATAAGAATAAAACATCGGAATTATCGGAAATAAATATATGCCTAGATCGCAGATATTCAGAATCAAAGCATATTAAAGTGTGCATTGTTTTGCGTTATAATAATTTATTTGCCCCATATTATTAGAGTGGGAAATTGAATCTTTCGCTGGTAAGGTTTGTATTCGGAGGTAGGAATATTTGCACTGATCGAAATAATTTCAAATATAGAATAATAAAAAGACATGGTGTCAGGATAATGTGACTGTGTGGGACCATCGTAGGGAAATGACTCAGATAGTTACAGCTACTTTAAAACTCCCCAAAACACAAACACAACCAAATAATGAAAAATAAAATAGAAGTACTGCCCATTCTTACCAAAAGTTTATCGCTTTCTTTTCCAAATATAGCACTGCGGACGTTATCATAAATATCAAGTGTTTCAATGGAATATTGGCATATATTATAATGCAAAATTCGTACAAATTATTGCAGTTATCCTAACATGAGAACGTTTTCCTTCCTACTAAAATACTCAAGAAGTGAAAGATACCTTTATAACACTTTTGCGATTCATTGTTTCACAAATTTAAAAAAAAGTGGACTAGTACGATAATAAAGACATTTTATATTTTACAAATCATAAATAATATCATTTATTACACGGTATTGAATTCGTTGCTTGTCGCAGAGACTATCAGTGCGTACTAAGGGTAAATGTCGTCTGAGGAGACGATGATGACCCAAAGGGGGCTTTGATGCCTCAAGACGTCTGGCGTCCAGGGTTTTTGCGCCTCGAGACCTTTGGCGGATGGGGCCACCGCCCCACACCCCCGCTCCCGTTAATATGCCCCTGTAGACCGTACACATATTTAATGATTTGATGCCAATTTGTTTAATTTTGTTTAGATGTACATTAAGCCAGGTCCTAGAGCAACCGCATAATCTTTCACTCTAAAACTTGGTCGTTAGAGTGGCAGCAACCTAATTTCTTGGCTTATCGATTGCTGATTTGGTGGATTTTCTACATTATTTTTAATAAACACACTCTATTTTAAAGATAGTTCGACTAAAACTATTACGTGTACTCATTTTTGTTATATTAATAACTTATTTGAACAAATCTGACTCTAAACCATAATTCTTAACAAAATTACTGAAATTTCACTTTTACTTTTTGAATCTTCAAATTTGGTGGTGGGGGGAAGCTAGCTTTATTGTCCAATCTTCATGACGTCAAGTTTAACGATTTACAGTCTTAATTTCAAATATCCATTATTGATCCTTTGTTAATAAAGTGACATTGATGCTCAGAAATAAACTTTAGTATAATAAACAATAAGAACGATTTATCATAAATAATGCTTAAATTTTGATAAAATTATGTCAATTAGTTTTGATGTTATGAGTATTAGATATTTTCTTGGGAAATAGCTCATCACCATGTTACCTTTTCTAAGTACATCATTCATGAGACGTGCCAAGTGAAACATAAAAATTTAATTTTCTTTAACAGTTTATCATGCCATTCTTTTTCTTTTCAAGAGGTTATGTATAACTTATATTCATCTTCATATAAATACATCTCCATATCAGAAAGAATAAATATTATTTAAATTCTGGGGAAAATAACAAATTCAAATGTAGTTTTGAAGAAAAGAAAAAAATTGAGGTTTTTGGACAAAGAATACAATAATCTCAAATTTTAGTTTATTTTCAGCTTGTACGACACTTCAAACACATCTAGTGATACATGAATATGGTCATTTACGTATATAGCTGATATCTGAAGAAATTTAACTGTTTTAAATAATTTCAATTTCAAGCACTGCAAACATTACACACATAATTAACGGAATGCGTACCACCAACTTAAATATTATTTGTTTTTTAAATATTAAAAACAATAATTTATCTGGTAATTTAAGTTTCTGTTGTTTTACTTTTTAAAATTAAATTATCTCGGAAAGTTTGTAACCAGTTTTCATGGAAGTATCACTGTCTTGATGTCCTGTTTATTTTCCTTCATTCATTTTGAAACTTCAGGGTCATTTTAGGCTAAACGAAAATAAGTTATGAAAAAAGCCTTCTAGCGAGCACGTCCATGCTAGAAGGGGATCTTAGGAAGCAAACTACCGGTAGTTAGAGGGAACACCGGTATTTTATCACATTTTACAAGTTTGTCCTCTTCATACGTCCGAGTACATAGACCTCGAGATTAATTAAAATGCTCCCAACCAAGTATAAACAGTCTACATCACGAGCCCCCCCCCCCCCCCCCTCCAAACGAGCGTGCGCAGCAAAGCGTGTAAGTTGTTAGGTACAGGTTTGGCGGGAAGGAAGATTCTATATTGCCCCAATTTTATTATTTGGAAATTCGCTATCCAGTGAATACAAATGTAGTCTGTCTAAAGTTTAGACTCTAGACTATCCTGAAAAAAATGTTATAGAAATAAATTATTGACTTCAAAGTTTAAAAAAAAAAACTAAAAAAAAAAACATGCAATGCACTTTCTATATTTCCTGTTATTCCGTTAGGTACATTTGTTGTTTGTGTGGATTTTTTTTTACATTTAGACCATACACGTTATATAAATATATATCGAAACACGTAATTATATTACACAAAAAAAAACTATGTTGAAATTTATAACTATTAAACATTTTTATTAACACACTTCACCGTTTGATAACGATCTTACAGTATAATATAAAATGTAGGCAAAGTCAGTTAAACTCGGCAGTAGCGATATTTAAAAAGCAGAACATTTTTCAGATAAGAGTACATGTCAGAGGCGTAGCGAGGGGGGGGGGGGGGGGGCGGCGGGGGGTACATATGTCCCCGGGCACCAAGGTACAGGGGCGCCAAAATGAGGCTTGCAACGTTACATTATAATAAGAAAACAAGGGTAATAAATCTGTCACAAGATCGCTGGGGCGCCAATTTTATAGTTTGTCCCCGGGCGCAAAATATCATCGCTACACCTCTGGTACATGTATACCATAATTTTAAAAATATACAGGTTTCAAATATATACATAACAACATTATAATTACAGAGCTGGAAAAGTTGAATACTAAAGACAAACGGAATTTTTTAAAAACTAAAACTCACAGGATAAAGAAATGGGATACGCTAGTTTATATCTTGAAGAATGCAAAGGATTAGCTAATGAAGAAATAGCTTGTCTAAACTAGATGATAACACGATATGTAAGATCTATTTGAATTGCTCAAGCACAAATTAAAATATATATCTAACAACCAGTAAGCTTTTTCATTCTTTTGCAAAAGACGATGTATTATTTAAAAAAATCAAAACACTAACCTAAGGTAAGATGGCTATGCCTTAGATAAAAACATCACATCAGCATTTCAGAATTATATTTCACCCTCGGAATTTGTTTTACCAGGTAATACGGCGAAAAGGCTGGCAGTATGGTAGATTATTTAACAATTTACACAAAAGTCATCTGACTCATTTGGACGTGGAATACATACTTGTGTGGTAAGAATATATATATATATATATATATATATATATATATATATATATATATATATATATATATATATATATATATATATATATATATATATATATATATATATATATATATATATATATAATATGCAGCTGCAACAGTTTGACAGAAACTAATTATGAAGTAACAGTAATAGGGAAAGAAAGATATAGCAATAATTAAGTAGACACACGTCATGACTATTTAAAAAAAAGAATGGCGAACATCTTGCCCCCTCCACCCTGTTACAACTACTATACCTCGTGCTGTTAAAGAAACATATCATGTAACAAATAAATAAGATTTTATTTTCTAAATCTCTGTCTGCAGGGTTGATGTAACTGATAGACTAACTATTTAGTTAATATAATAATTGATCTCTAATTCTTTATACATTTGATTAATATTGATACGACTCGAAATTCTTAAACTAAGTAACAGGATAGAGCGAAAACCAAATGTTTTGTCAAATTCACCATATAATTAATTTCTCTTGAATACAAGGTGAAAATCGAAAAAGAACTAAGAGTATTGTACGATAAATTCCAAGCAGCCGTTAAACTTCTATCACGAGACAAAATGTATAGAGTTTCAATAGAACACTGTAGTGTTCTAAATAAATTCCAATAATTCATGTGTTGATATGCCTGTAGTCTCGAATGTGCTAATTTTCAAATGGCCTGAAATGTGGTGATCTGTTAACAGTCTTTTGATTTATCACAATAAGATAATACAAAATGCCATTGTCTGAATTCACTATCATTCCAAATCAATGTTTTAGTCAAGGAATATTTTTGAGCACTTTATAATGCCAGTGAATAATAATTTGAATAAACAAATCCACCCATATTAAAAACTGAACACAACATTATGAATGATTCTGATTCGGGTGGTAAGCCAAAAATTAGTAATTTTGCATGTAAACGACATCAAATAAAAAACAAAGTCAACATGATAGAGTCAGGATGTAGTTGAGCATCGTTCCTAAAACATTAAAAGTTGCCAAAAACGTTTAGGAATTTCCAAGTGAAAAACTAACATCCTTCATTCAGATAGAAGCAAACATGTTTACTTCCACCGATAATGATCTGAATATTTAATCTATACTCCTACAGAAATATTAGCTATGTGTTATGTTGCTTACAAAATAAATGTCATTGGTCAGATACACCATTAATATGATTTTTGACAACCTTAAGTACAAAATACAGATATGCATAACATATAATCATTAAGAAAACCCAACAAGCAGTAAAAAAAAAGATTAAATATACATAACACTATTTATAAGATTTTTAGTATATTTACAGAAAAAAGTGCAAGATTGAATAAATTGGCATCAACAGATATGAAAGAAACAACTCTACTGGTTAATGATATTAGCTAGCTTATCACATTGCTAAGGATACCAGGTTACGCGGCTGCTATTTTAACTACATTTAACAAATAGTCGACAATATTTGTTCACACCTTTTTTAACTTACCGACTTGCAAAAAAGCAGAACCACCGCTGTCAATTATGCAACTATCTCTAACGCTCTCTCCTCCAATTTTTAAATCTTTAAAAGAATGCAATGGTAAGATTAAGACTTGGTTCTCTCATACCAAAAGCTGTGAAAACAGTAACAATTGTTGCACCTTCTTCTTTGAACGTTTTAACCTTTCACCAAATGGTACTATGTTCAAATTTGAGATTTAGTTTGCTGGTCATTTCTCTACGAGCTAATATCCGTAAACGTATATGTCCAACTATTTATGCCCTTCTTATTTCTGTTTTTTTGTGTGCTTTTTTTTCTTTGCCAAAAGTTCTTGAGATTTAGCTTTTGTATCTTTTACTCTCTTCAGCTGATTAAACGAATTCTAAAGACAAATATGGATAAACATACCAGCTGGATTTACGTCATTCTATATATACTACAGCTGTTCAAATTCTAAGTGCTAGATTATGTAACTTACATTTTGACATAATTTAATCATATTTCTTTTGAAGTATAATTTACAGTTTACAGAATGAACTATAAAAAAAAAAACACGTTCTTGGTGGAAAATAGAAAAGTAATTCAGACAACAAGCATTGTCGTCCCGAGACATCCCCCCCCCCCCCACAAGGCCTTGAGAACTATACCCATATTCATAACTTAGAAAATGATAATATCCGTACACTTGAAGTATTTACACATACTTGGCATTACACGTTGAGTTAATCTGTGCATCCATAATACATTCAGGAGTCTGTCTTACCCTTTCATAGCCATGCCCCATGAGTTATAATCAGGAAAGCAGCGAAATCTGTACCTAAGAGAACAGCGAAATCTGTACCTAAGAGAACAGCGAAATCTGTACCTAAGAAAACAGCGAAATCTGTACCTAATAGAACAGCGAAATATGTACCTAAGAGAACAGCGAAATCTGTACCTAAGAGAACAGCGAAATCTGTACCTAAGAGAACAGCGTTAGCCCAGTGACTAATGTGTTGAACATGTGGTTAGAAGTTTGCGGTTTGAGTCCCACCATCTAATAAAATCGACAAATAATTTTTCCCCGACTAAAAGAAGGTCGCTGATTTCATTACTCTTGGTCTTTAAATTTGTAATTGGTTCTGGAGTAATGCATACAGGGCTATAATATTACTATTAATTAAAGTTATATTAAGCTTATTTAAAAGTTAAACAGTACATAAATACATGTGGTAAAGTTTATAGCAATAGTTCTCTGCAAATATATTTATAAACTTAAGCGTGGATTTTGGTATAAATATTTTCGTTTTAAAGAAATAATTTTTGTTTGCCGATAATTAATCAGAAATAAATAAATGTTAATAGATACGTTGTTTAGTATGCATCGGTCATCTTGAGTTCTCCAGCCTTGAGGCTATTACTAGTGAATTTCAGCACAGCTCTTTCTTTAGTAGTAAAATAATTGCTGGTGTACATAAGAGATCTACAATAACAGTTCTGGTTGAATTGGGACAGTCCTACATTACTGTGTTTTGCATGGTGGCTTTAGTTAATTTTTGTTTAGACTGAAATATAACGTGCATTGTCTAGTGAAACAATACATCAGCTTTCTCTGTGTGGTCTGGGAGTCAAACTCCGTACACTGTCATCACAGACATAGAACATCATGACGCTAACCAGTAATATTTTACGAACTAGCCATGCGAACATAATTATGTCATGAAATTATTATCAACTACGATCGTTACCTGTCATATTATTGTTAAAAGTCAGAGACTGCAACTCCATTAAATGTAAACATGAGAAATTTAAAAGAAGGAAAAAAAACGTGTTAAGAAAAACGGAAGATATTAAAAGAGAACAGGATACCATTGAACTTAAATTGATGCAAATAACGAGAAAAACTGAAAATGTGAATTTTCTGTTTTGCTGAGAAAACATTATTGTGTCACGGTTATTCCAAGTAAAAATGTTGTGCATTCAAGCACAATGAATTTATATGCTTATAAGTATTTACAGTGGAAAATGCGTCTCGATAATATCACTAGCAGACGATATTTTGCCCTTTTTACTTGGACGATGGCAACCTGCAAGTTTCTTTAACGGATCACCAAAACTGACCATTTTTGAACAAGGTACACTGAAGCAAAATCAACTTATAAATTACAAATATTGATACTAACAAACAGCCAGATTTGCGTTATATTTACGTATGTATTTTCTATAACAGTTTCCTGAGATTCAAATAAATTATTTCAACTTCATAACACCATATAAAGTCAACGGTAAATCACAAATATTTATGCTGAACTCCAATATATTACCATTACGATAAGAATGTAACCAGGTCTTTTAGTTCATGAGTATTTGTTTACAGCCTTTATTTGCTAATGCATTAAGTAAATAAGGAAGTTATTGTAAAGAGAATACTGAAGAAAGAGTTCAATCAATCCAAGTAACAATTACAATGTATATTCACCACGACCACTCCGGTGGCCTAGTGGTTAGAGCGTCCGCCGCGGAAGCGGGAGGTCGTGTGTTCGATTCCCAGCCAAGTCATACCAAAGACTTTTTAAATGGTACTAACAGATGCCTCGCTTGGCTCAGCATTAAGAGGTTAGTGTTAAGACTGGTCGGCCTGGTGTCAGGAAAATGTGACTGGGTGGGACATAATGCTACGTGTCTGCGGCATGATGCCCCGGTGCTTAGACGTCACTATAAATTGCCTCACTACAGACATCGTAGTAATATGACTGAACTTTTCTTAAAGCTACGTTAAAAATCCTAATCATATCCGATTTATGGAGCTGTGAAGATTCATGTATTGGCAGATATATTATTATAAAAAATTACCCAGCTGTGTACATATATAAAATATAGCTGGAGGATAAAGTAAGAATGGAATTATAGCAAGGTATAATACATGTGGCTGACTGTCAAATTAAAGTAATCAACATTTGGCACGTTAATATCTCTGCTGGTAGAGCTTTTCTATGGATGATACTACATGTACTAGGAAAGAAAGATTATTTATATTTTATATTACACGTATGGGTTTTAATGCTGAGCGCTATAATTACTCTTTGTTGGTCATGTCATCTCTAGTATATTGATTTAGTATATTTACTAACATATGATGTTTGTCTGTGGTCTTGTTTCATCCATCTAGTATTACTTCTTTACATAAAATCAAGTTGATAGGACCAGATTTTTTTATATGAGGGGACCAAACTACTGGCATTGTCCACTTGTGGGCATGCTAAAGGTTTAAAACTGCTTTCTGATTTTCATCCTAATTTTTGTTTCCTTTAAAGAGTCATAAAGTTGTTTGTGATGTTTTTGGTTATGTATCATGTGTGCATGTTCCAAGCAAGACAATCTAAATAGCAAAGACCCATGTATTTGAGAGAGCTAACAATTCCTAATTAAAAAGAAAAAGAAAAAACTGTTTTGTGCCAGGTTTGCAATATCTGTTTATTGTGAAACTGCACACTGTGAACGGTTGATTTCCAGATCACATTGTTGCTTCCCTTTTTCCAGTCAGACTGTATGACCATTTTGGAGGTCATGTAATTATGTTTACGTATTGTCAACTAAATGGCTGTATCATATGCAAGCAACCTTAATCTAGATTTGTAGAAAAAGGTCAATGACATTGCTGATAAATAGTATAGGTTATAGAATGTAGTATAATGTTATTGGAATATTGTTTTTCCCCCATTAAATGAGCATGTTATCTATAAAAGATGTGATCCAAGCTATCGTTTAACACCTAATTCCGTACATGTGTAGTTTTGAGAAAAAGTTTTTCATCTTGCTATTCTTCATGAGCAAGTGTCAAATACTTGAATGAAGTGTAATAAAATAATATAAAATTAGTATGTTTAACTTTTAGCATGTTTTCAAGAGTTTATCAAGAATTTTCAGTTGAGTGTCATGGGATAAAGCTTTTCAAAACCAATATATAAGATCATAACGGATGTTCTTACGGATGAAGTGTATAACCATGGTGATATTATTCTAAATGATTATAATCAAATATCCAGAAAACTAAAGGGGCATCTACTGAATTGATACAGTATGTGTAATTTTGAACCCTACATTCTAAATACATGCAATCCCCCCCCCCCGCAAAATCAATAATACAATAGCCCCATGAGGGGAATCAGCTGCTGTGGTAGACACATTGGATGTCAGATGACCATTTTCAATTAGGATGAAGTAAACATCATTACAAGTCATTTTGTCAAAACTGCATGTCATAATGATTATCCATTCAAGCAGAGTAGTGACAAGAGTTTCAGGACAGCCGTCTTTGCAGCCATTTTGGATGAATGCCTATCGCCATTCAAATTCAGGAATATAGGTATCATACGATATCTACTGGTTAAAACCCCATGATGATTTAGCCAACAATTTGAAAGTAGCGATTTTAAAGATAGCAACAATGGTTATTTATTTACATTTTAAACCATGCAGACACCAAAAGAAACTATATTACGTCTTTAAAAATATTCGACAGACACACATTCATGGTATCCTGGTTGTACAGAAGACTATGCAACACTTCTGAACAGAAAACAGAAACAAAAAATAGGTTGAAAAAAAAAGGTTTGCAAATTGCAATATCGAACATAACTAACGCTACCGTACTCTTACTAAGCAATTGTTTTCACCTCCGCAATATGGCGGAAAGTAGGTAGCTACGCTCGTGACGTTATGCCGACCCAACCTATGAAACCTTGTCTCAAAATAACTAGCTTATAGCAAGATTTTCAAGATAGCCGCATCTTAGACATCATTTCATCATCATTTTAGTTTAAGATCAACAAAACAATATAAGAACTCTTTGTGAAAACCTCATAATGATATGCCCATTCATTCAGATCAAGTAGAGAGAAAAAGATTTTCGAAATGGCTACTGTAGCCGCTAAATTAGCGCCGTTTTCATTTAGGACCAAGTAAACATCATAAGAAGTATTTTGGTGAAACCTTCATGTCAATCTGACTTTCTGTTCAGGATGAGTGGCAATAAAAAGAAAGATGGCTGTTGGGCAGCCATATTGGACTTCAAATTGGTACCATTTTCATTTAGGATCAAGTAGACATCATAGGGGCAATCACCAGTTATTATGTACTTTTGAGATAGTGATGTATGTAAGGTGAAGTTGTTTGCATTTGAAACATGCACAATGGAGAGAATGTTGGCATACCTCTATGCTATTTTGATGTAATGTGGCTGACATTTCTTTGGATAGTTTACATATGGAAATTGTACATGATCTAAGCACACTGCTAACTAAAACGTCTGCTCCCTTGTGCTAATATAAAATCACTCCAAATTAGTCTAAAATACACTTAGTACCTATTAAAATTTGGGAAATAAATTTTACCCAACTAGACAATACCAGCTTCTGAATGTGCAATAGATGAATTCCCAAATATACAAAATGTAAAAAAAAAAAAATCTTTTTAAAAAAATTTAATCTACCTCTTAAGTGCAGGAAGTGACAATGACCAAGTGGAGCTAGCAGTTTTTTTTAAAAGTGCACATCTGGAGTAAGGCCAAGCTGTACAGTTTATAACCCATATTACACCCATCAATCATACACATAAATAAAAAAAAATAAAGGTTTGTTGAACAATACCTAAAATATACAAGGTCTTTTTCAGTGAAGAAACCGGGGAAATCCTTTTCTACAAAATGCAAAAATGTAGAGTGCCACCATAAGAAGTATTTTTGTGAGAATCTCATGTTGATATTAGTCTCCATTCGGAAGGAGTAGTGAAAGCAAGATTTTCAAGATGGCCACTGTGTGGAGGCCTTATTGGATCTCATATCGGCATTATGTTAATTTAGTCACATTTTATTATTCTGGGCACTCTAAGAGTTTAGTGAGTGGCAGACCTCGACACTCTTTGCCAGTTAAGTCCCATGCATCACAGAAGACCTTATCTTGACCTCATTCAAGCACAGACAATGATGCTTGTTCTTAAGTGCCATCATCAGGTCCAGACTATACTATGTCATAGGATGATTCAGCCTTACAAGCTTCAACTGAAATAGTTTTCTGGCTTTTACCTCCAGATTTATGATCTCCTGCTCCAACTTCATCAGCAACCTGGACAAGAGATTCAGTATCTGTTGATTTTATGATGAAAGAGGAAGAATCCAACTTTAAATTACTTCTGCAGTCAGTAGTTACAGACATTTAAACTGCCTTAACCATGAATTACAAGATCCAAGAATCAACCGACTTTTCTTCCAATAAAATCGACTCCCATCACACTTTCTTTGGCGGTTCAACCATTGCCATACACCAGTATTTACTTTGGAAACCTCAGCAGTCAATTGTGATATCGCAGCTTTGGGGATGACAAAGCTACACTCCATATGCATGAATCTGATGGTCTTAAATGACACTGCAGTTAATAGGCAATTTCGTAGCCTTGGGTAGCAGCAGGAAGTGTGAACCCTAAATTTCGTCCGAAGGATATACTAAACCCCCATTTATCATTATGGATTCCCTCTGGATTTTTCAGCGAAAAAAAAAAGGAAAAAAATTTAAAATCCTTTGTGAAATTCGAAGAATTTTCAGGGGGAAGAAGAATTTTCAGGGGAATTCGAAGAATTTTACTAGAAATTTTTCACGAAAAGATTAATTTGTAGGGTTTCACCGCGTAGATCGATTAGGTTATTATCTTGATCAACGAGTTTAAAATTAATTTTTGTCACCGTTTTATTATGACATCGCATATAGACTAGATTAACTGGATTCTCAATTAATAGATATCCTGGAGAGACTGATGGTGCGAATGAATATAAAATATAACCTTGCTGAGCTTGATTAGATTGGTCGGAATTTATTCGATAACTTCCTTCGATAATATCGCATACTAAATTTATCGCAATCACATTTGATATATTTACATTATTTGGAGCTATATGTTTACCGCCTCCTTCTGGATCATTATTATATTTGAGGGTTTTTATTTCTGGTGATGTTGTTTTTTTTTTCCATTCATCTTGAATTTTTTTAAAGCCAATATCGATGGCTTCACAAAGAAGTTTTTTTAGTTCTGGTACGTTATATCCCGGTAGTTTAAACGTAGGAATATCTTCAACGCGGATTTTAAAATGATCTGCAAATTCAATTCTATTTCTAGGAGAGACAAAACTTAATATATCTTGGATAATTTGTATATTAAACGTTTCCGCATCATCAATAATGTTATTGCATGTTTCTATGACGTTGATAAATTCATCTCTGGTGAGAGATCCAGATTTAATGGAAATTAATAGCAGCGAAAGGTCATTGTTCATTTTTTCAAAGTTTTGAATCACTTTTTTTTGTTTTATCATCAATATGTGCACCTAACATTAAAGTAGCATGATTAGTATCTGGAGTTCTTTCAAATATTATTGCTACTTCCTCCCCAGGAGATTTTAACTCGTTATTATTTTTATAACTTTTTACTGGATTATCGGTTTTTATCCTGTCGGTGACATAATCAGATTTTTTTGGTTCTGGTATATTAACTGTTTCTATCTGCGGTGGTAGTTCAGGCCATCCTAGTACGGTTCTGATAGAACTCTGATAAATATCTACGACATAATCCGGTGAATTTATCTCAATCATAGATGATAGGGTTGGTTCGTGAACCGTTATAGCGATCTTTGAATCTACTCCGGTAAGAGATTTTATTCTACGTTGAAATTCATCATTAATACCTACGATTTCATATGATCCAGTTGGTATTGAAACGACATTCCAGTCTAGAGTCCCGTCTGGTTTATTTTTCCAAGCTAACACTAAAGAATTATTTGGTTGTTGATCGCCAAATTGTTTTGATCGAATATTAGGCCAGCTATTATAAACTCGTAATTTTGCTAACGCGATTTCATTTACTGGAATTGGAGTTGGAAAATTTACGCTAAATTCAGGGTTTGTTGATGTTATTGATATCATGCTTGTTTTCACTGGTGTTGTATTTGTTACTATTTGTTGAAGCAGTTCTTGTGACGTTGCCATTATTATTATTATCACGCTCCAATTTTGAAATTGTTGATTCATACAACCGTACCATCTTTGAGAATTCTTCGTCGGATATTATCTGATCATCAATTGATGATGAAATCAACATTGATAATTGCGAATATGCGTTTGATGCAGTAATAAGTTTAACCGCGTAATCGTGTAATTTTTGTTGAGAACACGATGACAATTTTTTTTATTATCCCGGTGAATATTCCAGTAATTGTTGCTGCTGCAGATATTACAACAGGTACAACAATCGGAGCTATCATTGTCACCGAAGATAGTATTATTCCAGCGCCAGTAATCACACCTGATATTGAATACACTGATACATCTATAGCGGTGATTCTACGCTGGTATTTTTTCTTTTTATTTTTATATTCCTCAATTAACGCTTCGAGTTTACTCTGAAATTCTTTAACGGTGTTATAACGATACTGTGATGATGTTGACATTTGTTTTATTAAGAATCTCCATGTGTTTTCAATTTATTTCTGATATAAATTCCAAATACCATCTTATTGTGGCTCTAACTATAGTTGGATCAACTGGTGTAATATTGAATGATATAATATTATCAGTAGAGTTTTCGACGAATGATACTGTGTTAACCCCCTTTCCAATTATAGTATATCTATTTGTACCATCATCCTGTTTTATAAGTGACCCAACTGTAATATTAAATTGATGCTCAGAAACTATTGTAAATCGATAAATACCTTTAATAGTTATATTGCTTATACTAAGAGAATCTCGGCTAATCCAATCAAGTGATCCTTTTCGAACTACACGTAGATTATTAAAAAGTTTAACTGCATCATAAGTTGATTTTAAATCAGCGATTTCTGTTTGGATGTAATTTCTATTTTCCGCATTAGATATTTTTAGATTAGTTATTTCTGTTTGAATTTCAGCGAGATTTGGAGTAACCACAACTGGTGATCCCAAAAACTTATTAATGATATTTCTACGAAATTGATTAAAATTTTTCACGCGATCATCATATTCCTTATCAGTGTCTGTAAATTTTTTATCGTAATTGGTAAATTTATCTGTGATCGTTGAAATAAGTATACCGGGTTTTAGTTTACCATCGTTAGAATATAACGCTATAGCGTTTTCTGTTGCACTACGATTTTTAACTAAAAGATCATCTATGGAAACATTACTAGTTTTTAGTTTACCTGTACGATCCTCAAATGTAACTATTTCTCCAGAATCAATACTTGCTAGGCTTAACATATCGGCCATTTCATCTTCAACTATTTTTTTTTATCTCGTCTGGTTTAATTTCTCCTTTAGATTCTTTCGTTGAAGTAGATCTTCCCCAAATATCATCCATTATTTATAATCGTTAACTACTTCTTCAAAATCTTAAGATTTCCCACTGGTATATTCATTTACAACAATATGTGGTGGTTTTGCTGACTTTGAAATTTCATCAAGAACGTTTAATACTTTTCTACCACATATTGGTGGATCGTTTAACGTTCGTGTAGGTAACGTAGAATACCAAATTGGAATTTTAAATTTATTTACGTATTTATAAAATTCATTAGGTGGTGGTAAACCATATGAATCAAAATAGATAATTCTACGAGGATCAATAGCGTAACAAACCCAATGAGTACCAGGTCCATTGCTGTTATCAAGATTAATAATACCGGTTTCTGGTATTTGTGGTTGTGTTGGTAATTGATCTCTCATAAAAACTCCTCGGAAATATTTTATTTTAAGTTTATTAACAGCGTTAATTAAATCAAAATTGGACATCAGTGAAAATCCTTCGGATTTTACCGTTACATTGGACGTCCTAGTCGTAGACCAGCTCCCATTGGAGGTCTTCCAAGTCTTAATCCTCGTCCCTTTTTTTTAATATTTCCACCCATCCTTTTTCTCATAAGTGTTCTAGTAAGAGCTAATTTAGCCATTGGAGTCACTACACTAGCGATTAATCTTGGAATTGCACTCTTAAGTTGTGGATTTAATTTTTATTTGGAATATTTCCCCCGGTTGCCTTCTTTAATGCAATTCCTGCTGCAGTACCAACAGCTCCTAACGCTGCCGCCTTAGCCACCGCTGGAACCGTTGCTGCAATCAACGCTGGAATCACTATTGTATGTTTCGCTCCATAAAAAACCTTTCTAACATTTCTACAAAATCCAAATATATGATGAAGTGGAATCGCACATGAAAATTGTCTGCGTTGTCCATGTAATGTTGCTACTCGTGTTGCAAATCCTTGGTTATATTTTGGATTGCGTCTTTTTATAATATCAAATTTATCAGTTGTTGGTTTTGTTTCATGTTCTAGATCAACTGGTTGATCACCATCAATTGTTTCTTTTTTTACCTGTAGTTTAATAAATTGATTATGATCAGCGTCATCTGTAATATCCTTTGAGAAAATCATCGATGGTCCAGCAGATCTTGTATAATCGTCAGAGTATCTCGCGATTCCAAGTATTCCCGTGGCAATATCAAGATCATTCGATATAACTTCAATCTCTTTAGCATCGATAAGATACCTAGCACTTTCAAACAGCGCCATAATTCCATTATTAATAAATCCAACTCGGATATTTGGGTTATTATCATACGGGGTATTTGCTGCAACATTTGTAACAATTTCCCCTTCGATTTCAATGAATGCTTCACATGGTAGAAAATATTTACTGGTGTCTTGAACTTGAAGTTCAATTCTTCCTCCCTGATTAGGGTTTATAGCTGGATAAGAATAAAACTGATAATTTTGTACAGAATCATCTTATCTACTGGAGCATCCATATCAAATGCTGGATCAGATCTATGTTTGAACATTTTTTTATTATTATTAATCGTTATGGTCTAAATCATCGTCGTTATCGCCGACGACGACGAAATCCACTTCCCGCTATCATATTTGCGGTTATATTATCTTGAAGATTCTTCGTAAAATTCGAAGAATTTCCATTTCCATTTTCCGCCAACGATTCTAATTTTTGTTGTACTGCTTCATTTATTGCTTTACTAACCTTCGCTGGCATTACTGTTGTAGACGGTAACGGTTTTTTTTCTTTAAACTAATGAAGTTACCTTATCCTTTGCAAAAGAAAAGGCCTTTCCAGCGAGATCTCCAACAGTAGAAATACCCTTATCACGAATAACTTCAATAGCTTTCATCCCCATCTGTTTTACAAATGGAGCAACTTTTTGAGTCATTTTTGAAAAGAATCCTAGTATTGTACTACCGAGACCATCTCCGTAGTACATTCTATAAACCGGGTGTCTTGAATTCATCACGTAGACGTTAACTGGTTTAATCATGATTATAGTGTATAATCATTCTTTATACTGTTAATGCTTTCGATGAATAATTGGAAATGAAAATGGAAAATCCAACGGATTTCAATCGCTGATATACCCTTGAAAACCTCCGATTTTCCATGGATAATCTTCCACGAGCTCCTCAATAAATTCTCGGTATGTTGACACGTCTATAATTCCACCCTGAAATAATCGTCTACAAATATCAGCGATTTCATTAATTATTTCATGAGAATTATTTCCAGCTCGTTTTCCTCCAATGAGAACTTCTAACCGCGATATATCATTGAGAATATTACCAGGGCAGAAATGATCCCCATCTAAAGAATTTTTATTTGGATTTTTCAATCCCTGCCCGGTTATCGAAGTTTTTTGTTGTGAATCTCCACTTGCTGCTATTTTTATCTCGGTGAGAATTGGATCTGCTGTATACGGTGGCGGTTTTGGTCTTACTTGTACTGTTCCTTTCACTATACCCTCGTATATTTCAAAATCGTCTTTTAATTTTCCTACAAGTTTAGTTCCACCTTTTTTCGCTAAATACACTTTTTTCATCCATGTTTCCTTAGTTGTTATAGCGTTTTCATAATCATCTTTCAAATAATTATTTCTGTTTTTAAAATTATCATTACTAAACTTAGCTAAATCTGATATTTTTTCAATACTTCTAATCGTATTTAGCGCGTCATCGGTAAATAGATTTTCCGGTGTGTAATCTCGTGGAATATCTGAGGTAGCCCCCTGCGAATCACGTTGTGAATCTTTTCGAGATTCCGATTCCGATTCCGGTTCAAATTGTCGTTGTTGTTGAAGTTCTTCTTCTTGTCGTTGTTGTTGTTGTTATAGTTGTTCTTGTTGTTCTCGCTGTTGAACCGCGGTAACTATATCACCAGGAAGTGTTCTCGTTAATTTTTTTATTTGTTTGGATCGTGATGCTACCTTTTTAAGTACAGGAAGAACATCCCCTTGTTGAAAAACTGTAAGTAAATGTTTGTTATCCGTGTTTATTACCGATGCATCATTGTTAGGGAAATAATGATAATAATCGTCATTGGAAAACCTTCGATTGGGTAACAAAAAAAATGGAAATGGTTAAATCCATAGAAAATTCTTCGAATTTTTCAGGATTTCATTCCAAGGATTTATCATATTATTCTGCTACGTTTTTGAAAAGTTCTTCTCTTTTAAACACATCTCCGATAGATTTTAACAACGATTTTAACAATTTTGATATAGTTGCAAATTCTTTGAAAATTCTTTCAGAATCAGGATTGGATTGTTGTAGTTGATAAAGAATTTCATTTCGTGCTCGAATTAATGTTTTTGTGACACGATACTCTGAGCGGTAGGTTGGATATTGTTTATCTCGTGCAGAGAATATTTTTTGGTATTCCCGTTGAAGATAATCCGACGTGAATAAATTATTGCTGTGAAATTCGCTTAAACGGTCAAGTTCGGTTAGTAATTGTTTAACGGTTTCGTCGTTGAAATCTGAAAAATTCATTTTTTATTATACTAAGAATTTTTAAATTTAATTGGGAAATTCCATTGGAATTTTCATTGCAAATCAATTTCCATTTCTATGGGCTTCCAAATTATTTTTTTATCATATTTCGCATATTTCTAATATGATTTTCATCGGAGAATTTTTTTATGGGGGTTATTAACAAAATTATGATTTTTAGTATCATTATCGAGGATAATTTTAGTTTCTGTTTCACATCGATAAACAGAACAAAAATTATAAAATTGAATCTCGGGTGGGTAACGATCAGGAAAATCTGGAATGTGTATATATAAATCAAATATCTCCCACCGTTTATTATTTTTATATATATCATTTAAATTACACGTAATATAATTATAAAAATTTTTACTGTTAAGAATCTCATGGAAGAGATCAATTGCATCATCATCACGTAAAATTTGTACACGTACCATAAATTTATAATTACCTAATATATGTGTAAAAAACCAGTTTTGATATATTGTACACGTATCTTTATTACTGTGTTGTTCTTTGAGGAAATCTTCAAAAGATTGTGGTGGAAATTGTAGATATTTTTCAATCGTCGTCGCTCGGTTATGTGTCATTATATAATATACAAAAAATTATACGTCTAAATGTTATGTCAAGTAATGAAAAAAATTACGAATATACGAATGAGACTCTGCAGTTAAATTTTTTCGAGAATGTTGTTGTATAAACTCCTTCAGCGGCGAGTCTAACAGATTCCACGTGGATATCAAAATATCTAGCAGCTGATCCCATCGATGGAAAATCTTCAATTGTAGTATCGTAAAACGCCGTCACAGGTCTCGGTTTACGATTCTTATTTTGTAGAGGATTTCTATTACGACAATTTTCTTGTTGGGTAACAGTTCTTAAATTGTCAGCACGATTATCCAATTTATTTTGGTTAATATGATCGATTACAAAACCTTTTGGGATAACCCCGATAAAAATTTCAGCGATAAGTCGATGAGCGTGATAATTTTTTTTTGTTGTTGCCCTGAGCAAATTGTAACCCTTAAATATCCGGTGTTACTGACAAAACCAATAGGATTTTTTTTCGTCGGTGTCTGATAGTTCCATCTCGTGACGCTTCGTAGTTAACGTAAATCGGGTGCGAAACGTATTCGTTGTCGTTGTTCATTATTTTTATATAAGATTTTATCCGTCTAAATGATATTATTGTTTTTCCGATTTACATAATCCTGCGGAGATCTTATAACTGGAACACGATGATTAATATTTGTATGCGAATCATAATAACGTTTAAGATCTCTATATTTTTTAGCACCGTGACTAGAACACAATTGTGATTTTCCTCGTACTCATATTCCACACACAAGACAGGGTTGTGGTCCGGTACTTCCTTGTCGAATACGTTGCATGTGAGAAAAACAATATTGGTTTTTACATAGTTTTTCACATCGAGATAATTTGCCGATAAGTAGCCAATCACACTTATTTGTTGCCATTATATTATAATTAATTAATTAAATTTTATTTAAATATTCGTTATAATAATATAGATGAAAAATATTACCGATGATTACCGTGGTAAAACACATTCTAGAACTTATTTTAACCTCGATGCAGTTTCGGGGGTATCAATACGAAAAATAAAGAATAAAGAAATTATTTAAAAAAATTAAAATGAGTATTAATCAATTTTATAGAGATGGTGCAGCACATACATTTACAACCTACGGGATTATACACTGGGATGTTAATAAACCAACAATTGATGAAACTATGGACGATGGAAGAGCAGCGGTGATATTATCAATGTTGCCACCGGGAATATCATATTTTATAAGGGTAAAATATATAACGTACGATGACAAAAATCAACGATGGGTTATCAGGGATAATTTAACCCCGGTTATGAGAAATAAGGAACAAAATGTTATCGTTGATAGAGATTATAAACCGGGGGTGTTAACTGGAATTGATAGTCATTATTATATAAGAGCTTATCCTGAAACCGTGGTTATTTATGGATTATACGCGATAAATAATAAACCGAATATTAAAAGATTATCTCCGATGAGAATATCAACGCCGTTGAACTGTGTGGCGGAACGTGTAATGGAGCATTTCATGAATGCATCACGAGGAAATAAACTAACTGAACAACGACGTAACAAAATAATATCTTGGGGGGAAAAGGTAAAAACCACCGGTGCAACAGTTGCAGATGTTGCAAAATTAGAATCGCTGTTAAAATTTCCAATATCCGTGTCGACGATAACCGGAGATGTGTTACACAAAGGAAAATATAAATCTAATGGAAGTCCTATTGAAATTATTGATCATAATTCTCACGCGTGGAGTTCAGCGGTGTTAGTGTTTCCACGAGAAAAAATCATAAAGTATATTCCTGAGAAATTTTACAAAGATGTTTTATACGAAGAAAAGTTATTTGATGCTATTTACCAGTTAAATAAAAATGATCCTGTATCTGTATTGTTGTTGAGAAGTCTTGAGGATGAGCAAGGACAATTTGATCAATTTGTTACACCACGCGGAGAATTATATCGTACTGAAGAATTAAACAACAGGATGAAAACGATTACTGAACAATTTGTAAAGAATTTCGATGAGAAACTTCTAATGAAAAGTTTTACAACTTCGTCAGTGGTAGCTCACTTCGCCAGAGAAAGAAACTTTAGGAGAGTAACCCCCAGAGAATTTCTCGAAGATGTTAAATTGAGTTGTGTTGAGTATGGTCACAGTGGTTTATGGAACACAAAATACTCCCGTGAGGGATGATTGCAATTGATATAGTTGCGTGTTATCCGGGAAGTTTTCTCGGATACGGAGAATGCGGAGAATATTTTAAACGATTTGGTCATCCAACTCATGAAATGTGTCGTGTTGCTATTAATGGACCATTACCTGATTTTGATATAACAGGATTTGCTCGTGTTGTATCATTTGAACTTAATAGTAAATTGCATTCATGTAGTTATGCTTGGATTGGTAGACACATATCTGAAAAACAATGGGTTCCAATTGTATTATTGAGATATATGCTAGATAGTGGTATGTTAGCGTCGTTAATTATCGGTGAAGCTATTATATCTTACAAAGCTCAAAAAGAAGTTTGGTTACCACAACCAGATTTAGATGATATAATAACTTCGCTGAAAGAATCTCCTGAGTGGAAAAAAAAGAAATTTCCACGAAGAATAAATCGTAGAAATGTCCAAGGTGATATTTATCAACAGAGAAAAAACAGCTAAGGATCTCGGACGAAAAATAATTGGTAAATTTACTCAAGGTGGAAGATTCGATAACGCAAAATATTCTTCGAGATTAATCATGGATAACGTCGAATATGATTTTATAATTAAGAATCTAACAACGAGTGGTAAATTTGTAGACCGTAGAGAAGCATTCTTATCGAATGGGAAAAAATTAGGTACGATTGTTACATACATCGATGGAGAAAATCCACAATATGCACATTTAAGAAGTTCTATGTTGGCTTATTCTGCTATTAATTTATTCTCAATGATAAATAGATTTCCAGAATACGCTGTTAGAGTAGCTACTGATTCGATGTATATTCATAAAAAAACATCTCAACTTGGTATCTGAATTTTTGGATCCAAAAGAATCTTGGGGGAGTTGGAGAATTAAAAAAGAATTATTACATGAATATTCTACATCTGCTGACGTTGAAATCCACGATAAATACTTATCATGTAATACATTATCGGAATTATCTAATGCACCACCGATATCAGATCCGATTACGCGATATAAAACCATATATTTGAACGGTTGTGGAGGATCAGGAAAGACAACACGAGTAATTGATTTATTCAAAGATAAAATCAACATGATTGTGTTAACACCAACTCATAGACTTGCTAGAGAAATGACAGAACGAAATGTAAAATCTTGTACTTATCACAGCTTCTTTCGATGGAAAGGTGATGAGTGGACCCCTGAAAGAATGGGGGAAAAATTTATTCCACCGGTGATAATTTGGGACGAAATTTGTACAGTATCATTAAAAATTTTATAAATATTTCTTGAATGGTTATGAACGAAAAATACAAAAATTATTATGTGTGGTGATCAAGGTCAACCTCCACCATTTGTCGGTGGATCTCATGACTGGCTCAAGAAGTATGTTGATTATTACGAAGAGATTAATACCGACCATAGATCTCTAGATGAACAATTACGAGAATTGAAAAGTAAAATTAGACTACAACCAAGTTATATTCAAGGTGAAATACTTAGAACAACAATACAAAAAATCCCGTTGAATGAATTTTGGAAATCATGGAAACCATCTGATCTAATAATCGTAAGTAGAAAAACAATTCGAGATAGACTTCAACAGGAATTATTTAAAATACACCAAAAAAAATATCCTAATGAATTAGTACCACTCTGTTATAGACCGTTGAATACAAGAAAACAAAATATTCTCGTTGATATTCCAGGACCAAAATCCGAAGAATCTCAACAACAACAAGAGTTGGTGTTAAACGATATTGTATTAGTCGATATCAGCGCCGTTGAAGACGCAATAAAAGATAATAAACCCCCGTGGATGCTAGGTTATGCGTCGACAATACATTCTTCACAAGGATTAACCATCACAGACACAACAGTTTACATCATAGATAATTATATTGAATGGTCAAATTTAATTTATCTCGCTGTGTCTCGAGTACGAAGAATAAATCAATTACGAAGAATTATTATTAAAAATCCTTCTGAAATTCAAATATTTTCATTTAAATACTAGTTGAGACCACGCGGTGGTAATTGAGTATCCTCTGGTATTACCTGTAGTTGTTGTCGAGTAAATCCTCGTTGAGGAGCAGTTGAATCTAGTCTATAAATTGCTGGTCTACCAGTGGACTGGGTTATACTAGATATTTTATGTACGGTGACACTCCAGATAGGATCAGTAGCTCTTTTTTTACCACCTTCAAGTTCTCCCGGTTCGTATAAGTACCTTACGGTGACATTACCAAGAATTTGTTCTTTGAAATCTTTTTGTGGTTGTACAGGAATATACTTTTTTTTTAATAGCGCTGTTAGGTTTCATGTTGATTGTTCTAGTAATCTCATTATTGATTGCGGTAACTACACCTGGTAATCTCTTAACCCATTCACGGGATCGTTTATGTTGAATAAATTCTTTCGCGTATTGATATCCAAATAACCGCTCAGCAAGTGTCCGATTAAACCGTTCAACAATTGCCTGATCGCGATGTAGTGCAGTATGCCCTCGTCTGATGGTGACATTGTGATGTTTCATTGTAGATGCAACCACACCCTGAAATTCTTTACCAGGATCAACTTGTAATAGATTTGGCCAACGCAGAGGACTTCGTCGATAAATCTTTTCAAATGCAGAAGCAACTTCAGTTGATGATTTTGATTTTAGCGGTTCTGCTTCTTTGTATCGACTCGCAATATCAACTACTGTTAACGCGTATTTGTAACCGTTATCATGTGGCAGAAATAATATATCAGCTTGGTGAACTTCATTAGGAACTGTAACATCAAAATGCGAAAAATTAATTTGTCTAGGCGGACGTAGATAAATTTGCCATATTGCCTGTTTAGATAACCAATCAGCTGCAGTAGTATTTTTTACTTTAGCGGAGTTAGCTAATTTATTTATAACAGATTTACCTTTCCAGTATCCTCTAGGAGAATAATAAATTTTTTTCATTGTTATATACTTGCACCAAACAATAATTTACCTTTCATAGCAGATTTTATTAACCACGAGGCTAATTTTTCTTTTAACGATTTATCTGGAATAGCATTCAACGCATGAATCAATTTTACATCTGCGAGATGACGCTGTTGTAAATCACCACTACGGTAAGCTATATCATGTACAAGACAAGCTTCATCGATAGTGTTTATCGGATTTTCCCCCTGACGTGGTCGGTTTTGATCATCGAGTCGTATGTCTAATCGTGTTCCAGGTCCACAATAATTATATCCCAGAAGGTGTTTATCTCCTGGATATTTTGACCATGGTAAACCCGGAAGTCTATTTAACCTTGCGGTAATATCTCCTCCTCTTCTTTTTTTTTAAATCTAAATTTTTTTGTACCACACACCTCACAATTACCAACAAGAGCACTTCGATTATTTTTCATAGTAGTATTTGTCAAGTTTAACGTTGGTGTACGCGCTTTACATTTAACACAATATAAATCCATAATATTATTATTGATATACTAATAAATGGAAGTAATTGATTTCTCAGCATTGAAAAAGAAACAATCATCGAAACATCATCCGATGCTACCAAATTCGATAAGAATGATTATCATTGGACCTTCAGGAAGTGGTTAAACTCAATTATTGCTAACAATGATAATGAAATATCTTAACTGGGATAAATTATATCTGATTGCCCCAAGTGTAGATGATCAACATTGTTATCAGGTGTTAAAGGATTTCGACGAAACTGTTTCAGAAGCTAACGGTGGAAATGTAATTGAGTTTATTACTGATATTGAAGAGGCGCCATCCGTGGAAGACCTAGATAGATTTGTTAATAATCTCGTCGTGTATGATGATGTGATGTTAAATAATCAAAAAAAAACCAGCGTTGATAATTTCACGAGGACGCCACAAAAACTCCGACGTGATATATTTAACTCAGCGCTACACACAAATGCCAAAAGTTATCAGAGATAATTGTAATTTATTATGTGTGTTTAACGGTGTTGATAGTCATACTCTTAGAAATATTTGGCAAACGTGGTGTTCTGACATGGATTATAATCAATTTCAAAATTTCTTCAGCGGTGCAAGAACCCCCCATGGATTTATCACGATAAATATACATGACCCTCGGACACGATATCGAATTGGATTGGACCGTATTTATGGGTAACCTAATCGATATACACGGTGAAACCCTACAAATTAATCTCTACGTGAAAAATTTCTAGTAAAATTCTTCGAATTCCCCTGAAAATTCTTCTTCCCCCTGAAAATTCTTCGAATTTCACAAAGGATTTTAAATTTTTTCCTTTTTTTTTTGCTGAAAAATCCAGAGGGAATCCATAATGATAAATGGGGGTTTAGTATATCCTTCGGACAAAATTTAGGGTTCACACTTCCTGCTGCTTGGGTTCACTCATGGACTTTGTCTCTATGGCTATCTTCCTACAAGCAAAACATAGCTTATCCTCTCCTACTCTAAATACTTCAGGGTACGTGTGGGCGTTAGTCTCCAGAATGATGCGAGTACTCTGAACATAGCTGCTCAACACATTTTGGCCAATGCTGTAATTGCAGCTAAAAATGTACAATTGGTGGAACGAGAGTCAGTGCTATCTACTTCCACTTTCCTTAAGGATCACCATAAGGCCAAGCTATGAGCATTGCCGTTATCCTTTAACCTGTTTAATGGCCAAATCGAAGAAGTCTGCAAACAAGCCACCAAGGAAATCAATTTCCCTTCCTCACAACCACAGCATCGTTGCTGGTCCATTTTAAGAAATCAACAAAAGGACAAAAGAACCATATATAGGACACAAACTGCTGAAAAATTTTCTTATCAAAGCTTCATCCACAGTTCTCGCAAACCGCAGTGGATCAAACACAGAGAGGTCCTATTGTTTGATCCAAGGTTTCTCTTCACGACAGCCTCCACCTTTCATAAACTGACATAATCTCCACCTCGCCCTTCCCACAGATCATGGTGGGAGGAAGGCTCCCATTTTGTGCTGCAGAGTGGGACAAGATTGCCATGATGAGCAGTGGATGGATTTTGCTTTACTTTCAACACACCTCCTCCTTTGTCCAGAATCAAAATAGGTACAAACATATCAATGCACCCATCCAAGCCACCACCTTGCAGTGAGAAAAAAAAAACCACAAGCTTCTCCAGAAAAGAGAGGTAGAACTTGTTTGAAATACATATTCTCCGAGATTTTGTAAGAATTTTCTTGGTCCCAAAGACAAACTACACTCTGCATCCTATCATCAACCTAACTGCCATCAATAAATACATTCACGCTCCCTGGAAACACCACAAAACGTTTTGAATGCCATCCAAGATGGAGACTTTGCAATCAGTGTGGACATGAAAGACGAATATCTTCATGTCCATATTCACAAGGCTTCCAGGAAGTGTCTGCATTTTGCGAACAACAGCATTGTATCAGAGTACACCTATTTTGTCTCAACATCAGACAAAATGATTAATGGTGCATGTTCAGAACAATTTATGCTGTATGATGGCCACTGAACCAACCCCATACCATCTGCACAAAAATGAGGTACCATCAGCAGAATTGAGGCTCACAGTGGGTATAACTTTTAAAGTAAAGCCGCCAGAAATCACAGTCCGTATGGATGCAAGTACAGAAGGCTAGGGAGCACACCTAATACTGTCCTTTCCGAAAGCCAGCAGAACATGGTCTTTCCAGGGTGGCATCTTCATATCGATATTCTAGAGATGAAGACCATTTTGAAAGGCTTTCACTGGTGGTAGGAATTACTAAATAGAGAGTCCTCTTTCTGTCTGACAACTCCACGGTGGTGACTTATTTTGTACTTGGGAGTCCCCTCCAGTTGAGTTATCCGGAAAATGTCTTGCATAACATCAAGATCGAGTTTTGAATTGTATGTAATGTGCAAAAGTGCATATAGTGATTTTGTAAACTTTAACCCATTTTCTTAAGCACATTCCACTTTTTTAAAAACTTTTGTATCTAATGTTTAATACTATGCATACTATTTGATTAATAGCAATCAGTTCCTTAGTTAAGGTATTTCATTATATTGTTAATTTTGACATTCAAAAGGGTGAATGGCAACAAACCTCTTTCCACATGCATGAATGCACACACACACATCTGTCCTAGGCAAAGCAACTAAATCATTACAACGATCAACAGTTTTTCATTATCATAGTCTCAAAACAGGCCAAAATTTCTTTGATCAACAGTTACCACATAATCTTTGTGCAAGATTTTAAAAATTTCTTTCCAAGATGATGTATGGCCAAATCTAGAGGGTAATATAGTCTGATCCTTGTTAGCTGATCTTCACCCACACATAAACACACCAAAGTCAAAGTTCAAGTAACTTGTGCAAAACCCTGAAGCGATTCTATCAAAGAGATGACTAGCATGTATCCCAAGGAAATAATTCCTGAGATCACCATATTTAGTTGACTAAATCAGTTAATGGCAAGAAACTTCAGGGTGAATATAATTACAATTTGTTAATGCCAGAAGTTTTGAAAGATTGCATTTAAATTACCAAAACAATCTTTTTATCTGAGAAAAAACTAATATAAGAACATAAAGTACTACTTTTTATTTCAAATATTTATCAGTGAGGATGAAATTATGGTGCTTAAGATAAAAGCTGACAAAAATTGGTCATACAAATGTCCTGATCACACAATACTAGTCAACATGTAGGGGATTTTTTTCCTATTGTACTACAACAATATCTTAAGCACTTAGTGTATTTGACAGAAAAGTATTGGAAGCTAATATAATACCAAACATTTTTCCATCTAAAAGACAGTCAATTCTGTATGTGAACAATTTTCATACAACACCCAAATATTCTTTCTAGATACAGTATTAATACAAAAATAGTAATTCTAGAGCCATATTGATAAAAAGACCTTCAAGTTGGACACCATGGTAACTATCCTGAATGTCTGAGTCATCATCAAGTTTTCCAAATGAATTGGGTCTTTAATGAGGGAGAAATTTCATAAAATGAATGAGGATGTCTATCAAATTCTTTTTTTAAATACACCAAAATTAATTCTTGTTTAATGCTGAAATTTTGATATATACTTTCTCCAAGGATTTGTTTCACAAAAATATATGACCAACCTGATAGCCATACTAGGGTCAGCATTTTCATTTAGGATCTACTAAGCTTCAGTTATCTCATTGGTTCTGGAGTATTCATTACCAGATTTTCATAATGGTCTCACTGGTAGTCATATGCAATGTCTGTGGGGCACCATTTTTATTTAACAACTACCGGTAAATAGACTTCAGAATTAATTTTTAGGTCAAACAAAAATATATGCATGTTTCCAGTAAGTTGATTGCCCCAGTTTGACTTCAGCATGATGCTATGCGACTCCTTAGTGTCTGAGGTAAAAAAAAAAAATCACTTTAAATATAAAGGTTTTAAAATAGACCTGCTTACTATAATTTTAAAACCAGTGTGAATGAATACACATATTATTTTGTTTGGCGGTATCAAATTTCATGATAATCCTCTCTTTGGCAATAAAAGCTATTGAAGAGGGCCATTCAAGAGGCCTGTGGAAGATCTCAATGTGTTGCAGGGTCGTTTGGAAGAAGCTGCAATTATAAACATTTGCTATGACTGCCAACAATTCCATAATCTCCTTCTAGTCTTGGACCAATAGGATCAAATTTCTATTTATGATGGGAGTTTATTTTTACCATATAAAAACAAGAAAGTTTCATCTGAATCACAAATTTATTTTGAACAAAATGCAAATAAGTATTTTACAAATCTCCATAAAAAATATCTTTCTCTTGTAATAAAAATTATCTTACATAGAACATAAATGATAACATGCTAACTAATGAGAAACTTTATAAAACAACTGCAAGATTTAACATGAAACAAACACACATAAATGCCAACTTTTACGACAGTGCTAGTTTTATTCTGAGACTCAAATAGTATTTTCTTTCATTGTACTTGACCAAAGATAGCAACATCATACAGTTACAAAAAAAGTTATCTACTCAAAGCATATAGAAAATGATTGGAAATTCACATCTGAACAAACAAAAATAAAATGTCAGCTTTGAATCATTTAATATGCTTTAAAAAATAGCTGGCAGACTTGTCTAATATATTATACACCAGCAAGTATTATGAACATAAAAAGATTGATTTTTCATTTCTAACTCTACTGTCACCAACTGGTCATGAACATTGTCATCTTCTTTGTGGTTAAAACCAAATGGAAGTTTGCAATGCAAAGAAGTCTGCTTACTGCCATAAGATCCATATTCAGTAAAGACCTATGCATACATATGAGATTAAAAAATGTGTCACCTGCATCACTGTATGCAATCTAAATAATATGTATTTCAAATATATTTTTATTTTTTAAGGGGGGGGCACACATTTACATATACTATTGTAGAAATTTATGAAATTATCAGCAGCTTATGCAACACTATTAACTACATCATTCTTGTTGAATGAACAAAACATATTCAGCCACACCAAGGTGACAAAGTTAGAGACCATTTGGTCGTAATCAAGTTAAAAATTACAAATAAAAAAGAATTGAGTAAGTTAAAGTGTTTATTTTTAAATGTTCTTGATGCTTTGATTTTAAAATTGGTAGATAATACCTGCAAAGCAGAGTGGAGGAGTCAGCAGAAAACTATAGGCTCGCAGTTTTCAAGTGAGTCATGAAACTTAGTAAATGTTTTAGTTATCATCTGAAAATGTACATTTAAATGAATCAATGTGCTGCTCAACATATTGCAAGAGTTTTGCTCTTTTAACCAATATATAGTGTAGGCAAGAATTTTGTCTCAGTTTTCAGTGAATGACCAAAATAATCTACATACATGTTTTGATCACCATTCAAGGTTGTGTATATCATCATATTACCATCTTCTCAATTATTGTTATTGCCCTTTTTGTTATGCTGTTGAACTCAGTGTATGATAGAATCTACTGAATGCAACTAGTCCCTGTTTTGATGGATCATTGCAAAACTTTATACATATTACATTCATCATCATCTGAAGATATACAGACAAATCACAGTGCTACTGTGACTTTTGTTAGAGGTATTGCCCTTTTTTAACTTAAAGATGGCAGGATTTTGTGAATGCAAAAATCTCATACCTGCCATAACAAATGTCAGAGAAAACATGATTTTTTTTTACTCCCAAACTCCTGACACAGTTATGTTTTAAAACACAGAATTGTCAGTACTTTTCACCCAAAAAATTATTACAAATAAAAACGAAGAAAAACAGGACCTCAATATATGCCCGTAACATAAACAGCAAACAATCCTGCGTTGAGCTCATGTCAAACAATATAAAGATCAGTTTATATAGCTAACTGTCATACAGGAAATTAAAAGACATAGAGCAAACAATCCTGCTTTGAGCTCATGTCAAACAATATAAAGATCAGTTTATATAGCTAACTGTCATACAGGAAATTAAAAGACATAGAGGTCAGGTATAAGTAATCACCATTTCAAGTAACACTTTTTCAATCATATTGTTACAATGTCTGCAGTTTGGAAGTTTATAGTGATGTCTAGCACTGGGACATGATGCTGCAGACATGTAGCATGATGTCCCACCCAGTCACATTATACTGACACCAGGCAGACCAGTCCTAACACTAACCTATTAATGCTAAGCGCCATGCAAGGCAGCTGTTGGTACCATTTTTTGTAAGTCTTTGGTATGACTCAACCAGGGATTGAACCCATGACCTCCTGCATCAGAGGCAATGCTCTAACCACTAATCCACCGGAGCAGTAATAGGTTAGTTTGAACAATTTTTCCATCCAGTCTCTAGCAAGTGCAAAGGTGAACACCAATGACACTTGCATTTTCTTCAAACCCTCAAATGAACTACTGAGAGTAACCAAGACTGCATCAAATTAAGTATATGTTATGCCATTTAATGAATTTTAAAGACAGTGTGATTGTATTGTGTTTTTACACATGGATATGTATGGTGATGATAATTGATAACACTGTCAACCAATTTTTGTGTCTTTGCAAGTGTATTAAATGCAGTGAAGACTGACAAACTATTTTCTTTTATTCAGATTTGAATTTCCAATCATTTTTTTAAAGGCTTATTTTCTGGATATAAATTTTTGGTCACACACACTTAACTCTTTGGGACCTCAAAATACAGTTTTTGAGTGTGAAAAAACCCAATACTATCTGTTTTCAATGAATAAACATAAAACTTGCATCTGTTATGGTCATCATATGAATTTGCATAAAATTACAAACCATTGTGCTCATGATAGTTGTATTACAGCTATTACCCTTTTGTCCTGCAGCTGAATTTAATACAAGACATAATTCTTGGCACAGGTCTTATAGTGTTTTTATGGATCACAATGAAACTTGATACATAATCGGTCATCATCTGAAGAGGTGCATATTGACAATCCTTGAAACTACATGATTCTGTAAGAGTAGTCCCTTTTGACAATCAGCTGGATGCAATAAATGCTCGAAATTAGTGAATGCAACAACTCCTGCAGTTCGGTGGATTGCTCTGAAGATTATATTATGGTTATCATCAGAAGATATACATGCTGACCAATCAGTGTGCTCACTCTATTTTCAGAATAGGGGGTTTGCAGGAAAGTTTCAGTTCAGAGTGTTCACAGCTGGATGCATATTACACAAAACTCTTTCACATTCAACTTAGAAAAATGCGACCACTTTATTAAATCCAGACAATGGTTTATTATTTATTTTTAGTGACTAGTTGCATCACAGTATTGATTCAGTATACCATTTAAATGATATGAAGTCAACTGTTACTATCAGTGTAACTCAGCTGATTGTTACTTTTAGTAATATGTCCAAGTACTACTTGTAATTTATTATATAACTTGATGACAGTGGTGTTTTGATTAACAACACACATTTGCATTCCATCATTTTGTATTCTATGTTCGCTTTACTGACAATCTGTTTCTGTTATTAGTGTTTCTGTTCTTGTAATTTCCTTCTTTGCTCAGCCTGCATGGTTTTGGAGTCTTCTCCAGGTCTTGGGCCCCGAATATTTACCCAGTCTGAAGTACTTTTATGTAACATTTCCTGGAAAAAAGAAAATAATCTGAAACCCACTACAAAGATAATTTATTGTGAGATGATGTTATTTAAGGTTCATTATAGACAGAATGTATTATGGTAGGTTTCAATGAAAAAGACCACTAATGGAAGAACTGCCTGACTGTAAATACATGACCTAGTATTGACATACAGCTGTAGTATTTTCATTATGTAATTACATACAATACTATGTTACTCCTTAGTGTCTCAAAAAAATTAGAAGATTTCTGGAATGTGAAATATAGCTGACAATGACCTAATTTTTAAAGGTAGAGCATCATAAAACTCATAAACTTGTAAGAGTCTTTGTACAGAATTTGTTTAAAGCAGTGGCCTAAGTGTATAGCATAACACAGAGAAACTAAATGTAATACTATATACTTCTCCCTTGATAGCTTATGCACAATGTGGTCCATTAACAGATCACACTATAATGCAGGCGCAAGTTATTGAGAAACCCTTCTCAAAGAATTTGGGATGCCATCCATATAGGACATCAAGAAACAAGGAGTTCAGAGGGAGGGGTAATGGAGCTGTTTAATGACTGAATAGTCATTATATAATCATGTCGGGAATAACTGTCAATACATGTCAAGATACTTTTCTACCAAAGCTATTTGCTTTTCTGTAAAAATTACCTGTTCAGTGGTCCCCCTCTTATATGACCACATGTTCTCCATTGGGAAAGTGGCCTTATAAGACAGATTGCCTTTCCAGAGGGGGACATTTTTGTGTGTGGGAAGTAATGGACATGGCATGAAAGCTGCATAATTCAAAGCATTTAATATCTTCATTTAAAAGTAACATTAATTATTAAAAAATTCTTCCAGTCTTAAGAATAAATTTATTTCAACTGAATAATCATTAATAATTCTTATTCTTGACATAAGCAGGATATGCGAGCGGGTACTGTTGTCATGCACATTACAAAACTTTCAAAATGTCATTTAAATTTTGGTACATACATAATTTTCTTTCCATTTGCTCCATTTTCCCAATGCTGCTGAATAATCTCCTTATGGGTTATGATGTTGTATATTCAAGTCTTTTCATCAAAAAATTGTTTTACTGAGTCTTTTCTACATAAAGGACACAGTGTACTAACTTTTAAGAAAAGAGCCAGCCCGGACATGGGTGAACATAAAGTAGAGTATATATGGGTTTGGATGGCCAGGATTGGTTAATAATGTAAGTTATGTTTTAGGAAAAAGAATCTTTCGAGAGCTTATCCTGGGTGTAAGTGGGGAAAAAAATAGAGACATTGTTTTACTGATGAAATTTCAATCCTTTAACAGTCTTGAGTTTATAACAATCATTACTAAAATTAGCCCGACTCTTTGGTGCAGAAATGAAAGCACATGTTTTAAACACATACAGGTCCAGAAAATGCAACGGCTCATATCCTTTCATCTGCACAGAAGCCAACATCCAGGTCTTATATATACTGATAAATATAAGTTTGATCATGAGCATTCAAAAAGTTTTAAGTTATTGAATTTTTTAATATCATGGTGTTTGCATAGATTGACAACGGGAACTGAATTAGTACCATGAGTCCTTTAGACAGCCACAGCAGTACAATAACTACACATGCAAGTGCAATTAATTTTACTATAAATGCATAAATGCAATCATATGGTTTTATTTGTGGATAACAAGCAAACTTGTCAACCACAGAGTGACTTTCAGTGGGATATTAAACACATATTCAGATATATCAACTGTTGCCAAGAAGGTGGGAAGTGGAAGATTTGACTATGTTAGGGTAGAGTGTTTTTCACTTTGGTTTATATCTAAGCAATACATATTGTTACGGCTATTGGATTTAAATTATTTATTTTTTAATTGTTAAATCCAAATTTGTCATTTAGGGTTTAATATTCATTAATTGGGAAATTATTCTGGAAAATTCAAGCTGACCTACACTCTAATTGTAAACAAGTTTTGACCTTGGCTTGTGGATCTAATTCCTGACCTTGCTTTGGACATTGTCAACAGGTCTCTAACACTATTGGTTAATTTCAAGGACAACATTTTATTTTTAGTTCTTAGGGGTAGGAAATATCTAGAGTATGTGATTTTTAGTGAAGGCAGTCTCTTTCTGTGACCTTCCATGAACCTCTATCAATTTCTAGAAAATCATGTGATCACTTGTTTACTTAAAAAAAACCCAGTTATATAGACTTGTTTTGGATAGGAGTTCAGTAGATGTTTGGGCTTTATTATTATTAAGTTGTGTATTTCATGTTTGAGTGTTATTTTGTTCTGGACTTTGTGTCAATTCATTGAAGAAAGAAGAATTATCTGGAAAAGGACATTTGTTATGATTTTCATTTGGATGATAACAAAACAAGAACTGCATCATGTGACATTGTCAGCCATTTTGGATTACATCGTCAAGATTTGAACCTGGAACTATTAGAACATTTATTTATCAGGACTTGCAATTCCATTAGTGGATTATTTTGTGAATTCTATATTTGTTGGATTTGATTCTCTAAAACCGTAAGTTTATTTATTTTATGAAAATAATTGTACTTAATAAAAATCATTGTTAAAGTTTTACAAGCTTGTTAGTTTTCACTCTTTCTGTGTTGCTGCTTATTCGAGCCTAAGCACATAACATAGAAATTGGGGTCTCGTGTTGGGATTTAAATAAATTGGAATTTAAATTCGAATTTCCCCTAGTTTTTGAAAAATTTAAATCTTTAGTGAGACTAACACGCTTGTATTAAAATGACATCTAAGGTAGAAATATTTCTTTCTAATCCTACCCAGGAGCAATTAGATCTTTTCAAAAAAGACAAGTTGGTTCAACTTGCCAGGAAATACGATCTTTCCGAAGTGAAGGCTTCTTTAACGAAGCAAGATATCAAAAAGATTTTGGTCCAGTATTTGGTAGAACAGGATCTTTTGGAACAAAGTACTTTGATTCCAGTCAGTAAGTCTGCATCAGACTCTGACATTAAACTAAAGGAATTAGAATTAAAATTCCAGATGGAATTAGTGTTAAAGAAGCTGGAGTTTCAGGAAAGGGAGAAAGAGAAACAAATTGAATTACAAAAAGAGCAAATGCAGATTGATAGAGAGAGAGAGGAGAAAGATAGACAATTACAATATGAAAAAGAAGAAAGAGAGAGACAGAAAAGGGAGAAAGAATGGCAAATCGAATTACAAAAAGAGCAGATGCGCATTGATAGAGAGAAAGAGGAGAGAGAGACAGGAAAGGGCGAAAGAAAGACAATTACAATATGAAAAAGAGAGAGAGGAGAGAGAAAGACGATTTGAATTATAAAAAGAGCAGATGCGAATTGAGAAAGAAATTAAAATGAAAGAATTAGAGCTGGCAAGTGAAAAACTCCGTCATACTTCAAATCAAAATTTTGATATAACAGGGAATATTAGATTAGTGCCCCCTTTCAGAGAAGAAGAAGTAGACAAATACTTCATTCGTTTTGAGAAAGTTGCTGAAAATTTAAAGTGGCCAAGAGAATATTGGACCATGTTATTACAAAGTGTACTTACTGGTAGGGCTAGTGATATTTACTGTTCACTGTCCGTTCAGCAAAGTGGTGATTATGATGTAGTTAAAGAATGCATTTTAAGAGGTTATGAGTTGGTCCCTGAAGCTTATCGCCAGAAATTCAGAAATTACAGAAAAGAAGCTGGACAAACTCATGTCGAATTTGCTAGGGAAAAAGAGCAGATGTTTGATAGATGGTGTTTAGCCAAGAAAGTCAAACAAGATTATCAAAATCTCAAGCAAATTATATTAATTGAAGAGTTCAAAAACTGTGTCCATAGTGATGTTAGGACTTATCTCGATGAGCATAAGATTGAAACCTTGGAAAATGCTGCTCGAGCTGCTGACGAATATTCTTTGACACATAAAGTTCCTTTTGTTAACAAGACTTCTACTCAACAATCTTTTGGCAGAAAAGTATTTCCGCCTAATTCAAGCCCTTCTAAAACTCAAACTAACACAACTTTCAAAGATCAGACTTCAGAGAAGTTTGATTCTAAATCCTTGTCTCTTCCGACGTGTACCTATTGGTGTACCTATTGCAAGAAAGAAGGACACGGTATTTCTGATTGCTACAAATTGAAAAATAGGCATCAGAATCAAGATAGACCTGTTCCAAATGCTCTTATTTCCAAGAGGTCAAGGTCACAGTTATGTATTGAAAGCAATACATTTGTTGGGTCTAATAAACCCCGGTCTGATTTTATTATGGAGAATTATGAACCATTCATATCGAAGGGTTCTATATCACTCTTGGGTGATTCGGCCAATCCCACCCCTATTAAAATTTTAAGGGACACAGGAGCTTCTCAGAGTCTTTTATTATCAGGTACTTTGCCTTTTTCTGAGAAGTCTTCTTCTAATGAAAGTGTTCTTGTTCAGGGAGTAGAGTGTGGCTTTGTTAATGTTCCTCTCCATTGTGTAAATTTGTCATTAGACTTAGTGTCAGGACCTGTGACAATCGGAACAGTCTCGGTTTTACCCGTTGAGGGAATAGATTTATTGCTAGGCAACGACTTAGCTGGAGACAAGGTTGTGGTTAATCTACTTGTAACTGACAAGCCTAATTTGGATCAGAAAGTTGATCCAATTGAAAAAGAAATCCCTGATATATTTCAAGCTTGTACAGTTACTAGAGCTATGGTAAAGAAAGCTTTTGAGAATGAAGTTGAAAAGGGCAGTATTCCCTTAACTGACACATGCATGGGTCAGGTTTATGTTGTTGAAGGCAGTATTCCTTCCTCAGACGGATGCATGGGTCAGGTTTATGTTGTTGAAGGCAGTATTCCTTCCTCTGACGGATGCATGGGTCAGGTTTATGTTGTTGAAGGCAGTATTCCTTCCTCTGACGGATGCATGGGTCAGGTTTATGTTGTTGAGGGCAGTATTCCTTCGTCTGACATATGCATGGGTCAGGCTTATGTTATTGAGGGCAGTATTCCCTTATCTGACACCTATGTGGGTCAGGCTTATGTTGAAAAAGCTAGTATTCCTTCAACTGACGCTTGTATAGGTCAGGTTTTTGATGAGATCACTTTTACTCTTGGTTTAGATCAATCAGAAGGTATTGATCATAGTGATCCTCTTTTAATAACTCATTCTCTTAATCAGGGTGATAAACGACAGTCACTTGTCGTCGAACAGGAAAAAGATCCTGAGATCTCCTGTTTGTTTCAAAGGGTCATAAATGAGACTGAAGTTACTGAAGTTCCTGTCTGTTATTTCATTAAAAATGGAATTCTTATGAGAAAATGGAGACCTTCCGAGGTACCTGCTGGTGATAAGTGGTCAGTGAACTATCAAATAGTAGTTCCAAAACCTTACAGACAGGAAATACTTAATCTGGCCCATGAAACTCCTTTGGCTGGTCATTTAGGGATTAATAAAATGTATCACAAGATCTTGACTCACTTCTATTGGCCAAAAATCAAAAGTGATGTTGCCAAATACTCTAGGTCTTGTCACACTTGTCAAATGGTAGGAAAACCCAATCAGAAGATACCTAAGGCTCATCTGCAACCTATTCCTGCATTTGATGAAACATTCAGTGGAATTATGGTAGATTGTATAGATTCCTTACCCAAGACCAAGTCAAGTAATCAATTAAAGTTAAAAATGAAACTATGGTTTGAAAGAACTGAAAGGGAGAGAACTTTTGAGTTTGATAATGGAGTTGTGTTACTCTTGTTCATTCTTCTTACTTTTCTTCAGATTAGATATTATGGCTCTTACAAAGTTAAGAAGAAAATGAATTAGTTAAGTTATAGTATTAGTGCTCCTGGGATCTAAATTAATTATAGGAGTACCAGTGTATTGAAAGAAATAGCCATGTTAAATATGTAATTAATTTAGTTGTACCTGTCCTACTCGGTGAAGAAATGTCATCAGATTCTACTGACATTGGAGCAACGAATTGTTGGAATTCAGAAATTATAAAAAAATTTAGACCAGAAACTTTCACAGTTGCAAGTGCAAGAAAGAAATGAACTGAAAGTTATTATTATATGAGCACTTATGTCCAGATATTCTTACAAGGACAAACAAAAGTTTCATGACGTTGAAATTGAAAATTCCAAACAGCATCCATGCAGGATGAGACCACTCAAACAGGAATATTTGAAAAAGGAAATTCAGTATTTGCTGAAGAATGATTTTATCAAGCCCAGTAAAAGTGATTGGAGTTCACTATGCATACTTGTTCCTAAACCAGATAAAACTCTCCGTATGTGCACTGATTATAGGAAGGTGAACAGAGTGACAAAAACAGATTCATTCCCATTAACAAGAATTGACTATTCTATTGATAAAATTGGGAATGCCAAGTATTTCACCAAATTCTGACCTTCTGAGAGGATTTTGGCAGATTCCACTACGGAAAGAGCAAAGGAAAACTCAACATTGCGACTCCAAAAGGACTCTACCAATATAAAGAAAGTCCATTTCAACGTCTCATAAAAATGTTCATCTCTGGTCTAGAGATTTGTGACGTCATCATCTACAACGACACCTGGAAAGAACATCTAGCAACAATTAGAAAATTCTTTGACAGACTCACTAATGCGTGTCTGACTGTTAATTTATTTAAAAGTGAGTTCTGCCTTGCTAGAGTAGCTTTCTTAGGACATTTAGTGGGACATGGACAAGTTAAAAGGTTGAGGCTATTTCTTGATAATATAATTGTAGACACTCTTTCCCGTGTATAATTCATTATATTGTGTAATTTATAACCTCAGATGTAAAATGGTTTGTGATAAAAAGAAAGTTTTATCATATAAACCTTTCTTTTTATTTTATGGGGGAAGGTGTTACGGCTATTGGATTTAAATTATTTATTTTTTAATTGTTAAATCCAAATTTGTCATTTAGGGTTTAATATTCATTAATTGGGAAATTATTCTGGAAAATTCAAGCTGACCTACACTCTAATTGTAAACAAGTTTTGACCTTGGCTTGTGGATCTAATTCCTGACCTTGCTTTGGACACTGTCAACAGGTCTCTAACACTATTGGTTAATTTCAAGGACAACATTTTATTTTTAGTTCTTAGGGGTAGGAAATATCTAGAGTATGTGATTTTTAGTGAAGGGAGTCTCTTTCTGTGACCTTCCATGAACCTCTATCAATTTCTAGAAAATCATGTGATCACTTGTTTACTTAAAAAAAAAACAGTTATATAGACTGTTGTTTTGGATAGGAGTTCAGTAGATGTTTTGGCTTTATTATTATTAAGTTGTGTATTTCATGTTTGAGTGTTATTTTGTTCTGGACTTTGTGTCAATTCATTGAAGAAAGAAGAATTATCTGGAAAAGGACATTTGTTATGATTTTCATTTGGATGATAACAAAACAAGAACTGCATCACGTGACATTGTCAGCCATTTTGGATTACATCATCAAGATTTGAACCTGGAACTATTAGAACATTTATTTATCAGGACTTGCAATTCCATTAGTGGATTATTTTGTGAATTCTATATTTGTTGGATTTGATTCTCTAAAACCATAAGTTTATTTATTTTATGAAAATAATTGTACTTAATAAAAATCATTGTTAAAGTTTTACAAGCTTGTTAGTTTTCACTCTTTCTGTGTTGCTGCTTATTCGAGCCTAAGCACGTAACAATATATACAATTTATACAATTTACCATTCATAGAGTACCTGTAATGTTTTAAAGCAATATGATATTTTCTAGTTGTGTTTTGAAACATAATGCTTCAGATATGATCACTTAGGTCTCTTCAACCATTCTTAGTGGTGATGACTCCAAATGACTTGGATTCTCACTAATTTCTTTCACTGAATGTTTTGAAACTTCATATTTTGCATTTTATTGTACTTATGTCCTACCTTACTTTAGTTTAAATTAAATGTCTTCTGGGAACGAGTTTAGGCAATTGTTATCATTTAAATATCTTTTTCTGTAATAATACATGTTTATATAGATGGTCACCTTGACCTTTTACTCATTAATTGCATAATATCACAAGGCTGGTAATATATTTTAGTATTAAATTGAAGTGAGATAAATGATAATGTTAAAAAAGATGACTCTTATTAAACAGTTTTATTTTAATATTTTTTCTGATTTTCTTAAATAAAGCTCAAATATTTAAATTTGCTTGAAATGCACATTGCTCTTCAGGTGAACATGAACTCACAATATACTTTAATATTCATTAATGTAATCTTTGACAAGCAGAACTATGTACATTTCTTACTTATGTATTAAACTACTATTTCTAAGGTTGTCAAGAAAATCAAGGGTGGATTATATGACACACAGTACTAATTACATGTATATAAAAAAATGGGAACCAGTGTGGTTAATATTGTAAGTTATGTTTTAGGAAAAAGAATCTTTTGAGAGCTTATCCTGGGTGTAAGTAAAAATAAATTGAGACATTATTTAATTAATGGAATTTCAGTTCTTTAACAGTCTAGAGTTTGGAACACTCATTACTAAAATTAGCACCTGACTCTTTGGTGCAGAATTAAAAGCATATGTTTTAAACACATACATGTCCAGAAGATGCCATGGTTCATATTATTTCCTCTACACAGAAGCTTCATCTATATTGATAAATATAGGTTTGATCATGAGCATTCAAAACTTTTTAGGTTATTGAAATTTTAATATCATGGTGTTTTCATAGGTTTACTATAAAAACTGAATTGGTACCATGAGTCCTAAAATTGTTCTGCACCCCCCCCCCCCCCTTCCTAACCCCCGATGTTGTCAAGTAGAATAAACATGTTAATGTTTGGTAATGATTTATTCACATGTTGCTAACTGTATGCAACTTAATTATGCAGAAAAAATGTTTGGAGAGTGGACAAAATGCCTTCTTCATAAAGGAAGCAATATATGTATTGTCACATGATGTTTCAGTCTTTGGTATCCTCTTTTGTGCAAGGTTAATTTCTCTGTGTGTGTTACTCACCAAAATCAATATTTAGCCTATACTAACCGTATTATGATCTTGATAATTCTGTTTGGTCATAATATTCAAAGAGAACAACTAGACAAATGTGTGAGGCCCAAAACATCGTTGAGCCCATTTCCTGTAAATGTTGACTTTTATAGATAATGATATAAATTAAACATAGTGTTACATTTACTTTAGCCAATACTTCTTTAAGTAACAGAAACCTGACATTGGAAAATGGCATTGATTGTAGAGATAATCTGATTATTTACTTTACGATATGAATTAATTATTGGTTCTTGACACATCTGAAATAAACAGTGACCGCTTGAGAGGGGAACTTTTACATTTTTGTATTAATATGCTGGCCGCTGGTCATATTAGACTGGTAGCCATTCTTGAGGGGTATTTGTTAACACAAAAACTCATTGGTGCTTAGTGATTCTGGCCATAACAAGGTGTCCACTGGTCTGGGGGGCCATTCAAGAGGGGACCACTGTATTTTCAAACTAACCTCTGTATGATCCTTAACATTACTTAAACTGGTTCAACAACCATTATGTGAAAACACTATTAAGTCATTGTCTTTTGTTGTTAATTCAAAACCAACAAAATTCCCTTTTTTATTTTGTGGACCAACCATTACTATCAAAACTTGATATTTTTTGTATTGTTCTATTTATATAAAAAAAGATGCCATGATTTAATTTCAAGTAACAATGAAATAAATATTTTCGTCCTCTACCTTGCATATCTTTCATGGAATGATTGCTGGATTTTCCCATACAAATGATACCCCCATTATCTTAATTACATAAGCAACATATCCTAGGGTCACTTGATCTGTGACTCTTACATATGGTTAAGAAGACAAATATTTAAACCTTCTTACCTAAAATATTTCACTGGCAAATCCAGTGAAGCTGATAAGCAGTGTTGATTATTTTAATTAGGTTTGGTGGCCATCTGTACAGCTGCCACCTGACCTACCAGATTCAAGGTTTGCTTCTGCACAGTTAAATCTCTAAATAAAATTTGAGAAAGTTGACTCTGCATGCCAGCCAACAGTTTTCATTACATCTGGGGTTAAAACATTACGTTCTAACATGAGCCTCACAAAAATGGCTCTAATCTTATGTGGTAATCTTTACTCTGACCTTGTGAGTCATCAAGAGTGCACTAAGCATATAACCTATTCAGCTGCAAAGTACATCGCTAAAGGGGGATATCATGTTTCACAGCTTTCACCAGAACAAAGAGGTATTCATCTAATATGAACTGAAAATAGTTCAGGTCAACAGAAAGGAAATGCAGCTCAATTACCCTGCATGCACAAAACAGGTCTTGTATGACAGTAAATTTAGTGAATTGTGGGCCAGAGGCTCATTTAAATATATTCAATTTGAGCCAATTAAAACACAGAACAGATTCCAATTTGGAAAAAGAATGAGGGATTTCAATCAACTGTAATCAAAACTAGCTAAAAATTCTTAAGGTCTTATCCTACCTTATAGCATATTTACCATGATACCAGAATGTGTCTGTTAATAGTAACTGTGTCAAACTGTTTCATCTCGAAGAGCCAGAGAAAAACGAGAGACAATGTTCTTTGCATAACACCATTCCTTGAAATCATGCCACTTTCCCTCAAATGGCTTCACAGTGGAAGGCCTTCTTGCTTTTGGGTTAGGGACTGGAGGGATGAAGATGGGTAACTTGTAATTCCACCCTGTAGTAAAAAGGTTAATCATCAGAATTGCCATTATGAGCACAGATCTGAATAAGGACCGAAAGATGGAGAGACCATTCCATGGTTAGGACTTGACCTTGCCTGGATTGAGTGTCAGCCAAGACAAAGAGTCTGCTGAGAATATGCCTGATTTGTATGTTGACATGGAGATTGTCGCACCAGACACTGCCAAAACAGAACACACAGGTTGAACGATTTGGTGCTCCCCCAAATGTGGAGAAATGTCACCACCATGTAGTTGTTTGACATAATGAGGACCGTTTTGACTGAGAGTCAATCTCTCCAGAAGTAATAAACATTGATGACATCCTTCATTTCAAGAAGATTGATGTGAGAGGCTGCTTTTATGGCTTCAACGTGCTACTGATGGTAATGAAGTCTGGTAACAGGTAAGCATCCCAAATGTATGTGCTGGCATTGGTACATACCATTATTTCTGCTTGTGGCTTTTCCAGCGGTATCCCCATGGTCAGCCAACCCTGGTTTGGGCCACTGTCACAGGAATGGTCATATCTAGTCATGATCACGACTGTTTGATCGAGTGCTAGCAGCACCATTTGTAAAGGGTGCATAAATTAAAAGTCAGCCAAGTGGAATCTAGACTATTGTCACACTGAATTATAATCCAAGCAGTTGGATGAACTCTCTCACTGAAATCATTGTCCTTTTGGAAACAGACTCAACATGAAAACTAGGAAGTCATTCCATATTGAGGCTGGTAATAAATTCCATAACCAGAAGGACAAAAGTTGGGACAGGCGGAGGTCAGACTTTTCCCAGTTCAATAGAAGACCTAGATAATTAAACATGCAGAAAAATCAATTCTGCATTGGAGTAGAATATAACTTACTATATGTTTCTTGAGGATGGCATCCAGGTGCACTGTTGTCACTGTAGATGATGTCATGAAATCAACAAGAAAAGAGTGACAACACAATCCATAACCTTGGCCAAAAAAAACCCCAAAGGCTGATAATAAGGACAAAGGGTAGGACTTTGAACTAATAAACCGTGTCATGGTAAGCAAAACAGAAATTTCCATGATGTGGGAACAGGAAAATATATGTTGGCCATATCAATACTGACTTGTCCCTTTGGACAGAGAGGCAGATTGATCTTGCTTAGTTTATGTTCAGCCTCAATTTGCCATTTACTTTTAGAATAAGAAACAGCCTCGATTAAAACGACCATGATTTGTGGCATTTGCACAATCTCTACCAAATGCTCTGCACATCTGGCTGAAAAGATCCCTTGTCCTGCAGCCCCTTCACATTGGCAAGGGCTGAGTGTTTCCAAACACCTGCGCTAAACGGGCAGTTCCTGAGTTGCCTGCTTCTGAACTTTAATTCTTTCTCCAAAAAGCAATGGTGACAATGTGGATCGCAGACATGTGTTGATGGCCATAGTATGGTGAGCTACTCAATGACCCTAGCAATCATGGCCGTTGCCTCCCAGTTGCGGCTATGGTCAGATTTCTCTGCAATTTGGAAGATTGCAAATAAGGCCAAATTTAACATTGAGGACACAGAGTTTAATACCGGCAAGATGAAATTGCTGAGACTTGGCTTTCTGAAAAGAAAGCTCTGCAATTTCCTGGGTCACCAATTCAACTCAAAAGCTGAGTGTTGAGCAGCGTTACGAGGTGGAGGGCAACCTGAAGCTACCAACACCCTATACATGCCTTAATGCTAAATTCAGTCCATTCCATGGTTACATCTGAGAATGGTTGATTTGAAGGAGCTTCATTACACTCACAGAGTGGAGTCCCAGTTTGGATTTACTTGCAGCCCTGCATAAGTCATATAGCATCGATGACTCAAGTCTATCCTCTTTGAAAATGTCGCTAGCTCTTCCTTAGGAAGTCTGGAACTGCCAGCTGGTTTTCCTGGTGTAAGGTCAGCCTGAATGCTGTCAGTATAGAAGACAGTCTGGCTATCACTGGTACCATCCACTCTAATGGCCTGGCTGGCTGGACAGGTTTCTCACTGAAACCTCCAGTATAGTAAGGTATGTCACAGACAGTGCGGCCAGATGGATAGATCCATCACCAAGATCCCGATAAATCCTAAATTGCTGGACCATTTCAATAAAAAGGTCCCCATGATGTGACAGGTGTATTGCTGATAATTGTGAAGTGGCATAATGAGTTGGATCCAATATATCTAGCACAAAAAACTCATGCATCCTAACTTACATGCCTGAAGACCTAGTTCAGATATGCTGGAGAATTTATGCCTACTGAGCAGCCAAAAATTGGGGTGGGGGGGACACTCCCCCAATGTGTTGGAATTGCAAGTGATGAACTATCTGGCTGACTGTGCTCTCCAAAGGTCCTCAATACAGGATGGCTCGTGACTGCTGGATGTCCAGTAATTGTGCAGTGGTACAACGAGTATAAACCCAATGCATCTTGACTTAATATCCAAAAAGGGCATGCTTGGACATGCAGAGGAACTATGTCAACTGGGCTGCTTAAAATTGGTGGGGGGGACACTCACCTAATGACACAGAATGCTCAGCTATGAACTTTAGGTTTTTTTCCTCAATTTATTAATTCTTATCTTCCCTCTGATGTATTATGGACTATTGCTTTGAACTTTACATTTCATAAATTTAGTAGACATCACTCTTGAACTTAAAACAGCACAAGAAAAAACAAGGCATAAATTAGTAATTCAGCATGCTCCTAACTGACTAAAAGTGTAGCCCAAGCTGTCTCCGACCATGTATTACACATACTAAATGTAATCAACGATATGCACTTAGTATATACAAGAGTCATGAAAGGCTTCCATCCTCTAGCATTCGATTTACACTTCTGCTGAAACAACACAAGTTGAGAAAACAAAGCATAGATGAGTAATTAATAATAATACTAATTCACTAATATATATTCCATGTTACAACAGTGTAATCAAAGTGTTCTATTCAATGTTTTATAGACTATGTTTTGAATTTAAACATTTCATGTATTTTGTTGACCTTACTACTGAAATAACACCAGAAGAGAAAACAAAGCATAAATTAGCAATGCAGCATCTTTATAACTCATAAAACCTACTGTTACTGATGAAGAAAGCAAAAATAGTCAAGCCAATTCATTAAAAAATATTATGAGGTTAACAACAGATGGTGTAACATGGTCTTAAATTGACTTTGTCCAAGAAGGTGACAAAGTCACTAAAATTTGGCAAAAAGTGTAAAAATAATGGTTATGACCTGCAGGAGAATTATTCTCCCTCACAATAAATCCAAAACAAAGCTAAATGGTCCAGTTTGAACACTAAATGCCTTGCATTGTCAGAGGTAAAATATATGATGTTATCAGTATTGCAGCGAAGTTCCCAAAAATAATGCACACTTAATTCTCAACATATTTATTTTGTGAACAGCGATCAGGTACCTGCCAGTATCGCAGATGGGTGGTAAAAAACATTTTCAAGAAGTAAAGAGCACGTGTCAGCTGTTTTCATTTGTAAGTATCACGTGACTACCACCTTGCTGTGCTTCTTTGTAGTAAATCTGGTTTTCATCAAATTGCGGCAACATTTACATTTAATTTACATTTTTCGGTCGTTGTTTTCGCTACAAATAGTTTGGTAACTTTATGTTTCTTCATTTTTCTAAACAAAATTACCTGATGTTCATTTTTATGTTGGATTTGTTTTCCAACAGCAACACTAAAAATGGCATATTATTGATATCACATGACTGTCTAACCTCTAATGTCATTGACATGTCGGTTGCAAGATTTGTGTAGTCACATGACTAAGAATGCAAATGGCTAGATCAGGTCAAATTTCAGCAACGATGTACTTTTGTCTCGTCTATCAGTGGATTAAAGACATAACGAATGCTATTCTCACGATCATTGAGAAAATAAATCATATTGCCATCGATTTCATGCAGGTATATATCGATCGATTGATGAAAGATTGTTAAAGTTTGCTGGGCTGGCAAGTAAGCGGCTACCCCATGCCAACAGTCGGCAAATTCCAACTTTTCAAAAGGGAATGTGCTCTGACCCTACACCCCAACATAAATGTCCAAATATCAACAATGGGGTGGCAAGTCTCAGAGGAAACTCGGACTAACACGATCTTATGACTTTTAATCTAATCACTCTGGCTTTATGAACAAAAAAAATGAACTGAAATTCTAGGGTAATTTGCTCATGCAACTAACAAGTACTACTTACATCTATCTGTTCCTGAAGAGTTTTTCTTCTCTCCCCAAATTCCTTCTTCTGTTGAAATGTATTAAACTCCTCTGATGATTGCGATTTCTATGAAATAAAGTTAAATTTCCCTTAAGTGTTGTATTATTGATGCTAGTTAATATTTTCCTGTATTGATAGATAGGGTCATATTGAAGCTGAACCTTTCCATGATCCATTGTCAATCATGTAAAAACCTGGACTAATTTTGTTTACAGAAAACATGGGATCCAAATAAACCTTGATGGGTTAATGAAGCCATGTTATCTGAAAATCTATATGAAAATTTTAATGCAATGTCCACGCAATTGGTATAGTGGTCAATATATTAACAGAACAGAGTAAATAGTATTAACTGCATCCCATTACCTTCTGCTGCTTCTAAGTAATATAGTGAATGTGTAACTGAAACCTAAAATATTGACCTGTGATATTGTCGCAGAATTGTAACCGAGTGGGTATTAGATTAAATGAATAACTCAACAAAATGTGTGAAAGATAAAAATGTATTAACTTAATTAGTAAAGAAAAATGTATGATATAAAAATACAATGATTCTCACACATTCTCAAAATACAATTCAATTCAATCACTCTATACTAATAATCTTATGTAAATACAAATATACCAATTTAAACGACAATTGGAATAAACATATGCTTCTTGATCCTTGTACAGTTGCATGATTCATCCACTGATAAACCGCAGTTTCACCACCTTCCTCAGGTTGACCCAAACTTGTATCAGCCGCTCACCCCTCCATGTATCCACTACATGTACAGTCATACGTATACACGTACAGACAGCATACAGCACCCTTGTATTAGCTACGTCTACAGTCGTGGTTTCACCACATGTACAGACATACGTACATACATATAGACAACCTTGTAACGTCGTAACCACGTAACGCTTTTAGAAATATGTGAAAATATGTGCTCTTCTCACTAGATCCAAAAGATCACTGTGCCGGTTATACCTTAATCTTGCCTAATTCAAAGGACAGTGAGTAATATTCAAGGTAAAATACCCGTGCATATCGTGATAATGATGTCCGTAGCTGCAAGTAGGTTACGGCGGCGAGACATGTTTGTCCATCGCTCGTCTTAAAAAAAAACACCTGTTCTCCCCAGACAGCGCCACACGCACACACAACACATATAACCAAATAATTCTCAGGCAAAACAAAAGTTTTTTTTTCTTCTTTCTAATTTTGTGACAGATATAACTTTGCAGATAGGATTACCAATATGGTACACAGTACAAGTTCATATGAAAAAATACAAGTCTGAAGTTTTATCCTTTAATTTCAAATGGCAATAAAGTAAGAGAGCGGAAAGAAGAGCTGAAGTGCTCACCTGTTTAACTGAAGCTCAGTTTTACAATGGGCTATGAATTATTCTCCATTAAGCCCTCAAAAACGACAAAAACAAGGAAGAGGTGTTTGTACTACAACATAATAGAGTTTATGTCTCATGTATTACACAGTTCAATTGTATATATTTTTAGCTCACTCCAAGCTTAATAGCTTGAATCAGTGGTCTGGGGTCGACAGTTTATCCTGTTCAAATTAAGCAACTATGAAATATATACTTGTCACTTTGCCCTTGAAGAAAGGACCAAAATATGGAATACAAGTCATCGTCTTGTTACAAGGTACAAGTATACTGAATTTGATCTACTTGAACACTCTGAAAATTGCAAAGCAAAAGTGAAGATCTTACTGTAACACAAAGGACTGTAATCTTGACCTTGAAAAAGGTCACCCAAGGTGGTACATGAGAAACATAGCAAGCATGTTTCATCCCATGGTCTTAAACAGTTCTAATATTATTGAAGGGAAAGAAAGGTGTAATTTAAAATTTATAAACACTTACCAATAACCCTGAAGATATGAATCCCAAAGTGGTATGCAAAGTTAATGGGCTTTAAGGTGAAATGGAATATGGACAGTGTTCTGCAAGAACTATTCTTTACCCAGAAGCATCAACTATACTGTACAGTATACAATACACTTGGCCTGTAGACCGCTTTGGTGGCCTAGTGGCTTGAGCATCCACAATGGATGTGAGAGGTTGTGGGTTCAAACCCCGACCAAGTCATACAAAAGAATTATTTTAAAAATGATACTAACAGCTGCCTTGCTAGCTGCTCAGCATTAAGAGGTTAGTGTTAGGACTTGTTGGCCTGATGTCAGGATAATGTGACTGGGTGGGACATGATGCTACACGTCTATGGCATGATGCCCAAGTGCTAGATATCACTATAAACTGTCACACAGCAGACATTGTAGCGATATTACTGAACAATTGTTAAAGCTATGTTAAAAGATACTAATCACACACACTTGCACTGTTAAAATAATGTTTAGAAAGTAAGTTGCATCTTTCTTATTCAGGATATGTTTATTTTGTCTCAATATCATAGCAACTTTTCTGTATATTATTGATGTAATATTTCATATTTTACTAACAAAGTACCTATACAGCCTCTCAATATTTATACATTCCACATCACAAATGACTGACAGGGGCATGTATCATTATTTTTTTTGTTGGGGGGTGGGGCATCTCTCTTGGTTGATCTGTTCTGACCTCTTTAAAGGAGGCCCTCTTGTCCTAATGGTATTGTGGCCCGAAGGCTTTGCATTATTTATTGGTGTATGCTATAATTGTTTTGTAAATTAGGTGTTTTTTGTTTGAGTTTTCTTGTTGTTTTTTTTATATATGAAAAATTGAAGGTCAGTAGGTAGAAGTCTGTTTAATTTTGGAAATGTTGAGTTCATTCAGGATCTTCCAAATCCTCAGATGTTCACCTTACCAATAGTATTTTTTCCCGTTTGCTTCTTTTCTTTACTTGTTTGCCTCCTTCTAGCTCTCACTTTGGGTCTTTTAATTTTTCTCTTCCTTCTCCTTATTCCGTTCTGCAAAGAGTTCTTGTTTATTATTTACTGTTTTCTCTGTTGTTGTTTTCTCTGCACCTGACTATGGTACTGTCCTTGCTGTTGCTACTTTTATGACTGTGATTGGGACTGTTGTTTTCATTTTTTTATTTTTTTTCAGTCTGGTGTTGTTGTTCTTATTGCTGTAAACAGTTCTTGCTTATTATTTATTGTTGTCTCAATGGGTTTATCTACATTGTGTTGTTCTTGTTGCTGTTTGTGCTTTTGTTTCTGTTTTTGGGCCTGCATCACATGTTGCTTTTGTTTTTGTTGTTGTTGCTGCTGTTCCTGTTTGGTACTCTGTTGCTCTTGCTTCTGATGTTGTTCCTTTTGGCTATAGGACTTTGTTGTTTTTGTCTCTGTTTTTGCTCTAAGTTCTGTTCCTGTCTGATGTTCTATTGTTCTTGCTATGTTTGGTTAGGAAAGACTGTCATTTCTAAGACAGTGAAATGCTGTTTACCCTCCTCTGAGATTTTTGGACATATATGTGGGGTATAGCCAGTATTCCCAGATTTATTACACTTTCTATGGTTGCTGCAATCTTTATACCAGAATTTTGTTTAAAAAACCCATGTACGAATAAGGTTGGCTTCATTTTATTTGTTTCTGATTTTTCTAATTTCATTATCCTAATCCCATTTTTGTTTGGGGTGTTAAATTTTCCCTCAAATCTCTCCAATGATGCCTGTAGGCATATTTCCAATGGTATGTCTGATATGTGTAGTTCTGCAGTTTTCTGTTTTCTTTTCCTTAGTATTGGTTGTGTTTCTTTGATAAATACTTTTTCTCTTCCAGTGGTTTTTTCTCCTGACAGTAGTATTGGTATGGTACCCTTTCTAACCTTTCCTGTTAAGTGATTTAGTCAAAATAACGTTTTTGTTCATAATTTGTCAAGCTATCATTAACTTTGATATATTTTTTGGTCTTCTTTCCAAAGGTATTTCTTTCATATCAATTTCTTGTGTGCCCTCCTTAAAAATATGAACATTCAAGAAAGGATCCTTTTTCTATCTCCATTCTTCTGGTCCTAAAGTATTTTTCCAACTCTGTCAATTTTTTGTTCGCCGCCATTTTTTATACTTCACATGCAGCACATATTTTCTCAATTGGACTTCTTTCCATGTAATTTCTCAACCGCTCTATTTCTTTCCAGTAAAATATTACCTTTTATTTTTAAGTTTATCTTTTTTAGTTCTCTGTATTTGCACTCCATTTTCTGCACTTTGTTTTCCAATCTCTTATAATCCTGTGGACTGTAGGGCAGTTTGTCTTGTTCATGCCACGGCAGATCAATTTTCAAAGAACTTACTTCTTGAGAATGTGTATCATATATCATTGCAAATTGTTATGAACAATCCCAGTATACATTTCACAGAAAAATTAAATTTCTTAGATGGTATGTTCATTACCCGAAAGGGTTCTTATTTGATGGCTGTTTCTGCAATTTTTCATTTCTAATTTGAATGCTCAGAGTGTGTAACTCCTGCAAGGAACCACTGTGACATGTTTTTTTAACAGCAAGTTACTTTTTTGACAAAACAAATTGGATAATGACAAGAATATGCTTACAAAAGAAATCATTTTAGCCTTTAGGGTTAGTAAACTTAAAACAGATTGGTGTTTTCAAACCAGACAACTTGTAAGAATGTCTTTTAATCTTAAAGTTAAACATCGATAAAAACATGTACCAGCCACTTAGTATTTAATCACAGTAGAATGTGATTTGCAATCTTTTAACCAAGGGATTTAAGTTTAAAAAATAATTATAACCATTTTAACTAAAGAGGTATGTGAAAATGACAATGTGTTTATAAAGATACTAAATTTTCAGTTCAATAAAGCAGATAGGTTCAGTGAAAGCAGTGAACAGATGGAACCAAAGGGACAGCTTTTTGAGGGACAAGATAAGGTGCCCCTCTATTTATTTCTACCTGAGCAGCAGAGAGGGTGAACAGACCACGTTTTCAAGCAAAAATAAGGCTTCCCACAAATCTCATTTTAACCGAAAAAAAAAAGTCTCCATTTTTGTAAAACGGAGATTTTACGATTTTGCTCACAACGATGTGGTCATCCACCCTCTCTGCTGCTAAGGGAGATAAATTCTTTATAGATTAATCCGCCACAACTTATAACATTTACCTACTAAGTTCCCTTGTATTATGACGTTAAAGGAATTTGTCGTCTGCTATATTACCTGTAGAGAGGTATAATTGACATGTGTGCGCCCACGTGACTGTAATGGAGTAAATACGTGTGTTTCGTTAGAGTTGTTTTTTATCAACTTTAAATAATTTTAAAATCTTTTATTGTCGCTTTGGCTAAAACTGCATTTATTTAAATAGTTGTATTTATTGAGATCATCTATTAATACACTTTAAGTACAGACGTTCTTTATAATCCAGTATTATCTATGTTCGTTCAGCCGGAACGCGAGTGTTTCCCATTCATTGAAGTAGGTGGGCGTGGTTAAAATTCCTTGTATACAGCTCTTTATGATCTAATCGATAATGCATTTTTGTATAGAATAGGGAAAATATATGTTGTTATTTAAAAAACTGTATTATTTTGTTTAATGTTTCATTTAAAATAATTGTCTCATTTAAATGTTGTGAAACAGCATTAATAAGTAATAAGGAAATAAAATAACATACCCATGAAACGACGCTGCTGAAATAGTCGCCTTATATAGTATATCAAAGGTATAAAGCTTGGGGCTTTCGAAGGCCATTGCGACCGATCAAAACTAACCAACGCCATTAACCCAGGCGTGTGGTTGTCTTTTGTTCACAATCATGCAACCGGGTTAATTTAATTGGTTGCTTTTGATTGGTTGATTGGCCGTAGAAAATCCGCCCCGTCGTTTCATGTTTGTGCTGTCTTGTGCCGTCCCACATCATTACCATCATCGTTCCATTGAATAATAATCCATCCTTAATTAAGTTAATTAAGTACATGTTATGCCTAAAATTTGCCGCAACACTCGAGCGGAGATATATATGGCATTGTGCCGTCCATGTTGTGACGTCACCCCAAGCATATCTTCTGGGCGGTCTAAGATGGCGTTTGCCACCTTAGGCCTCCCGCCGGAGATGTATGTTTCGGGTCCCCTTGGGCTTACTTGGATGCGAAGGCAACCAAGGAGTTCCAAAGATGTGTTGTCGTATATGTAATGTTTTTTTTTTTTTAATAATTAGAGATACAGTATACTATATTTATAAATAAATATAAATAATGGATATCAATGATGTAAATGCTATAATTGCTGAAATCTCAAATTTAAATAATAAAGGGGTATTATTATCTGAAAGTCTCGACGCTGACAAGATTACCTCGGAATATGAAGATATTGAGTATCAGTCTAGTAAGGGTCGTTATGTTTTACCTAGGATGTACAGGCTCGTGAAAGGCATTCAAAAATCCATCAATGCTTGTTTGTACGGTAACGACATTAATGTATTCATAACGCTATTTAGCACCGTTGAAGCAATACGTCAAAAGCTCGGCCAAGAGTATCAAAAACGAGCTGAAATTAGTTCTAAGGTTCGTGATCTTAGAAAAATGTTAAACGAGGAAAAACCCGTATCTTAACCACGTGAGCGTTACTATAAAATAGGCTTTCAGTAATTTTTATTAAAAATAATTTTTTTTTTAGCGTTTTTTGTAACACTTACATAGGATTTTCTCCTGAAAGGATACTCAGCAGTCTGGACTTGCCCATGCAGTTATGTGCATAATGGATGATCTGGTCGTAGTAGCAAGTAATCACCGCGACGCCTCCATTTTCACGTAGTTGTTCTTGTTGCCGCGTCGTTAACACAAATCGTTCATCGCCGTTCTCAGATATTACAATTCTGAAATCCCCAGCGATGTTATTTCTGAAACATTCGCGGATAGCGTCGTACAGTTTAACCCTGTCGAAGATGAATACGTTAGCTTGATGGTACATTATTTAATAACTAAGTTATTTAATTGTGATGGAAACCCAAAGGGTTTTACATTTGAAAAATTAGTTCATAAACAATATATGGTAGGTGAATCGCTTACAACTAGATTAGCCCGAGAGCGGCTAGCAGCAATTAAAAAGTTTATACCGGTTCGAGACAGACTTCGCGAGAAACTTCAACAACGACAACAAGCGCAGACTGACTTTTCTGTGTCAAGTGAACAACTGTTTACTCCGATAACAAGTGCGACCAAAGATATGAAAACAGCAACTGAACGAGCAATATACGGAGATATTCCTAAGGAAGGCAAGCGACGAGAAGTGCCTGTTCTTGGTGTGCTTGAAAAGATAGCAGCAGAGACCGGACAAACACGCGCAGGAATACAACAGCTATCCAGTGATATAAAAACTCAACGCGAGTATGAACGACTAGCTGATATTGATGATTCTGCGCCTGAAACTCAAAGAGTTTCCACACCTGAACCACAACCTGTTGATGTCGTCACCCCAAGAGGTGTTTCCTTTATAGACAAACTCACCGAAGGAGCTATAGCAGAAATCAAACGACCTCAATTAATAAAACCCGAACATTATAAGATTTTTGGTAATTTTGCCGCCCAAAGTTTTCATTCTAGAAAGGACTTTTTAAAAGACGAGTATAAAAACAGTAGAATAAGCCGAGATGAATGGGTTGATTGGTTGTATAAAACGAATAAGGGGATTGGCCGTTTAAATAAAAGAGAATTGGGATATAAAGAATTTAGAAAGGGAATTGAAGAGTATGACGAAACTGGTACAACTGAGAAAACAAGCGGAAAAGGATATTCGATTAGAAATCCAAATGATTTCAACGCTGGAGTCTTTGACTCTACAGTGACATGCCCTGGTAACATTCTAAGTGATATATCAAGGTTAGAGGTTCTCATCGGAGGGAAACGAGCCGGAAATAACTCACCGGAAGTAATTAATGAAGCAGCTGATATCTGTAGACGATTATTTGCCGGCGGTATCATGGACATTGATGTATATCGAGAACTTATTGCTGAATTAGTTGAAAATCACAACGATGACAACGTCATTGATGATGAAAATCCAATGGATGTAAGCGATTAATCACTAATTGAAAAACTACTAGTTTTATAACAAGATGATTATACACTACAACCATGATAAACCAGTAAGCGTCTACGTGGTGAACTCACGATTGCCTGTTTATAGAGCATATTACGGAGATGGTTTCGGCAATACCATTGCGGGGTTATTTACAAGAATGGCTCCCAAGGTAGCGCCGTTAGCTAAACAATTATCAATGAAAGCCATTGATGCTATTCGTGATAAGGGAATCAATTTCGTTGGAAATCTTGCAGGAAAGGCATTTTCTGCCGCGAAAGATAAAATATCATTATTGGTACGAAAGAAACCAGGAATGACTTCGTCAGTGGTGAAACCAGGAATGACTTCGTCATTAGTGCTGCCATCAACTACAGTGATGCCTGCAAAAATCAGCAAAGCAATAAATAACGCAGTGGAAGAAAAACTAGCGCAATTGACTTCGTCACCACCGGTAACAGATAGCGCTATCATGAACGCGATAGCAGGAAGTGGTTTGAAACAAAAAAGAAATTCGAAAAATTTTCAACGACGATAATTATTGCTTTGCAATTCACCAATTGAAAACGCTAGTAATGTTATAATGTTTAAACGAACAGCTGATCCCGCGTTAGATATGGAAGCCCCAGTGCGCAAAGATGATTCCGTCCGCGATTATCAATACTATTCCTATCATGCAATACAACCCGACCTACGATCGCGAATTGAACTTCAAGTTCAAGATACCAGTAAATACTTTTTGCCATGTGAAGCATTTATTGAAGTAGAAGGAAAACTTGTAACAAATGTTGCAGCTGATACCCCATATGCAAATGATTCAAATATCCGAGTTGGTTTCGTCAACAATGGTATAATGGCGTTATTTGAAAGTGCAAGATATCTCATTGATGGAAAAGAAATTGAATCAATAGACCGCGAGGTTGATGTTGCAACAACAATAATCGGACTAGCAAGATACTCCGATGATTATACAAGATCGGCTGGTCCATCTATGATGTTTGCAAAGGATACCTCTGATAACGCTGACCACCTTCAATACATTAAAGTGTTAACACCGCAAGACACTTCAGTTGATAATCAACGAGAAGCAACTAATCCAGAACGTCGAGCTAGACCAGGAGCTGCGTTTGATATTCTTAGAGGCGTTAATGATAATTTCAATTTAGGATTTGCAACACGAAAATTAGCATTGCAAGAACAGCAGCGATATTTTTCATGTGCGATTCCACTCCATCATATATTTGGATTCTGCAGAAATGTAAGAAAAGTCATCTATGGAGCCAAACACACAATCGCGTTAGTGCGAAAGGGCAATGACAATGATGCAATTTGGCGTACTGGTGCCGATGAAGGTAAAGTTGTTTTGAGTAAAATAGTATTATGGATGCCAGTAATGACTCCATCAATTACCACGGAAGAGCGGCTGCTCTCATTTATGGAAACAGGTGGTAAATCATTGCTAAGTTGGCTAACAACAACGACTGATGCTAAAGAGGATAATGTTAATGGTACATTTACATGGCACCTGGCATCAAAACAAGGCGTTTCAGCTCCACGTCATATATTTATAGCGCTGCAGAATCGGAATCGATTAGGTTCCCAAGAACGCAGTCATATGATATTTGATCGGTTAGGGGTAAGTGAGGTTTCACTGAGAATAAACGGACAACAAGAACCATCTGAGGATATACAGCTTAATTACGGAAACAACCAAATAGCACGTGTGTATCATCGGATGCTGTCATATATGGGTCGTGATCAAAATGTTGATACCGGTTTGCAAATATCGCAACTCGATTTTAAGAACTTGTATCCAATTTATTACTTTTCACTGGAACATCTTGATTTAACAAGACAATCCGTTGTTGACATACATTTTAGGGCTCGTATAGATCTTGGTGGTGTTGATTATAGAGCGGTTGCTGTTATTCTCAGCGACAAATCAATGTTGTTAGAAGGGGCTGGCGGACGAATGAGACTCGTTGATGCACCAGTAGAAAATCTATGATTGAAATCGTAAACGATTTTCACAATTAGATCAATTGAAAGCATAAATGTGTTTTACAATAAAATGCCATATAGTATTGTTAGTGTCAAGCTGACTGATGGTCAGGTCAAGAAATTAAAATCAAAATCCGCTAAAGAATGTGGAACAACAATAACGTTAAAACCAGCGCAGATGTCCGGCGGTACACATAAAATATCATTAACGGATCGTCAAATAAAACATTTTAATGATGCAATGAAAAATAAGCGAGGAGTTCAAATAGAATTTTCAAAAGCCGCAGTCGCGAACATGATAAAATCAGGTGGTATATTTCCATTGTTAGCCGCAATACCAGCATTGATTGCAGCGGCTGCCCCAGCGGTGGCGAAAGCGGCAGCGTTGGGAGCCGTTGGTACCGCGGCAGGGATGGCGTTGAAAAAGGCAACTGGGAAAGGATATAAAAAAAAGGGAAAGGGGTTGTACCTACCAGGAACCCCGTATTCATGGTACAGCGGGAAATCCGTGAACGGATCGGGTCTAAGAAGAATACCAGGAACGGTTTATTAATTCAGAAATCTTCGATTTCCGAACCTATGGTTCCCAAATCTTCGATTTCCGAATCTTCGATTTCCGAACCTATGGTTCCTATGTCCAATTTTGATTTAATTGATGCTGCTAAAAAACTAGCGATAAAAAACTTCAGAGGGGTTTTTATGAGAGATCAATTACCGAGAAAACCAAATAACGTTGAAACCGGTATTATCAATCTTGATAACAGCAGCGGATCGGGAACTCACTGGGTTGCATACGCGATTGATCCACGTGGGATTGTCTATTTCGATTCATATGGGTTAGCTCCACCAAGCGAGTTTATGCGGTATATAAATTCTTCGACGAAACTCAAAGAGTTTCCGATTTTTTATTCCACGCTGCCAACACAACAATTAAATGATCCACCGATATGCGGCCGTGAAGTATTAAATGTCCTCGCAGAGATTTCATTAAAATCCTTTGGATCTCCGTGGAAACCACCTCATCTGGTTGTAAACGAATACACGAGTGGGAAATTACAAGGATCAATAAATTGAAAACACAAGTTACGCTAACAATAATGATTGATATTTGGGGACAATCTCTGTCAATGTTGGAACCCACCGAGGAAACGTCTGCGGGTTCTATCGAGGATGTAAAAAAAATAATTGAAGATGAAATCGCTGAGATGTTAAATTTAATAGATGTTGACCCGAACGAATTAGTTGTATTTCAAGATCGCCAGGGTAAATTGAAAAGCAGTAATATATCCGTGAATGACATTTTGATACGGCAGAGCGATGCCGCTGAAAACTCTATTGCGCTTTATTCCAACGGTGGACGACTTAAACCAGGCGCACTTGTGTCTACGATCACCGACGCGATTGCCGCCCACGACAACACGATTGCCACCCACGGCCGTGAGCTGAATGATCTTATACGAGGTTATAATAGTTTTCGCAAAAATGTCGTACATAAATTCTTTGGAACCCCGCTTGTGGTTGGCATGACTCTAGCTGAAATTAAAGACTTGTTGAATTCATTCTTCGCTAACAAGGAAGCTGGAAGGATGATGACTGCTTCAGAAATCAAGGCAAATTATCTCGAGATTTCTAAACTAATAGAAGATCAAAAACCCACTAACGACGTAGTTGTTAAGTTTTTTGGAACCCCACTTGTGGCTGGCATGACTCTCGCTGAAATTAGCGAGTTTATCGGCAAGCATACTCACAATGCCTACATCGCTAATAGTTTCTTTGGTGTCCCGGCTACATCTACGATGACTCTCAAAGATATTAATATGTTTATGGTGAGACAAACAACACTTAATACCATCGTTGATAAATTTCTTGGGAGAACACCTGTATCTGAAACCACACTGACAGGTCCGACTCTCGCTGAAATTAAAAGCGCTATTGACGAACAAAAACCCACCAGTGAAATGGCTAAAAATTTCTTTGAGGGTTCTAAAAGTTACAATATCACTATGACATATTCTCAACTCGAGGGGGATTATCTATTCCGAGAAGGTTTGAAACTTCACCTCCTTTTGGTTTCATTTTTTAAACGCCACGATGGAAAGATAATGAAAGATACCGAAATCAATAAAACCTATTCCGACGTTATTGACGATATTTCTAAACTAAAAGAAAAATCTGAAAGGGTAAAGCATGGGACCTTTGATTGGATAAAAAACTCTAATGCTAAATTGAAAGTCAATATCGAGGGGTGGCCCCATGGTATCTACAGGATGACATTAATCTCTAACAATCAATTTGATATCATCGTGAAAGGTAAAACCTACTTTGGTGGCACCGCGACAGTAATTATCGTGGGTGGAGAAGAATTTGAGATTGTCGGGGTTGATAACACCATTAGAAAAGAAATAACATGGTGTATAGAATTTATATGTGAAGTAAACTACCCCCTGATCCACTACCCGGAAGATGGCAAATAATTGAAAACACTAGCGGGTTTAAAATAACAATGATTTCATCAACGCAATGTCGCTATGATCAGGTCAGAGAATTTCAGACTAGACTCAAAACCCTCACTGAGGAGTATCAAATAAAAATAAAAAAATACCGACGAAGAATCACCGCAATTGATGTTATTATGTACTCGGTGTCAAGCGTTCTCACTGGCGCCGGAATAATACTTGCATCGGTTACAATGATTGCCCCGGTCGTAGTTCCAATTTGCATTTCTGCGGTGGCTACAATCGGGGGTATATCAACCGGGATAGCAAAAAAGATATCATCATGCAGCCAGAGTAAACTGCAGAATTACTTACTTCAATTTCATATTGCATCAACCGCATATTCGCAGTTATCCCTGATGATATCGTCGTCACTCGATAATACAATTATATCAGATAGTGAATTCTCAGCGATGGTCAGTATTTTTGATTCAGCGATATCAAAATTAGAGCAACAACATGAATATAATAACAATGACAACACCGATGGAATTAGAAAACACAAACCCAAAAAAAACCAAAATGATCTCAATAATCTCAACCATACCAGATTGTGAGTTCTCAGTGATGGTCAGTATTTATGATTCCTCGATACCAAAATTAGAAATAAATCATGAGTATAATAACAATGACGACACCGATGGAATTACTTCAACGAGTAGTGGAGAACACGAACCCAGTACAAACAAGCATGATATCAATAACATCAACGAGTCCTGAATTTAGTGTGAACTTCCCTTCTCCGATTCCAGTGCGTGAGATCGCGCTGGCAAAATTACGAGTATATCATAGCTGGCCTAATATCAGATCGGTTGCATTTGGTGGTCAGCAACCCAATAACGCACTGGTGTTCTCGTATAAGAATAAACCCGATGGTACTCCAGAGTGGGAAACTGTTTCGTTACCAACTGGGTCGTACCAAATTAAGCAAATCAATGCTGAAATTCAGCGTAGAATAAAATCAATCACTGGAAAAGAATCAAAAATAGCTATTAATCTTCATCAACCGACGCTCTCGTCGTCGATCGAAATAAGCACAGAGGGATATATTGTAGATATATATAACAGCTCGTTAAGAACAGTGTTAGGATGGCCTGAAAAACCACCGGAAAATTCCACCGCCGACTTAACCACGGACGTACAATCATATCATGAAATCAATCCCAGTTATCGAGATAATTTATCTGATATAAGAAAGGGAAGAATCGCCGATAGATTTATATTTACCAACAAAGACACATTGCAATGGGATTTTATCATTAAAAGAACAACCGACTCATCTGTTACTATTTCATTTACGCTAATTGACATCCGTGGTTATTTTAATGAAATTAAACAACTATATGAAACACAACTAGAACAACTACGGAAAACAAAATCGCAAAAACACGTTGAAATAATAAATCAACTTATATCGGATATGGAATATATCTATGAACTAATTATTCAAACAATAATTAATGACAACAGCGACAATAAACAACGATTCCTAACCGATTACAATATCACAGAGGACAATCTGCGTAATTTCAAGTTCCCCGGGTACAAAGCTGATGAACTAGCAAGAATTGTTAAAACCGATATCAAGGCGCTACAAAAACAAGATCCATCTGTCCTCCTCAAATATAATAATGACCCAGATGGCGGTGGTAGGCATATCGCTCCGTTCAACGTGAATATTTCATCGGTGATTGCGCTCAATTTAGTATGTGATGCAATTGAAGGAAGCTATCAAATTAATCTCGAACGATCAAATCAAGCTCAGCAAGGATATATTCTTTATTCATTTGCACCAACAGCTCCTCCAGGATTCCTAATTATTGAAAACCCAATTAATCCTGTCTACATGCGATGCCATAATAATTCGTTAACGAGAATTAATTTCAAACTCACCCACCAGTCAAATAATCTGATTGATTTACAAGAAGAGGTGTTAGCGATTAGTCTGTTTGTAAAGTCGTAAAGACTTTCAATCCTAAAAATCTTCGATTTTCAACAAAGGATTTTCACCCCCCCCCCCAGACAGGTCTGGGACAAGGTCTGGGACACGATATCGTATCGGACTCGATCAAATTTTCGGTTGAACTCGTAAAAGAATTATTAACCCACAAATGAAACATTTGCAGCAGCAGCAGAGAGGGTGATGACCACATCGTGCAACCTTGAATCGTTTAGGTGTATACGAATTTTATTTTATGACCATTTTTTTTAGACAGAGCAGTTTTAATTATATTTTCTGAAACAAATCGTATTGAAGCCCTACAAATGTCAAAGTATCTACTGGCTTCATTTATCGATTGAAAGCTTCTCTCTTCATTATTTTCTAAATCAAACGATTTAACTCTCCTAGGGGGTTTTGCATGTTTGCCAGTTCCACCTAATTTTGCATTCCGACTTTGTGAGACGGCTTGAAGATTCACAAGACAATTATCAGTCTTCACGCCATTTATGTGATCAATCACAAATCCGTCTTCGATTAATCCATTATGACATTCAAAAATAATTCTGTGACAGAGATATGTTTTATTTCTAGCACTAAACAACAAATACCCCATATTATTTAGATATCCAACCGGGTTTTTTAGTCTGCGGTGCCTGACAACACCATCACTGGAGGCTTCGTAATTAACGAGCACTGGATGAGGTCTGAAATCTTGGCTCATTTATATAATAATATTACTTGTCTAATTTATTATTTGCTTTAATTATAAGTCTATCAATGTAGTCTTGAGGGGTTTTGATGATTTTGTCCTTGATTTTATCAAGGACGTTAGGGTCAATGATTCGTTTGTCATAGTAGCGTTTTAGTTCCCTGTATCGTTTACCCCCACAAGCAAGACACAACTGCGATTTTCCTCTAACGCCCACCCCACATTGGAGGCATGGGAGAGGGCCAAAACTTCCTCGCCTAACGCTTTGTAAATGATACCCACAGAATTCGCTTCTGCATGATTTGTTACACGGGGTTGTTGATCCAATCATTAGCCACTTGCAGTGATTCATTATACTATATTTTTCTATTTAAATACTTGTTTTAATTATAACATGGAGGAATTCAAGAGATTATCCAAAATTAAGCCTTGGAAAAATACTAAATTCATTGATTATAACATGGCAGAGTTCAAGAGATTATCGAAAATTAAGCCCTGGAGAAATACTAAATTCATTGATTATAACATGGCAGAGTTCAAGAGATTATCGAAAATTAAGCCCTGGAAAAATACTAAATTCAATCTTGATAGGGAGTTCCAAAGATTATCGAAAATTAAGCCCTGGAAAAATACTAAATTCAATCTTGATAGAGTCTCTGATACACCAAAACGTCTAATCGGTGATAGAACTATACTCGGTAAAATCAGGGAGTGTTTTAATGAATTCTACCGAGACGGTGCAGCATACTGTTGGTCGACATTTCGAATTATTGATGAAGATGTCAATGTACCCATCATCGATGCTACTATGAACGATAAAAGAGCAGCTGAGATAATTTCACACCTTGGCGTAAAATCCAAAGGTGGAAATCCAAAGGTGGAAATCCAAAGGATTTCAAGCAAAGCAATTCCCAAACAAAGCAATTCCCATCAGAAGTATTTTTTCAGAATAAAATTCATTATCGAAGTCGAAGGCAAATGGATTATTAGGGATAAATTTGAACCAATCCTCAAGGATAAAAAAACTGTCATTGTAAGTAGAGATTCCAAACCAGGAATTCTAACTGGAATTGACAAACCATACTACGAGAGATCTTATCCTGTAACAGCAATCGTTTATGGGATATATCCGTTAAATGATAAACCCGATATTGCAAAACTAGCTCCTATGAAATATTCACCGTTGACTTCGTCAAGGCTCAATTGTGTAGCAACACGGGTAATGGAACACTTCACAAATGCATCCCGAGGAAATAAACTAACTGATCTGCGACGTAGGAAAATAACCGAATGGGAACTGACAGTGAAACAGCACGGTGCAAAGATTTCTGATATAGCTAAATTAGAAGCATCATTAAAATTCCCAATATCAGTAACAACAATAACCGGAGAAGTATTATACGAACCGAAATATCAATCGCGAGGGGCTCCAATACAAATTATTGATCATAACGAACACGCGTGGACACCTGCAGTAACAATATTTCCACGAGATAGAACCGTGAGATATATCCCCCCGGAATTTTCCGGGGATGTTTTCTATGAAGAGAAATTATTTGATGCTATTCATGCGTTGTGTAAAGATGATCCTGTGTCAGTGTGGTTACTTAGTAGTGCTGGTTCCGAATCAGGATTTGATCAATTTGTAAGACCAAATGGTGAATTATATCGCGTTGAAGAATTAGATAACAGAATGAGAAAAATCGCTAGTGATTTTTCACCAGAGAGTTCCCATGAAAAACTATTGACGGATAGTTTTACTATTCCATCAGTGGTAGCTCACTTCGCAAGAGAAAAAAACTCATGGCGTCCAACACGAAGTGATTTTCTCGAGGACGTTAAATTAAGTTGCATCGAATTTGGTCATGGAGGACTGTGGAATACGAAATACTCACGTGATGGTATGATTTCAATTGATATAGCCGCGTGTTATCCCGGAAGTTTTCTCGGGTATGGGGAATGTAGTAACTATTTTAAACGATTTGGACACCCCACGCATGAAATGACTCGTGTTGCGATTAATGGGCCATTACCTGATTTTGATTTAACCGGATTCGCTCGTGTGATATCATTTGAACTCGCTACAGGGTTACATCCGTGTAGTTATGTTTGGCTCGGTAGACATATATCTGAAAAGGCCTGGATGCCAATAGTGTTACTACGATATATGATTGATTGTGGCATGCTGATATCGTTGATTGTTTCCGAAGCTATTATATGCTATCGAGCTCAGAAAGAAGTTTGGCTACCACACCCCGATCTAGATCGTATAATTAGCGAATTGCGAAAACAATTCCCTGATTTCAATGAAGAACAAATCATGAATTGGTCTAAGAAGTTATTTGAAATTAAAAAAGAACAAGCAAAGGATTTTGGACGAAGAATAATCGGTAAATTTACCCAGGGTGGAAGATACGACAATGCAAAATTTTCCTCGCGGTTGATCATAGACGTCGCTGAATACGATTTTCTTGTAACGGATTTAACGAAACAGGGAAAACTTGTATCCCGTAAGGATGCTTTTCTATCCAATGGTGAGAAATTGGGTACGGTTGTTACCTACTGTGATGGATATAATTCCCAGTACACACATTTGAGAAGTTCTATGCTAGCTTATGCTTCTATCAATTTATTTTCGATGATAAATAGATTTCCTAATACCGCGGTTAGAGTAGCTACTGATTCGATGTATATACACAATAAATACAAATCAGATGTAGCTAAATTCACATCCCAGGAGGAAGCGTGGGGATGTTGGAGATTTAAAAAGGAGACGCTACATGAGTATTGTGAATCGGCAGATGTTACCATGGATGAAAAGTACTTAAAATCTGATGAGATTCAATCAGAATTTTCTAATGCACCACCGGTATCTGATCCAATATGTAGATACAAGACAGTTTATTTAAACGGTTGTGGTGGGTCAGGAAAGACAACTCGTGCAATTGAATTATATCGTCGGAAAAATCCTACGGATTTCACAAACATGATTGTGTTAACACCGACTCACAGACTCGCCAGAGAGATGATACAGCGAGGGGTAAATGCCTGTACTTATCATAGTTTCTTTCGATGGAAAGGCGATGAATGGACCCCTGATCGAATGGGTGATAAATTCATTCCTGAAATCATAATTTGGGATGAAATATGCACGGTATCGTTGAGAGTATTACAAACATTTCTCGAGTGGTTGTTAAACAAAAACACAAAAGTCGTCATGTGCGGTGATCACGGCCAACCACCACCATTTGTCGGTGGATCTCCACATGAATGGCTAAAGGGTTCTGTAGACTATTATGAAGAAATTAATACCGACCATAGATCACTTGATGAACAATTACGCGAGTTCAAAGCACTGATTAGATTACAACCGGATAAAATCCAATGCGAAATAGCGCGTGAAATAATTTCAGAAACTCCCATGAATGATTTCTGGGAAACGTGGAGACCAAATGATTTGATAGTAGCAAGTAGAAAAATAGTCAGAGACACACTTCAGATGAAGTTATTTGAAACGCATAAAGAAAAATTTGCAACACTTCCAGTACCGTTGTGTTATAGGCCTTCAGATACACGAAAGCAGAATATTGAAGTTGATATTCCAGGGAAGAGTGAAAAGCAGATTCTCGTGTTAAATGATATTGTGCTGGTTGATATCAGCGTCGTCGAAAATGCATTGCGTGCTAATAAATCCCCATGGACGCTAGGATACGCAGCGACGATACATTCTTCACAGGGATTAACTATATCGGATACAATTGTTTGGATGGTAGATAATCGCATCGAATGGTCGAATTTAGTCTATCTCGCAGTATCCAGAGTACGAAAAATAAATCAACTTCGAAGAGTTGTCGTTGGCGAAGCCAGTGGCGATGATAATGACACAACAATAAGTGATATTGATGTTAGCATCATTAATAAAAAACTCTCCGGTTACAAACAACAGGACAAAAAAAAACGAGAATTTGATATTGATGCTAAATTAATAATTACGCTGAAACAACAACAGAATAATCACTGCGCGAGTTGCAATTGTATAATGCGTTGGCAGTATTCGGATAAAGATCCTCGCCAATTTACCGTAGACAGAAAAAATAACAGTCTCGGTCATGTCAGAAACAATGTGATGTTGACTTGTCTTGAGTGCAATAGACGCAACGGCGCTAGTTAAGACCATGCGGTGGTAATTGAGTATCCTCGGGAATTACCTGTAATTGTTGTCGAGTAAATCCTCGTTGAGGGGCAGTTGAATCCAGTTTATAGACTGGAGGTCTACCCGTAGATCGTGTTATACTAGATATCTTGTGTGCAGTAACACTCCAAATAGGATCAGTAGCCCTTTTTCTACCCCCTTCAAGCTCTCCTGGTTCGTATAAGTACCTAACAGTGACATTACTACCAAGAATTGGTTGGGAAACGCTAGCGTTTCTAGGGAAATCTTTTTGTGGTTGTACGGGTATAGACTTCTTTTTAATAGCGTTCCTAGGTTTCATGTTGATTGTTCTAGTGATCTCATTATTCAGTGCGGTAATCACAGCTGGTAACCTTTTAACCCATTCACGGGATCGCTTTTCTTGAATGAATTCTTTTGCATATTGATATCCAAATAACCGCTCAGCAATCGTCCGATTAAATCGTTCGACAATGGCCTGATCGCGATGTAGCGCAGTATGCCCTCGTCGTATGGTGACATTATGATTTTTCATTGTAGATAGAACCGCACCCTGAAATTCCTTGCCAGGATCAACCTGCAATAGATTTGGCCAGTGCAGAGGACCTCGTCGATAAATCCTTTCAAATGCAGAAGCAACTTCAGTGGCTGATTTTGTTTTTAACGGTTCTGCTTCTTTGTATCGACTTGCAATATCAACTACGGTTAAAGCGTATTTGTAACCACGATCATGTGGCAGAAATAATATATCAGCCTGATGAACTTCATTAGGAGCAGTCACATCAAAATGCGAGAATTGAATTTGTTTAGGCGGTGGTAGATAAATTTGCCATAGTGCCTGTTTGGATAACCAATCCGCCGCTGTAGTTTTTTTCACTTTTGCAGCGCTAGCGAGTTTATGGACTGCTGATTTACCCCTCCAGTATCCTCTTGGGGAATAATAAATTGATTCCATATTATTAATTACCGGCACCTAACATCAATTTACTTTTCATAGCCGATTTTATCAAAAAGGAAGATAACTTTTCTTTGAAGGATTTATCAGGAATAGCATTTAATGCATGAATTAATTTCACATCTGCTAGATGTCTGTGTTGCAGATTGCTGCTTTTATAAGCAACATCATGAAGGTGACAGGCCTTATCAATGGCGTTTATTGGTTCTTCACCGGGGTTGGGTTGATTTTGATTATTGAGTCTGATATCAAGTCTGGTTCCCGGTCCACAGTAGCTATATCCTGGGAGGTGCTTTTCTCCGGGGTACTTTGCCCATGGGGTTCCAGGGAGCTTTGCCAATTTGGCTGCGATATCACCTCCTCGTTTTTTTTTAAATCAGATTTCATAGACACAAATCTAAATTTCTTTGTACCACATTGCACGCATTTACCAGAAAGCGCTGATCGGTTATTTTTAGTTGTAACCGTCGTCACATCATCTGTGCCAGTACGCGTTTTACACTTCACACAATATAGATCCATAATTTATGTATAGAAATATGGATATAATTGATTTTTCGGCGACTAAAACAAGAGAACCAATTAAGCATCATGCAGCGCTACCAAACTCTATCCGGATGATTATAATCGGGCCATCTGGATCCGGTAAAACGCAATTGTTGCTCAATTTAATAATGAGATGGATGAAGTGGGATAAGTTGTATTTAATTGCCCCTAGCGTAGATGATCAACGATGTTATGAAGTGTTAAAGGATTTTAACGAGAATGCTTCAGAAATTAAGGGCGAGAACGCCATTGATTTTATAACCGATATCGATGAAGCACCGAGCATTGATGATATTGATGGAGATATTAACAATTTAGTCGTATACGACGATATAATGTTGGATAAACAAAAAAATCCTGCTAGGATTTTTTCCAGAGGCAGGCATAAAAACACTGACGTGATATATGTCACTCAACGCTACACACAGATTCCAAAAGTGATTAGAGATAACTGTAATATTCTTGCTGTGTTTAACGGCGTTGATACACATACGCTACGAAATATTTGGCAGACATGGTGTTCCGATATGGACTTCAATCAATTTAAAAATTTCTTTAGTAACGCTCAGTCAACCCCGCATGGATTTATAACAATAAATTTACATGATCCTCGGACTCGATATCGTATCGGACTGGATCAAATATTCGGTTAAAATCATTTCTTATTTTTTGTTAACCCATAGCAGCAGAGAGGGTGGATGACCACATCGTTGTGAGCAAAATCGTAAAATCTCCGTTTTACAAAAATGGAGACTTTTTTTTTTCGGTTAAAATGAGATTTGTGGGAAGCCTTATTTTTGCTTGAAAACGTGGTCTGTTCACCCTCTCTGCTGCTACCTGGAACATTGATAAGAGGAGCAAAATTCATTCCTTAATCTCTTATAGACAGAACAGAACGTGTAACAGAAAACTTAAAATATTAGTTTTTATACTGACTTTAAAAATATGCTCCTAATGTGGCAGGTGAAATACATTATAATGATGATGCATATATATACCATGATTTACACCTCAAAAAGTTCTAAAGTTATAAAGCATGGAAAGTCTAATGACAAATTTCAAATAATGAGATATGGCTTTTAAAAGGTATGAGGTACATCTAGGTACCCCTAAGACTCCTTCTAATGATATCCAATGACACCAAGTTTCAACAAAAATACTCAAACAGCTTTAAAGTTATACTGTGGAATGGAAAGTATGATAGAAGATTTAAAGTACTACACTAGGACCATTAACTTCAGATGGGACCTATAACATGGCTCATGGCACAATGACAATGTATAAATATATAAACACTCATCCATTAATCTCAAATGACTTAAAATTAAGAATGTAAAAAGTATAATGAAAATTCAGGGGAGATTATATCCATGTACAAAGATGTTACCTTGATTTTGAAGACAGGATCCCAAAAAGCGTATACCCGGTATGACACTTTCTAATGATAATACATGTTCACAAAAATATAACAACTTTAATTCAATATTTACAAACAGCTTTAAAGTTATACAATAAAAAAATTAAAGCATAATGTATGAATAGAAATGAAGATACAATACCACCACATTTTATGAAAATGCTGGGGATCAAAATTAAATGGTAACAAACACTAGGAATTCATGGTGGTAGATTCAAAGAAAATCATGATGTAATAGCTGCGTCCCACCAAACAGAAATGTTGGATCCAGACAAATATGCATGGAATGGATATTTTAATGCCATTTTGGATCAATGTGAGGTGTACTTGCTTTCTATAGTATTATAGTACGACGCTGAAGACGGTAAATAGATTAAATGATTGGTAATAGATTGGATTTACTTTTTCAGTTGGAAACTGTACAAACATGCTGGAAAAAATTCTACCAGTTTCAGCTTGGTTTTCTGGGGCGTAATGCCATTTTTCAGCACATGATAGTCATAGGATTTACACACTCTTAGCATTAAAATTCTTCTTCAATGGTCAGGAAGAAAGAAAAAAACATTTTCAGCTGGTTAAGTATAAATAATCTGCCAACTTAGTTTAAGTGATTCAAATTTCTTAGTAAAAACAAGAAATAAAGGACCAAAAATAATTATGTTTCTATCAGATTGATGGAATTCATAATACAACTATATCAATCTTCAACGTTTATATAAATCAATTTGTAATTAAATGGAAAATGTAAGTAATCAGTGTTCAGTACTTACTTCTTTACTGGAAAATACATATCGAGTCTTGGACAATTCACCCAAGCCAAGAGAACCAATTCCAAGGAAGGCCTGCAACAAAAAATATGTACGCAACGTCTAAGTTCTGTATAATTCATAAAAAAGAAACGTCCAATATATCTAACTCAGACTAAACCTAGATGTACCTCATACCTTTTATTACTACTGGAACAAGATAGATTAGATTGCCCTTTTAAAGTTGGAAACTACAAAAATGCTGCAATAAATTCTCCAGTTTCTGCTTGGTTTTGTTTGGCTTATTGCCATTTTATCAGCATGTGATGGCTAGTATATTTGATGGAGTATTATGACTCTATGGTCTTAAACTAAGAAACAGAAAAGTGCAAAACACTGACAAATTTTGTAAAATTCAACAAATTATTTATTTCCTTAAAATATAAAGTGAAAATTTAAAAAGAACTTACATTATTGTAAATTAAATCCCAGTTAGTCCTAATATTTCCATCACAAGTCTATAAATATGATGTTCCAACTGAATTCAATTGATATTCCAATTCAATTCCAATAGTAAATGTGTTCATGTGCCTGTAGTCTTGAATGTGGTAATGTGCCAACAGATTGGATTGTGCTGAGCTTTTGATGTATCACAATATTATAATCCAAAAATGTTCTCATCTGATTTCACTGTATTTCCAAAAATTAATGTTTTTCCATTGAGTAAAAATTCGAATAAATGATTCCACCCAAATGGAAAAGTGAACACATCAATAAGAATGATTCTGCAATAGACAATGCAATAATGAGTACTTTATTAACTAAACAACATTATATAAAATGATTTGAAACAAAAATAGAAGTTCAAATCAAAAGTTCATTTCTAGAACATTCTATGGTGTCGTCGTTGTTACTGTAGAGTTTAACGCCATTTTTCAGCACATGATATACATGGCGGCCAGTATTATTGGTGGAGGAAGAACCCGGGAAACCCCCCTGGATAGAACAACTGACCCACAAGAAGCTACTGACAAGCTTTCTCATATAATAACTACATTTGCCAAATATTAGACTTGAACCCACGGAGACATAGATGAGATGGCAGTGATCCGTAACGGAAAGCGCGTTAGACCACTTGGCCACGTGGGGCCCCTTATATGGTGTCAACAAAACACAGTCTATAACTAAAATTATAATAAAGAACATTGGGGAACATCAGGTAGACTAGGTTATTTCATGGAGGAATTCCAGTGTCCAAGATTCAGAATAAGTAAACATGTTTACATTGATAATGATCTAAAAATTGAACCCACAATCACAGAGAAATATCTAGCTATGTACTTTTTTTGTTTACAAAATCAATGTTACTGGTCAGGTACAAAATGCACTTGATTTTGGCCAAGGTCAGGTATTAAATATAATTATACATAACATATAATCATAGAGAAAAAAAAACTACAAACAATAAAATTAAATATAAATTAGTTCCAAGCAATGACTGAGACTTGCTTGGTTTTATTGATTTAATTAATACTTTACTCAAACACATTATGCAAAAAAATATCTTTCATAGATCATGAACTAGCCCCGAGTTAACAGAAAATAAAATACAGTAATTATAGTGTATAGGACCTATTTACACTTATCACCAGATGCAGTACATACATGTACTTGGTGACAGAATGACAGTTTTTAAAGCAAAACAAAAAAGAAACAGCATAAATGCAATTGGAATTATTTTTAAAAGAAAACAGACATATTATCGTGAAAACATTTATTATTGGCAAGAAAGGATATAGTTTGTCAAACAACTATAGACTAGGACTGAATGTGTTGGCAAATAAGGATATAGCTTGTCAAAACTAACACAGATTAGGATTGAATGTGTTGGCATGTTAATACATGTATACTGACAGTGAATATAAAAACTTTCCAGATGAATTATTCTGGAATATTGATAATTTTTAAACGTTTAAAAATTATTTGTACAGGAGGGAAGTCGTTACATTTTAACTTCTAGATCTTTAAGTAATATTTGATATATAAGTTAAGAATGGCAACAAAGATTTCCAATAAATATATTTTTAAATACATGCCAAAAAGAAATATTTTAATGTCTGATATTTTTCACCATTTTTCAATTTGGAAATGTTATAAGAATTGAAAATCAACACTACATTCCTATAACCAATACTACTACTACTACTACTACTACTACTAATAATAATAAATGTTTTATTTTCTATGTAAGTTTTGACTATTTTATTTCCAATTACTGGTACAGTATACCTAAATGAATAAGTTTTTATTGCAATAGTAATTATAATAATAATCATGCCAAAACCAATATAATTTTTAAAATTGCTAAGTCACAACCATGCACCTTATGATTTGGGGTGAAATGATTATTCATTATATTCCTGCATCAAAACTTTTTCCATATCAATACAAAATATGAAGAAACTATTGGAAACGACTGTTTTGTTTGCCTTTTTAACTTTTAAATAAACAATTCATCTGAGACAGCTGTCACAGGCATATGCAGTCAATTCTGTCAACTTATAAAAAATACTGACACCACCTACTTACATTCTACAAATTAACACAAGGTGACTAAAGTGGTTTGAAATCTGCACCTACCCTGCCAATTCCATGCAATTATTTTACCATTTGCAGTTTCAGCCACTAAAATATATCAATGTAAAAGAACAAATTCCAGACTTGTACCTCTCATGTATGATTTCAATAATTTACTGAGCATTTAATAACCACTTTGACATGAAGCATCTCTGTTGCTTCATATCTTGTCTACATGGATTGAACCTGAAGCCACACCTGTTTTTTCATGTAGTGAAATATGTTAGACCCAACTCAGATTGGCTGTTATTGTTTAAGTCTGGGTAAAACAAAAACCACCCTTGAGAACTATAATTTATTCACTGCAATATACACCTTATACAATGCATCAGAACTCAACAAAAAGAAATAAAAAGCAACATTTAAATGTCAAGTAAAAGTGGCTATCAATTAAAGTATTTTAGCTTTATGGGGAACATGTTTGGAATAACTCGACATGAGAATCAGCAAGGGAACAGATTCCAATCCAAATGAATTATAGTCTCCTTGTCTTGTTTTGCTGAAGAGGAATAGGTGTTGGCAATAATTTAACTTTCATTTACAGATACAACTGCATATGGCCATTGCAGTCGTTTTGTATCTGCAGTAAATACAATATGGTGGATTTGATTGTTAGCCATCTCTGCTCCATTACTCAAACTTGTTCTAGATAAGATTTTCCATACAGGATGAAACTGCCCCAATTCTAATGTTTTGAAAACAACATCATAATGCATTCTAAAATGTAAGTATGCACATGAAATGTTTTCAAAGCATTAATGTAATGCAAAACAATGTGTGTGGTAACCAAAATGTGTCTTACCTATCGAATGGTGCATGCTGAAAATTAAGAAATGGCCAAAAAGGCTTCAAATCAGGAACAATAGGTACTCTGTTTGGAATGTTTATTTTTTTAAAATCTTGTCATAGATGACAATGGCACATGAATTTCTCGGTCTGTAATCTGTACACAGGAATTATAATGAGAAGATGTCAACACATATAAAATGGCACCACCCAACGACTGACACACATTCTAAAGATGAAAAAACCATATTGGAATGTGAAATGATAAGGTAATGTATTGGGTTTCATGAATTAATATTATGCTGCACAGGTGTATCATTTCACTTACACTTATCATGAATATCAGACTGCTCCTTCTACTATAAAAATCATTTCTTTAACATTCCATTGCAACTGAAACCTTTTTAAAAATTACAAACGTTTGCAGTTACTGATCAAGGTTTGGTCTGAAATTTGTAACATATACAAGGATTATATAATCCTCAGCAAGTTTAATTTCCACCCTCATCTCCAAGTAGCTTGTATCACTCTACTCATTTTAAAAACAACAAGCATCAAGGACAACAAAAAAATGCACAAAACTTATTTCATTCATTGATTTATAATGTTTAACTTGTCTATCATCAAGCAGACCCTAATATTGTGATCTTATTTGCATTTTAAAGAAAACAGATTTCAATGAAGAGCCTGCTTACCATTACTTTCCAGTTGCTGTAAGAATCCATTATTGGGCTTATACATACAAAGAATGCAAACAAAATCTGTAACCTGCATCCAATGTCTAAATCTAATATTTTTTTAAAAATCCAAAATTGTGGGGGAAAAATACCCTTTTATCTCAACAATACAGAAATGTATAGAATTATCTGGCACTTATGTAACACTATGAACTCATTACTCCTGTAATTTGACAGGGATTTTTGGCTCCATAAGAATACAACAAGAATTGCCTGAATCCACTAATTAGATTACCTGAAATATTGATGCTCTTTTCTATTGCCAATTCAAAAGATTATTTCTTTATTCAAGCATATTCCTGTGTAGTAAGTACCCAGGTGATCATCCTTTTTTTTTGTTTTGATATAGTTTTGAAACCAAATGATTCATTTGACATTGCGTCAATACAGTAATCAAACAATATACTATGGCATGTTACTACTATCAGATATTCTGTGGAGTACAATACAAAAAGAACATGATTTAAATTTTCACAAGTTGTGTACATTCTGTCATTGTTAAGATTTATTAAAAAAAAACTTTAAACTATTAGGTAAGTGATTTGTTTTATTTTGGCATAAGGATTTTTTAAGAGAAATGTGGGGGGGGGGGGGCAGCATATTGGGTTTTTTTGTCTCAGAAGGATGACATGTATTGATATGATTTATAATGAACCAGATGCAGACTATAGAATCCCTTCTTTTACTCAAAGAGATCCCCTGTATATTGTCATATTTTAATACTCTGACAAGTTTAAAAAAGATATTTTAAGTTGGTTACTATCTGTTATTGTGGATTTGAACTTAACTTACATTACTATGTGCCATTCAATCATTTTTTGCTTTTTAAAAGAAATTAAACATTCTGCCAATGTAAGTGTTAGTATAAAGCAATTTGATATAACAATACTATTGTTAAAAAATTGTGACCTGCCCATGGTGCAATAATATGTACATAAAAACATTCTCATGATGGTGTGCTGTTGATTCTAGAACAATTACAAATTTCCACACATTAATAATTAGTGACATATGAAAATAATGATAAAAGTATTATTAATCCCCATTTTCTAAATGAATTTAAAAAGGAACACATTTTCATCACAATCCTTTCTGCTTTCTGTTCCCCTCTCCAATATCACGCATAACAGACAAACTATCAGCCGAAATGTGCAGTGAGAGAGAAGGAATTTGTGCTGGATTAAACCTTTGAAATAGAAATTACACCATGTAACCTACAAGAATATAATTCATCATAACAATATGTGTGGACTTTCCTTGGGATTTATCTACCATGTTTATCAATGATACAAAGTTACAATCCATGTCGACATTATACAGTAAATTTCTCACTGTAAATCCATTATTAAAACCATCTTTCATGTTTAAATCATTAATGTATGTATTATATTGATTTTATCAATGTGAAGAAAAACAAAGATTTAATTTTTTTTTTAAAAATTATCAATATGTAAAGATGAGTGTGATTAGCCACAATGGCATAGAACTACATTTTGTAGCAGACACACTAGGTGATGTGAGGAGTTCATTCACAATACACAGCTGCCTGTAGTAACTCCATTCAAAGAAGAAATATGTGTATTTATTTGTCATATAAATAAAATATATGTATAGTATGTAGGCTGTATAAATCTATACGAGTTTGATACATTTTTCATTAAAAGGAAACTTGGCAGTGTACTTACTATATACATATATATATATATATATATATATATATATATATATATATATATAACATACTGGTTCACCATGCAATGGACACAAGAACCCACTCATCTATTATTTTTCACAGATCTGTATTGTAAAATCTCGTAAACTGTAAATTGTTATAATTTGAAAAAGTCCAGAAATGTTCGTAAATTTTCTGTAAAGTATTTATTTTGTGTATGTAAGTTTGCTCTTTTTTAACCCTGAACAAGAATTTCCTTCAGCTCAAAACATTTAGAAATCCGTTTTGAATTCTGCACTGTTATCAATTTATATATGCAGTCTTACCCACTTATATCAACATCACTTATGCCGACAAGCTGCCTATTTTGACCAAGGAAAACAAAGTCCCTGTCCCAACTGGTCTACTATTATAACCAAAATTGTCATGCTTATGTCAGAGTAGAGATAACAAATATAATGTACATGTCAACAGAAGCCTTTGGTCTCAGCTTGAACAAATTCTTTGTTTTCTAATCATTTATGTCGACAAGTTGCCAGTTTTCCAACCCATACTTTGTTCAACAATTAGCTGATGAGGATGCCCGGCTTTAACTTTCCCGCTTTAAAATTAATGTTGACCAGCTGCCAGTTCTGACCCATGCTTTGTTCAACATTTAGTTGATCTTCCCACCAAGCTTTAAAGGTAGACCTGAATGCTATATACTACTTTCGACAATCTTATTTTAATCGACATTTCAAGTACATTGTGAAGAGAGTACATGCATTCATTCATTGTATTGTGAGATATGACCCTTTTAATATCACCAAAATGTGACTTCTACGGAAACAACTGAGCAACTTTTTGTAAATAACCCCATACGCACGCGCGAGCTTGTGATGTCACAAGAGGAACATGTAGTTGGCTAGCAAAACGGTTACTCATTGTGACTGTAAGCGAACATGAACAAGAATTGAAATATTCTTCCTCTTCATTTGATTAAGGTCACTGACAACCAACAAAAAATCCAAAATGGAAATCCACCAACAAAATGCCCAAATAAGGCAAAAAGAAATGGCAAAATGAATGAAAAAAATCTAAAAACACCAAACCACTCAGGAAGAAATGAAACAACCAACCAACCGGACAAACAACAACAACAACAATGAATATTTATATATACACAGTCATAGATCTATTTATTTTAAACATCTTAAATTTAAGAAATGGAGAAAAACTCTCAGCAACAATATATCTTCAATAAAATACAAATGGATTAGATATTACAAAAGCAAACCAAATCATCAATATAGCAGATAAATATGATTTTGTATGCCTTCAAGAACTACATCAGTTACCCCCAAAAAATAATATTAAACTAATAGAGGACAAATTAAATGCTCTCTACCCAACAGATATAAATGAAAAAGAAAGATACTCAGGAGTTGGGATTATCATCCACAACAAATGATTATGAGTAAACTCAAATTGGAATACATGTATAATAAAAATACCCAAAGAATTAAAATGGAGACTTTTACATTTAAAATGACCTACACATCATAAATTTAAATGCACCATCTACCAACAGTTTTAAATTAGAATTATACAACAACCTAAACAAATACCTTCAACCCTACATCATGGAAAACCTTTTAATGATAGGTGATTTTAACAACATTACTGACGAATGTGACAAAACAAACATAATAAATTTTATGAGCAGAAGATTTCAAAATCACATGAATGCATTTGTCAAAACCAACAATCTCATCGACACTTATAGACATAAATACCCAAGTAAACTAGAATACACACACACATTCAAGTATAGGACATCTAGCATTGACAGGGAAATGCTTTGGCAAACATTGGACAAAAGGATTTTAGAAAAACAAATTCAAGAAATAAAAGACATAGAACCAAATAGAGTAGAAACCAAAGAACCTGATATAAACTGGGAGAAAATATGGATCCATTGCAAAGAAATTAAGGACCCAAACAAATATGGTAACATATACCTATATTTACACAATGCATGGTGGACACAAGAAAATGCCTACTGCAGAAATATAATACACTACTTACCCAAATGTCTGCTATGCAACTCCACACAAGACAGCAAAGAACACATAATACTAGAATGCAAACATGTAGACAAAGTCTATGACAAACCAAGAGAAAAATTAATAACTAAAATTAAAAAAATCATTAGGGCTATTAAATCCAGAAAATTTACTTTACACAGCCCATATAACTGACAAAATATTCTACACTGAAGTTACTAACTTTATTTATTTACCTATAAATGAAGGAAATAATATAAAATGGAATGCAGATGCTGAATAACAGGAAACCCTTAATGGCTAGTTCAACAACACCAGTTTTACAGCACCATATCAAAACAAACTTATAATAAAACACATACAAAAAAACATGTATCTAAATGAACTGGATAGCCCAAAAGGCTAGTTTTAAAACACCAGTCAAATAACATGATATACTACAACAAAACAAATTTACAGTCAAATACATGTAGAAAACCCAGGTTTAGTTTTAAAACACCAGTTTAGTAACACGAAGTTTTCATATAAATATAAATAACACTAGACTGTTAGCAGCTCTACAGCACAACGATAGTATCAGGTTGCTCCCACGCGAACTAGACGCCGAATACAAACGACAGATCTTCCTTCTCTATTAATCAAGTTGTTTGCAGTTGCAGTAATATATCCACTGCTGCAGCTTCAAAGGAAAAATATCAACTCAATAACCAAAGAAAACTAATATGACCAATGAAAGTAGAATGGCATGGCGCAATGATGAGAAAGTCAATATTTGACATCTAAATAGAACTCACTTGCCTCTCTCCTCACAACCAATTAACAAAGAAGCTTGTCAATATGAATTTTTTTTTTATAACCATACTAATTAATACAATAAATGGAAATCTCCACTTACAATATATATTCTGTTAATAACTTTAACAGAGGAATACATGTTAGAAATTTCTAAAACATACGACAAAATCACTGGCTTTAATGAAGAGACGCTTCATGCTTGACAACAATACAACAATGGTTCCTTGCAATGTCGGGTTCCTCTTGTGACGTCACACTGCCTGAGATCACGGAAACTGCCGAAGTTGTACTTGATTTACGGAGAATATTCATGACATGTACATTTAAAATAAATATCTCGACATCTGTTGATCGCATAGGGTATAAATTTTCAGATATTACATAAATCATGATATTTAATAATTTAGGGTTAAGTGATACAGGGGTCTCAGGTCTACCTTTAAGGTCATGGTCAGATTTTTAAAAAAACAACAGAGTTTTGTTTGGTCCTATAGAGTTTGCCTCTTGAGGCGATTTAAATAAAAGCAATGAAATCTGATTGATTATTGCATTTTCCAATGTGATCGGTGATTAAAACAAGTTAATTGTGCTGTGAAAGTTGCCTTTTTAATTTATTTATATTCATGATGACTTCATGTACTGTTTAAACCAACTTGTTGACAGGTTATCTTTTCCCAGTGAATAGCCCCAACCCCTTGGTAGCCTCAGTAACATGGGAACAGACTGACAAAAATCTAGACCAACTTAAGTACATGTACTTGACGCATGTAAATAACAACTATGCAACCAAGTGTTAATGCTGACATTTGTAGTGAATGTTTTTTATATCAGGATGTGACCGATGCAATATTTTATTGTGGATTATTTTATAAAAAGGTAACCAAAATGTAATTTGTCAATATACAAGTGTATTTCACACTGGTTTTGTCTTCATGTAGTCAACATTTCCATTTTTTGTTTTCTCAAAGTGAAAATGCTACTCACTGACAACAGGGCACCCCTTACTGACCAATTTAACTTGTATATTTTTTTCAGAAACCCACCCCCAACACTTATCTCGACATCTACATACGTAGACAAATTTTCCTCTGGTCCAAGGATGTTGACGTAAATGGGTATGACTGTATATGCAAACAAGATAACGAAAACTTTAACATTTTTATCATTGCAGCAATAAAAGAAAGGGTTTTAATATGTACTAATAAACAACATTAAGTACCATAATAGCATCGTGATATCAGTTTCTGAGCATTATGTGTTTTGGAGCAGCCATTTTATTGTGCTCATATCACATGATAACATGTAGCTGACAATATAATTTTCTGATATTTTCTTGACAGTAATGTCACGCATTGTGTAAAACAGAATTTAACTTTTCTAAATCTGACATAAATGAATTGCATGCAGTTTGTATGATTTTCAGAATGGTGGAAAACTGCATCATTGTTATGACCAAGAAACTGAAACAAAACATAAATGGATGCTAAGGAAAAGATATTGATTCATATTAAGATTATTTGTTATAATCACCAATGTTGCGATTGCCTGTGATCATATATTTATTTTTTCATCTCTATGATGGCCGCAACTAGCGCTGTGTTCAACAGCTTTGAAACAAATACAACTGTAAACAAGGAAAGCAAAATGCAGTACTCATACTAAGGCAGGAGACAGTTTCATATACTGGACCCTGGCAGACTTCATACTTAAGCTATGGTGACTTTTTGAGCAATTATTGTGTAATAATTAAAGATTATGGATATATTTTTTTAATATGGTCTTTCCAACTTGTGTTGTTTTAGAAACTGATGTGAGGCATGTTCACCACATGTAGTGACTGCACTGTATGTAGCTTAGTAACTTATAGCAGTAGGCATGTTTGTTCAAAGCAAGTACAATATCTCAAAAACTGCCTGGATGACAATTATTTTTAATTGCATCAAGCTATTAAGTACGCAATGTTTTTAAAAAAATTCATCCAGATAAGGGCTTCTGTTTGCACTGTGAGCATCATGTGTTCTAAAATGTAAACTGCATGTACATGGTGTGTGTGTGAAGGTGAATCAACTTTTTATTCAAAGAATTACCACCGACTTGTCAGGTCAAGTGTAATATATTATTATGTTTGGCTTTATTATACCTATCCAAAAATATGAACCTTTTTTTTTTTTTACCTCACTCATGCCTCTCTATGAATTTTCATATGATGCAACATTAAATTTGTACATAAAACTGTCCCTTGCACTCTGAATAAACTGTCACTGGACAAATGTGTGCAGCCATTACTAGTTTTAAGTTTTGAATTTCAGTAAAAGTATGTCATGATCCAAAGTGTACATGAACTTCTAATAAAACTTAAAATGTTTACAAATTATTATGCGATTTCTTATGAGTTATGGACTCGGAAACTGATAACGTGAAGATACAGCGTTCTTGGTTGTATTGACATGGCGGTACGGTATATTTGTGGCAATATAATATTTATTTAAATAAGTGTAGAACATATGATAAAATAATAAATAAATAGAAATATAAACCAGAAATGGAAGGAAATATCGAAAATGGCGATTTTTCGACAGCTGCCATAACCATTCATTAACACTCGCCATACCAACAACGATAATGTTTGACTGGATATGCAAATGGAGAAACTAGTTGAACAAATATGTTTGTTATTCATACGACACGGTACCAGGCTAAGTGTTTTTAAACTGCGAGATCAAGCTACTTTACATTAGAAAGTATGATCCCGATCGAAGTAAAACAAAACTGTAAAGATATCGAATAAAATACGAACACATAACGTCTTTCATTATCATAATACTTTTATCTTGCACTCTAAACAAAATATCAGCAGGAATTGTCTTCTTTTTAAATAGCAAAAATTTACAAGGCTCATAATTTTCGCGATTAAAAATCCAATAACTTGAACAAAATACATTTTTGTTGAAGATCATTTTTCCCATAGTTCACCATATTAAAAATATTAAGGGAACTATTTTTCTTGTTTGCGGTATCATGGTTATATTAATCGTTAACTCTCCTTTTTGTTTGTACCAACTAACGATGTGTATAATTTGTAAAAAAAAAAAAAAAAAAAAAAAAAAAAAAAAAAAAAAAAAAATTAGCCAAATACCCCTAGGCATTGATTGTGTATGAATTAACGAATATGTGCATATGCATTATATTTGATCAATTTTTATTATTATCTTATTGTAAGGTCTCCTTCTTAGTAAGAGGGGTAATTAATTGGATTTAGTTACGTTATCTAGGGAATTACCTTCCTCGATATTATGACCCGGTGCGAGTCAACAGAGAAATGGGCAAGATTACTGGGAAAAAATAGTGCAAGACGAGCCCTCTTTGACAAGGAAAAATAAACACAAATTTAATCAAACAAATTATTAATGGCAATTTAAATTCAACTTAAATGGTATCAACATGATTTAATAGTCTTACTGCCTCGCCTTCTTGAACAGTCTAGATCTTACTCAGAACTCGTCAATTCACATCTCCCCTTTTCGGACTTCACTCGTCACTTCTCTTTTTTCAGACTCGGTCTTCGGACTGTCGAGTTTTCCAATACCTCGAAAAATTGTTTCCTTAAAGGAGAATGTTATCACTAAATCGCTATATTCACCACTTTCTAGACGTACATAAAATTCCTTCACTTATGTTACTCAGAACACACTAGCTATTCAGACAACGCGTAAAGCCTACCTACGGTAGTACCTTGCCATACATTACCACCTGACCTCTCTGTCGAGAACTTACCGTATGCTACTATATGTTCGATTAAAAGTCACAGATCCCTATTCACTTCCTGATTATTTAAACATAACAAAAGCAAATATAATAGGTAGTTAGCGTTAACTCATGATAATCAATATCGTCCTAACAGACAAAGGAAATTAATTCATATTTATTCATATAACCCTATGACATCCTGCACATAAGAACATCTGAATCGCATGCAGTCAATTCTGCTAACGAAATACTAATTAAAAAAATTAATAGATAAACTACATAGCAAGTCTAGCATCAACACAATTCCATGAAACTGAATAAACGTATCTACTTTTGGAACCTATTCATATCAACCATGTTTGCATACAACAAACAATTAAAAAAAAAGAATATTACGTAAAATTAAAATTGCGTATCTTAATGCTGTTAACTTTAAAACTTGTGAATCCAACAATAAACCCTGTCTTTCTCACACAACAGACACATGATCCCTTCTTTGTTTAAACGTGGAAAGCACTATCTTTTTTTCTTCTTCAAAGATTCCTTGGAGCCAACCTTCTCTCAAAATATGTCAAACTGAAGAATTTCGATCAAGGTTGTCACTTTCAATTTACATTACTTCCAAGATGTACGCCTTAATTTCACCCGACCAATCATAAGCAGTTGTTTCTAACATTTGTTTCGTCAGTCAGAATCTCTGAGCTATGTTATATAACGTTTCCCTCTGAAGAATGACTATTCTGACACGAATTAGAAGTTTAGATGTCTCTCTTTCAAAACCGTGTTAAGATATCCGGTCAATTTTATTTGATCGGAACAGACTTTTTTTTAAGTTTAACACTTACATGGACGAAATTAAGATTAAAGGTCGAAATGACCCTTTCCAAAAACTTCCCCAGTCTAAATGTGATAAAATCTTAATGCTCAGTGCATTCAACTTTAAGGTTAACTGCTTATTCAAAACTCGATACTTCACATTCATGAATATTTTTCTTTTTACAGATTTGTCTCTGCTCAAGTAACAGTATTGCACAAATGATAATATCCGCGTACATTCTCATTCTGTAAATAAAATAACGTGTTATATATGTCTCTACATATGTAGATATAATAAAATATTTTAAATATCTCTCTGGTTGTCCTGTGATTGACGATTTGGTCAGAGTCGCAGACTGGGTAGCAGACTTGGTCGTAGAGTCTTAGGCTTCCTTTTCACCCGTGCATCACTGTTTCACTACAGTAATGGGTCCCCTTACTGTCTTCCAGGAAACTAATTCAAACGCGAAAATTCTTAGATTGTGATAAGAATCGCATGGAGGTATCGATCCCCCATCCACGGGTTAACCTTCACAAAGCTTTGTCGGAGGTTGCTTCGGGGTTCCATTAAAACGTTCTACTTGACCATTACATTGCGGGTGATAAAGAGTGGTAGTCTGGTGTCTAATAGACAGCAACCGGTTTACCTTGTATATCACCTAGCTCACAGATTGCTTTCGCTTGTCAGTCTTGTTCCAGGAACACCAACTCTCGACCAAACCCCTAACAAGTAGGTACCTAAACTGAGTAAATGTTTGTTAACGCAATAACTTTGGGTAGTGTAATCAACTCTCGTTATTACATACCGATTTCCATTCTTTGACGCACGCCTAAATCCATCTGACTATCAAGAAAGGCTCATTAATCAGTGAGGTGGTCTCTAGAGGCATTGGGCAATGGGAGGTATTAGGTTACATCGGCTGACACTTGTCACACGACAGACAAAACCTCCGTAATACAAATAATAATGAGGACTTTGTATAGCGCCTAATCTTTAGCAGCTCTAAGCGCTTAACAACATCTAAAATGATATGACTAAAAAAAAACAAGAAGTTAAAACACCCTGAAATTAGAAAACATCAAAAAGACTGAAAATATGTAAGGTAGGATACATTATTACGTCTTTAAATTTGTTTTTGCACTCTTGAAAAGGATCACTGTGTCTTTGTGTTTAATTTCAATTGGCAATTCATTCCATGTTGCTGTGCCTTGGTATGCAAAAGAACATATGACTTCGTTTTCGTAGTGAAAATAATGCTTATACGATTGTCAGAAGAGGAACGTAAGTATATTGTTGGCGTGTACACGTGGATGAGGCCAGATACGCATGTTGGACTGGAGTCCGTGACTGAAACATAGCACGAAGAAAAAAAAATGTGTTTTGATTCTTGATTGAATGAAAAAACACTTTAGGCTACAGATTAGCCGAGAGGTATGCTCTGGTCGTGGTACTCTAAGGATGATCCGAGCAGCTGTGTTTTGAACTTTTTTGAAGTTTCTGGACTAGATATTGGGACGTACGATACAGACTTGATTTACAGTATAGTAATGTCTTGGAAGTACTAATAAACACACAAGTGTTTTAGTGGCATCAGCTGAAAGATATTTGTTAATGGAGCTGATGCGTCTCAATATATGCAGTCTTGCATATGTTCATGACATATTGGTGCAATGTGAGAGTACTGTCCAGATTAGCACCAAGGTTTCGTACTGACTGTGCGAATTAAATGTTGGTGTTGCTGATATTTATTGTTTGGGGTAAAGGATGTAAATGATAAAGTCTTTGTGTTATTATCAGATTGTTCTCATTTTTATTATCATTCATCTGCAGCTTGTTACATGTCATCCATGATTTCACATCAGAATGGCACCTCTCTACTCCTTGGATGGTAGCATCAACTTCAGTTGGGTGGCTAGATTTGTATATTTGGGTGTCATCAGCGGTCATTTGGTAAGACACTGGTTGATTGTCTATGACAGTTGAGAGTGGCTGAGTGTATAGACTGAATTGAGAACAGGTCCAAGAACATACCCCTTTGGAACACCACAGCATAGATCAACTGGACTGGAATCTATTCCATTTGTAGATACAATTTTTGTCCTGTTTACTAAGTATGACTTGAACCACAGTAATGCTTAATTGTGAATGTCACATACATGCTGTCGACGGTGAAGTAATATATCATGGTATATTGTGTCAAATGCTACAGACAAATCAATAGAACCAAACTGATGCATGACATCCAAGCAAACCTAATAACTTGCTTACCTCCTACAGCAGAACAACTTAATAACTGCCTGAGTTCATTGCTTGAAAAACATGCTACAGCCACCAAGTGCAGTGTTCCGATATAATAATCTTCTCTACATCTTGGCTGATCAAACATATATTTTAGTGCTGTGTCCTAGCGACATATATTGGATTTCATGCTTTGCATCCCTTTGCATGTAATGCCAACTAACCAATAGAGTGTAACAGCGGTTTATTGGGCATCTGTCATGATTCCCAGCGTATTTAACCCTAACGTTTGATTTATTGACCTCTTCTCAACAGAATCTACGTGCACAAGTGTACAAGTCACATTGTTCGGCTGTTGTAACACAAACCTACATCCTAGGATTATGTCCTGAGACAACCCCGACAAACGAGCTGCTTCAAATCACCTTTTCACATGCGCCAGTCTAAAGCAGTCTTCACGACCAGGAGCGATTCTATAGTCCTGTTAGCAAACTGGACTTCACCGTCTCGCATGTATATTATCCTGGCTTGACATTTACCCTCTGCCAAGCCCAATTAACAACAGCTGGTAAAATACAATACGGTTGCCATCTTGCCATTTGCAATAACTGTGCTCTTCAACTCCACTGTTTTCCGTTTCTTAACAGAACACGTAGTTACCGCATTATTCGTTGTTGGACGATACTTTCTACAATCCTTAAAGAATTGGCCTGGTTTATTTCAGCCGATGCATAGGATGTATCCTTTACGACCGATGTAACCTTTATCGTTCACTTGGTTCTTCCCTGTTCAATAGTTTAATGTCCAATAGCCTCCAACCGTTCTGATCATACCGCCTTTGGAGTGGCCTTCCTAGATTAGCTTGGACGCGAGTGTGCGCTCTCGTAACCCTTGGTCACCACGCAGATATCTTTCTAGGTCGAGAACTCACGCTCCGTTAAGAATACGAGTAAATCTTTCCGATATGTATTTAAAACGTGATCATTCAAAATCAGTTTGCATATACTCTCACCGTACCCGTCATTTTGTATCCACTTATGGAAAAGTATCCGTACGCGAGCAAGAAATTCCCCGTGCGTTGTTGTATTTATTTTTTGAAGCAAACTTTCAGCCGCCTCCTCGCAGTGCCGTAGTTGCTCTTTCTTCAGGACATAGTCGTCTACGTCGTTCGGCGTGATATTTTGATAGAAGTCCTTTGCGACTACTCGCAAGATTGTTCAGACTTTGGGTATCTGATGAACCAGTGGCACCTTTTGAGTTGCGTCACAAAGCTGTATATGATTTCTTCCTTGTCGTTGAATATCGGCATGGAGATCTGTATTGGTTGGATGCTTTCAGATGGCCTACTTGTGGGTCCTGAACGTTCATTCATGCCTTCGTCCCTTCTCAACTCGGCTTCGATCGTCAAACTCTCTTTTGCTAACTTATGTTCGCGTTCCGTTGCTCTTGCATCGGCTTGTAATCTGGCTAACACGAGCTCTTTCTCCTATTCTCGCTTCGCTTCTTTTCTATCTTTTTCTCATTCTTTTTTCGCTCTAAAGTTGTTTTTGCGCATTCTGTTCTGTAACATTCGCTCCACGAATTTAGTAAACTGGTTCCCTTACCAATCGACTACTTGTATGTCCGTCCCCATCCTGATCTACTTGTACGGTGTCGCAAGAACTAAGTTCTCTACCCCACTCCAGTCTTACTGCTCTACTAAAAATAGACTATGCTTTACTCTAGTATGGCCTGACCCAGGCACGGCCCTAAGATTTGCGGGTCCCAATGTAGCATGCAGGGACCAAGAAAGCAAAATCGATATGCCTGACCCCAAGCAAAAACATTGCATTGTGGATTTGATTTCCTGAAAGCGCGGTTTCCTTGTTTGCCTTGACCTATTGTTATGTATATTTAATTTGCATACTTTATTAGTTTCTTATTTATTTAATTCTTGCTATTTATTTATCTCATTATATGTTATTGATAATGTAACTTTTAATGTTGGACTTGACCTTGCAAGAAAGCAAGTTTAATTTCTAGTTGAACTGAATTGTTGATTTTGATTTTTTAGTTAACACTTATTTCATTCTGAGTCTTGAATGTTGGAAATTCCCTATTAATGTCCGGATCTATATGTTACTTACAACACATGTTATATTCTAATTTGTAGTAATAGATTTCTAATTAGAACTTTGATTATATCTTTAAAACATTATGAACCTTCTATGATATTTTTTATTATGAATTATTTGGTTTGTTAGTGTTAGTGTTTACCTGATATTAACTACCCCACTATATAATCTTGTATATAATCTTGTTTCTGGAAAAAATTATTTAGTTTTGCTTTCAGATCTTTGCAGCATCAATACTATTGGTGTTGCGTTCATAAATTCATTTGGGCTAGAATTTATTTCAAATTAATTAATTCAAGCAATTCTTCTGTGGAAGTACAAAGTGTTCTTCAAAAAAAATAATCTTGGAAATAAAGACTTTAAATTATAGTGAAAAAAAAAAGAATTTAATTCTTGAATTGTATTATTGTGATCCAAACAAAGACTGTTAACTCGGCAGAAAAATACGAGTAACCACAGGCACACCAACACCTTCAGCATTGGATTAAATTGGGATTTACATTAAAGTTTATTCATAACTGTAATTATGTATGTAAACCTATGATTATTTGGGATTTAAGTCGCAATACCGGAAGTTCTTTTATTTACATGTTCAATTCGTATTCAAGAGAAATAAATGATTTTGTTTTATTTTACCAAGCTTGTTGCTTTTCACTTTTTTTCAAATTATTTAGTTTGAGACCATAGAGTCGTAATAATATGCACTCGCTTAAACCAGAATATCCCTTGCATAAACAATTAATAAACGTGCATCAATAAATGGGCAGTACACAGCCTGAATTTGAGGAATCAATAAAATAAAATATGAAATTAATAAAATTAAATAACATAGATCTGAACAAATATATAAATCCGGTATCAAGTGATTTATCTATGTCGTAACGGTACTCAAGACATGTTGCAGTGAATTATTCCAGTTATTCTAAATGAACAAACTAAGAGAAAAAAATATTTTCTTAACATACCAAAGGTCAATATGGGATAATATAACATATGTATGTAAACTATTAAAATTTAATAAATAAAGTCTAATGAAATTGAGTATCGAATTAATGATAATCTTGTCCAAATAATATAAATTCAAAATTTGCGCCGATAAAACAAAATTCATCATATGATAGTCAATGGTCGAACTAATCTTGTCGGCATATCGATATAATCTGGCTGCCTCCGGTACTTTCCAAATCACGGTTGGTGACAGGTCATCGTTGCAGTATTTCTATTAATTCTTTCTCACCCCAACCTGTTCGGGTAATCAGCTGTAATTTGATTGTAGTTGGTATTCCGTCTCGCTGTGTAGTAAAGGTATGGAGCTATTCTCTCCCTTTGTGCCTTTTTAAGTCTCTCTCTCTCTCTCTCTCTCTCTCTCTCTCTCTCTCTCTCTCTGGTTCCAGGTATAATATATTATTTTAAAACCCCATCCCGTCGACGATTTATTTAAGGAGAAAACATACTTGTTGATTTTCTCGGAGTTCCTCAGACTTCTCTTTCAGCAGAAACCTTGGACTGACGAATTTTGCAAGAGTAATTACTTAAAATATTGAATTTCATCTGGGAAGCACACACCCTCGTTTAGTTTGCTAATCAGGGTTGACCTTCTCTAACAGCCGAAAATGTAACACCCTCATTGAAGTAGGAATAAATCTTCCATGTCCGCCTTCATTAACAACTATGTAAGGTATACTTACAAAATGAGAATTCCTTCATCAGACAGAGACAAGCCGGAATTTATATTTCTTTATACATAAACACAACCTTCATGCTTGTTAGTGGCTTTTACATTTCTTATTTTGACTTAAAACCATTTTTATCTGGAATCATGACAAATGCAAATGACTCTTTGGACTTGATTCTACTTTTAAACACCTTAATTTATTTATGAATGTATCTAGATAATATATGCGCAAACTAAGAATATTATATCAAAGTTATGCACTTTGCTGTAGGACGTATTCAGCAAAAGAGGCTTTACATAGCTAAATGCTTTGCTTAATCACTTTGTCCTAGTCATACTATAGTATCGTGTTGCATTGTCCCATATTGACCTTTGATATGTTAAGAAAATAGTTTTGTTCTTATTCTGGTAATTGTGGAATCATTGCAATAATTCATATTCAACAAGGCATGAGTATCATTAAGTTGTAGATAATACACTTGATACCTGACTGGTGCTCAAGCTGCTTATATTTTTGCAATCGGTTTTCTGTCTCGGTTGCAGAAAAATTTGTGTATCAGGAATAAATATGTTCGGACCACCTCGTCTATTGCTGCTCTCCGTTGCATTTTACTAAAGTTGTGACTGACGACAACCGGATGCATGTGCTCCTGGTAAATAAACATGGAAGGTGTCGAAGACGAGGTGAAACGATTAAGACAGATTATAGAGGACAAGTCGAAAGAAATAGATCAGCTAAAGCGCCAACTACTGTCGGAGGTAATTTTATACAGAAGCATATTCGTTCCACCTTTTCTTCTTCTTCAGAAATGCAGTGTTTGTACATTCTCCAAAAGCCAAAGGTTCTTTCATAAATCACACTATTATAGTCCGAGTTTCCTCTGACCCTTGCCACCCCATTTTTGACACTTGGACATTTATGTTGGGGTGTAGATATCAAAAAATGGGGTGGCAAGGGTCAGAGGAAACTCGCACTAAAATCACACCTGGTCATAGACCATCAGATCGTTCTCCAATTTGTGTAGAACAATTTGTTGGTCTAACCTGGTCCTACCACGTAAGACGCGTCACCCGATAACATTGTTTGGGATGGTGGCGATAAAACACAAATAACATGTGATACATCTTACATTCATTGAGTGTATGACTAAAATCACACCCCTAAATCTGTTGATACACAGCGGTCATATCATTGCTTATAATTAAATTATCAGTCATGCGTGTACTATTAAGAAAAAAATAAATAAAAACTCCAGAAAACAAGCATGTGTTGGATAGTCCTTGTTTCCAATGCAATTGCTATGACTATCGCATGCTTGCAAAAAACAGGTTTGTTCGGTGCATGTTTTACTCAAATACTAAATACAGTAAAATATTCACAATAAATATATCTTTGGGGGTATATTTATATGCATTAACTAGTTTTTAAGCAATAATTTATAAATGTACATACTTTAAGTTGACACTTTCAGTTAATTTCTACATATATATGTCTTGTGAGAACGGGCATCCAATACTGCTTAATTGCTTGGAACCTCATTACCAAAGATTAATACACAAGCTGGAGATGGTACAGTGAAGTGCTGCTAGATATACAAGTCATAATGCTGGACCACATATGATGGGAATCACTGGAATCTAGAAGGACCAAGGCACAGTTGACTGTTATATTGGATCGCCAACAACCTTGTAGACTACTTACCAATACCTGACTCTTGCTTTAAGAAGAACTAGAGAACACCACAAAACAGGAAATACAAACTTATGCATACTTACCTCTTTAAACAGTTATAAGTTTAGTTTCTTTCCCCAGACCATTGGCATTTGGAATTTCTTACCATATACTGTTGTAGAAGCTCCATGCCTGATATCCATCAAGCTCCTTCCTTTACTAATTACTATTTCTGCCTATTCTATTACTATGTTATTCTTGTGTCTCCCATGCACCACAGCAGTGTAATAGGCATGGGTGACTGCATCTACATTCCATATAGATAGATCAAGGCTAACAACAGGCTTAATGCCCATATCAGTTTGCTTCCTCAGCACAATGTTTCAAAACATCTTGTGCATATTCATAGTTAGATCAAGTGCTTTTGTACAGTCTTTGTTCTACTTTAACCTTTTTGTGTAAGCTTTCATTTAATTAGCTTTGAAATATCTCTTGACAGTAAAAGTACTCAGATATTCCACACTGGATTAGAACTAATATATACCAACAGCTGGTTTTTGTTATATGTTCACTAGGGCTTAAGTTCCATAGGAAAAATACTTTCAAGGTAGTCTTCTCTCCCCTTCCTAACAATACTGATGTCTTGTATTTATTCTTCAATAACAAATAATATTACATTGAGCATGAAAGCTGATTGGACTAATAAATAAGCGATTTTCCACTGCCACTGACTCTACCATTTTTGGCTGATGTACAATGCATGCCTGTTACATACTATTGCTTAGTTGGCATTATATAGCAAGTGAGGCAACTCATGAAATCCAATTGATGTCACAAGGACAAAGCACTAAAACATATGTTTGATCCATCATGGTGTAGATAGGGTTATTATATCAGAACCTTGGTTAGCAAAGATGGTATTGGGCAAAACTGGCTTAATTAAATGCTCAAAATCATTATCGAAAATTTTAATTTTTATCATCGGAGGGAAAATGCTAGGGTCTGCACTGAAAAACTTGGGGTGTCAATTAACTGGAAACAGATGGTATTGCAAGAATTACCATGAGTAATTTCAACTAGACAACATTTTATTAACAAAAATAAAAATAAGACACCGAAGTAGAACCAGGATCATGGTCAAGAATTTTTTTCTAGAAAATTCTAAATTATCAACAAGATAAAGATAAAATCTGTAACTAAAATGGTAATAAATAATGTGGTAAATATTGGGTACAACAGGTCAGTCCTTGTGGGAATACTAATATCATTGACTCAGATTAAGATATTTAACCTGTACTTATAGAGAAATATAAGTTATGTATCATCTGTGTACAGAATGAATGAGCTATTCAGTCACACAATGAACTTGACTTTAGACAAGGTCAATGCAACTTATAATTATGCATAACACATACCAGTAATTATACAAGTTTAACAAACAATGCAAATAAAGGTACATAACAAAATGCAAATGAGAGCATCCCACAGATAAGATATTCACAAATTTGTTTTCTACAAACAGTTTCTTGAACAAGCAAAGGAAAAACAACCTGGACCATTTGCAGCATTGAACATCAAACCAACAAAAAACTTACATCAATATTATATTAATAATACTAGACAGCACAAACAATAAACTTTTATTCATGTGAATTTTGCCAATATCTACATGATTCATGCAAAGATCTATAATAAAATCATTTCAATATTCCAAATTGGAAAATTAAATTTCCAGATTCACAACAGAACACATTTGACAATGATCAATATTTAATAATGAATGACTTGAATGAGCAATTAATTATGAATATGTGTGTGTATATATAATCCAAATATTGGGTTAGTTAACATAAGAATGCACAAATGTAATACATGTAATGACAAATACAAATAAATTACTTTACAAAGTAAAAAAGATAAGGAATGAATGATTCACAGTGATTTCACAGTAAAAGATGGATATAGTTTACACAGCTACCAAACAATGTAGAATTGTACTCGTGTAGTAAAATGAATTCACTCTAATAGTGAAATTATGCATACAAAAAGGGACAGATTTACAATTTATCTTTAGAGTCCCGAAAGATGCAATGGGTTTTATGAACCCTAAAAGTAGCCCACATCTAATAGATTATATGTAAGGATATACACTCTGTCATCATCACACTTTATTTCAGCTCCATGGCTGCTACATTTAATTTCTGTGCTTGGCTTTACAGCTTGCACCACGTCAACCTTGATCACTCTGATAACTTCGAATGCTCTGGTCACTCTAGACACTCTGGATGCTCCAGATGCTCTGCGCAGCACTACACAGCTCTATGTACTCCAGACATTTGAAAACATATCCAATACCATGTACTATACATGACACGGGCATAAAAACGTAATAACATTATACACTATAAGTTACACAGATTACATTACTGACACAATAATTAAAAAAAAAATAAATCTAACCCTGCTCAGTAAGAATCCTACTGTACTAAACATTCCTTAAAAATGTAGCCATATATTACTAAATATAAATCCCTTGCTAAGTTGCAAACAAGAATATAAATATGTGCATTATACTGCATAAACCAAAGCTACATATCAAACATACAATAATAGACATGCTAATACAATAGTTATATCTTATATACAAAAAATTAATAAACTTACATACCTCTACATCTGAAGATTTGCAAGTCCTTATAGTAGACCCCCTCACTGACAAGGTTATTAGTAATATAAAGCTCGTTACCTACAGTAAGATATTTATACAAAGATATCTGTGCACTGGAAGGATTCAGTTCTTCCCATCAAAAGCACTTCGCACATGCGGCATAGGATGGAATTAACTCACTATTTTGAAATACAACACAATATACTATAATCACCCTCAGGTAATGTTGTACACAAAAATGAAACCCAAGTAATTGTATTTAATAACTAACAGGGTTTGTACAATTCCGTGACAGTAGCAATCTAGCAATGCAAAGATGTATTTGTTGTAGAAACAGATTCACACAGAAGACACTTAGGTTTTGGATCAACCCAAACAGATTGTAAACATATCTGGAGCTAGCTTGAATCTTCTATACTGCATAATGCAAACAAATTGTGCACATATCTTGTTTCCATACACCCTGCTCCTTCCACCACCAATATATTCCAAATACAGGTTGTGATTACTAACTCAGAAAAAATGTTTCTTTGAATGCCGCACATCTTTTCATTAAAAAACAAAGTGGAGAACCCACCAAAAGATTTTTAGCTCCAAAGATGCTAATGGTTGTAATGTTATTTGTTATGGAAGAATAATGTGTGAAATATCCATTTTGATTTGTTGGTGCTGCTTTGCTTTCATCTGAGTAAGACAAAGTTTGAAACAGTCATTTTGACAGGCTCCGATAATGTTGTAGGCGTGGGATTTGATTTCTCCTATTGCGCCATATCTCTCTCTTCTTCTTCAGAAATGCAATTTTTGTACATTCTCCAATGCATGAAGAAAAATAATTTTTAATCCATACTCTATTCCCTAAGTTTTTTTTTTAATGTTTCAATGATCATAATTTCTCTTTTGAGTTTTTTAGTTTGCTTTTGATAGTTTTCAGATTTCTTTAGTTTCATTTAATCTGGTCATTTTGATTGCAAGTTTTTTGGTGCTATTGGCAATGTAATTTTCAATTTTTTATTCAGTATTAATTCAGAAGGGCTGTATCCATTTGGTAATGGTGTTGTGCAATATGTCAAAAGAGCTATTTAATGATTATTTGCTTTTTAACCATTCTTTTAAGTGTTTGTACAGCCCTTTTAAGTCAGACCATTGCTCTGTGGGTATTTTGGACTACTTGTAATGTTCCTGAATACATAATTTGTCGCAAATTCTTTGAGTATTATGATTGTGTATTGCAAATCATTATCTGAAACTAATACTTATGGTGTACCAGGTCACACAAAGATTTATTTGAGATGTTTGAAAATTCCACACCAGACAAAAAGAAAAAGAAACGAATAAAGAAGACTCCAGCTCTTCGATTTGCAAGCTGGAATGTGCGCACTATGTGTACAGGCATCTCCGATGACCTATGAGAAGTGGATGACACCAAGAAAACGGTCATCATTGATAGAGAACTCACTAAGCTAAATATCAGCATAGTTGCCCTCCAGGAAACTAGACTGGCCTCTAATGGCTCCCTCAGAGAGGAAAATTACACTTTCTTCTGGAAGGTCGTGAACCTGAGGAACCCGTCAGCACGGAGTGGGCTTCACCATCAAAAACAATCTTCTGGGCTTGGTTGAACCTCCCACAGGGGGCACTGAGCGTCTCTTGTCCATCTGTCTCACCACTGCTACAGGTCCTGTCAACATCATTAGTGTCTACGCCCCCACCCTCTCGTCTTCATAAGACATCAAGGATCAGTTCAATGGGCAGCTGAGCTATACTCCCGTGAAACGTTAGTCACTGAAGCAGCCCTCAGCAGCATAAAGAATCTTCCCATCATGGAGGAACTCAACGAAGTGCCAACCTTAGAAGAGCTCAGCAAAAAAATTGACTCCCTTCCAAACGACAAAGCACCAGGTAGTGACAGCATCCCGCCCAAAGTTATCAAATGTGGGAAACCATCACTGCTCCAACCACTGCACGAACTACTTTTGCCTCTGCTGGGAGGAAGGAGCAGTCCCCCAAGACATGCGTGATGCCACAATTGTGACCCTTTACAAAAACAAGGGTGACCGCAGTGACTACAATAATTACAGAGGGATCTCGCTTCTGAGCAGCGTTGGTAAAGTGTATGCCCGCATCATACTAAACAGGCTGCAGTTGCTGGCAGACCGTGTGTACCCAGAATCCTAGTGCGGCTTCAGAGCAGGCAGGTCGACAACAGACATGATCTTCTCTTTACGACAACTTCAAGAGAAGAGCAAAGAGCAAGGTCAACCACTCTACATGATGTTCATCGACCTCACCAAGGCTTTGACTTTGTCAGCAGGAAGGGCCTTTTTGAAGTTCTCAGTAAGATTGGTTGCCCTTCAAAACTCCACAGCATAATAATCGCTTTCCATGCAGATATGAAGGGAACAGTCCTGTATGTTGGATCTTCCTCAACCTCCTTCCCAGTTAACAGCGGTGTGAAGCAGGGATGCGTTCTGGCACCAACCCTATTCGGGATCTTCTTCTCCTTGCTTCTGTCCTATGCCTTTGACTTGTCCACTGATGGCATATATATACACACCAGGTCCAATGGGAGGCTGTTCAACCTGGCACGATTGCGCTCAAAGACGAAAGTGAGGGCTGTGCTCATCAGGGAGATGCTTTTTGCAGATGATGCAGCTCTTGTGGCAAACACTGAGGAAGCCCTTCAGAGACTGGGAGACCATTTTGCTGATGCCTGCATGCAGTTTGGACTCACCATCAGCCTTGAAAAGACAAAGGTCAGCGTGCAAGATACCACCATTGCCCCTACAATCAAAATCAACTGTCACCTTGGAAGCAGTCAACAGCTTTACCTATCTGGGGTCAACCATCAGCAACACTCTCTCGCTCGATAAAGAGCTGGACAGAAGGCTTGGAAAGGCAAACACCATCATGTCACTACTGACCAAGAGGGTGTGGGAAAACAACGCGCTGACAGTGCAAACCAAAGTCAAAGTTTACCAAGCCTGCATTCTCAGCACCCTTCTATATGGATGTGAGACCTGGAGTACCTAAATGAGGCAAGAGCGCCGGCTCAACTCCTTCCATATATGGTGCCTTAAACGCATCATGAAAATCAGCTGGCAAGACGTGTCCCAAACAGCGAAATCCTGCAGCGTGCAAACACCCACAGCATGTTCTCCCTGCTGAGCAAACGTCACCTTTGATGGCTGGGATACGTCCAACGCATGGAGGATGGGAGGCTGCCAAAGGACATCCTATATGGACAGCTGGCCACTGGCACAAGAAGAGTTGGCCGCCCCTCACTCCGTTTCAAGGATGCATGCAAGATAGACCTGAAGGCATGTGACATTGCACCTGATGACTGGGAAGTGCTGGCCAAGGACCGAGGCACCTGGAGACTGACAATAAGTAAAGGTATATCAGTCGCTGATACGAGGAGAGGCCATTTGGCAGCAGAGAAACGTGTCAGAAAGGGCCACATGACAGCAACCACAGCAACTCGGGCTTCCCAACATGTCTGCACAAACTGCAAGAGTGACTGCCACTCGCGCATAGGTCTCCACAGCCACAACAGACGATGCCAACAACCCAGAGACAGACGACACCCCTAGGGTGCTATCCGCATGGTCTCCCGAGACTAAGGTGCCAATGATTATGATGATGATTGCAGATCATTATCTGAAACTAATACTTATGGTGTACCATGTCACATAAAGATTTATTTGAGATGTTTGACAGTTTCTTTTGAACCTGTGCCTTGGAATTATGCTATTTCAGTGTATTGTAAAAAATAATCAACCACCAAGAGATATGTTTGACCATTCAGTTCAAACAAGTCTGATGTGACTCTTTGCCAAGGTTTGACTTGGAAATTCCTTTGATATCATTGATTCAGCTTGATCTCTTGAATTTTCTATGCAGTTTTGGAAAGATTTTACCAAGTGTTCTTGCAGAGTACTTAGTTTTTTTCACCAAACTGACATTTTGGCACATTTTTGGCATATAACTATGCTGATTACTTAGTCCTTTCCACCAAATTGACATTTTGGTGCATTCTTGGCATATAACAATGGCTTGGTAACCATTGTTAATTCTCTCTAGGATTTCTATTTGAAGTGTTTCTGGTACAACCAGGAATGTACCTTTCATTAACAGACCTTTTTGGCATAGTACAATTAAAGTCTTTTGCTAATTGCAGATTTCTCTGGCCACCCCTTTACATGGAATTGAACAAGTTGTTTGCAAATACATGTAGAATCATTTTAATATTCATACTTTATTTGTTAAAGTGGAGTATTTTATGTAGACAAATTACTAATATGTTAGTTTTGGCTGGAAGTTCTATATACATACATACATACATACATACATACATACATACATACATACATACATACATACATACATACATACATACATACATACATACATACATACATACATACATACATACATATATATATATATGTAATAGGAAGGACACTTTTTGGGGGTCTTAGGAATCAACTGACTGCTGACCATACAGAGTTGGTGTTAAATGTGCTACGTGCTTAGGCTCGAATAAGCAGCAACATAGAAAGAAGTGAAAATAACAAGCTTGTAAAATTTAACAGACAATTTATTGAGTACAAATATTTTCATAAAAGAAAATAAATAAACTTATGGTTTTAGAGAATCAAGTCCAAAAATTAATCTAAAAAGGATTCACAATATAATCCACTAGTGGAATTGCAACAGTCCTGATAATAAAATGTCCTAATAGTTCCCGGTTCGAATCTTGATGATGTAATCCAATATGGACGACGATATCACATGATGAAGTCAGTTTTAGTTTTATAATAATCCAAATGAAAATCTATGAGCACATATTCTTTTCCAGATAAATAATAAAATAATTCCTCTTGCTCCAAGCGAATTGACACAATTTCCAGTACACGGTAATTATAAATAACTCAAAAAGAAGACACAACTTAATATTATAAAAGTCCAACTTCTACTAAATATCTCACTCCAAAACATCACTTATATACCTGTTTTTACGTAAACAAGAAAGGGGTCACGACCTTCCAGAATCTCTCAGAACAATCTCGCGTTCAAGAAATCACGCAAACATCATATGACCAAACCAAATTAGAAAGATGTTTATACTTTACTCCATTTTGTCCTTGGAATCAACCAATCATTTTAGAAACTTGTTTACACTCTGAAGCAAGGTCAGAAAATGAGGTTAACATCTGGTGTTTACTATGTAAAAGTACAGGTCACCTCCCCCCCCTTTTTTTTTTCAATGAACGAATCTTAAAACTTAAAATGCCAAATTTAAATCTAACAAGCAAACAATAAAAAATAAATATGAATGACTTATATCACATATATGTAACAAATGGAAGATACATATATTTACATAGCAAATTTGTTAGTGGGAAATTTGAATGAATATTATGACCAGATGACCCTTATGTAAATGTGATTTGGATTTTTAACACAGCTTTAGCAATTTTTCAACTGCTATGATGTCTGCAATGTGGTAGTTTATAGTGATGTCTAGCACTGGGGTCATCAAGCTGCATATATTTAGCATGTCTCACCCAGTCACATTATCCCGACAGTAGGCCGCCAGTCTTTACACTAACCTCTTTATACTGAGCACCAAGCGAGGTATCTGCTAGTACCATTTTTGAAGTCTTTCGTATGACTCAGCCTGGGTACAAGCCTGTTACCTCCTGCATCTTTGAAGAAGCTCTAAACACTTAGGACACTGCAGTGGTTGACCCTTATGTAACTGTGGCCATTATGACAAATTTTAAAATATATCCAAAAGCTGATAGTTTACATTTATTTCATTTGCATATACTTGTCTGTAATTGTTTACATACTTCGGAAAATTTGAGGACAAACAAATCATGATATCGACTG